>JAPSGF010000057.1:373641-413953 GCA_035772895.1 Perdix hodgsoniae | reverse complement strand
TGAGGAGCTGTAGGACGTGGGGAGCTGTAGGACGTCAGCTCTGTAGGCCACCATGAGGCCTCCTTTCAGGCTCTGCTTCTCTGGGCTGAGCAAACCAAGGGACCTCAGTTTTCCTCTTGCATTTTTCCCTCTAGGATTTCTTTTGCAGGCTGCCCAGAGCAGGAAGCCAAGGCAGCTGTATCAAATTCCTCTTTGGAATAGACAGTTCTTGCCCTGTGTCTGCAAGGGACCACAGCGAGTCCCAGATCTCATCATGGTTTGCCCAGCAGAAAGGAATGGACACAACGGTGTCCCCAGGCAGGGCAGCAAGGCATCGTGCCACACATGGAGGAGAACCAAGGGACCAGGCTGGACCAGGACCAAACGGTTACAAAATGGCCATCAATAAACAGAGTCCGGAAATTAGTAGGTCTTGAAACTTGGAGAAAGTGATGTCCTGGAACAGGTTCCAGCAAGAGCAGTTGAGGCAAGAAGCCCACGTGGTTTAAAATTGAGCTTTATGAATAGGTTTTATTATGTGGCTGCCAGCAATAGCAAGGGCTGAATTGATGGCTGGGAAGGTTCCTTTTAAGGCATTTTGGTCTTTACTCCATGCTTTGCAATCTCCTGGGATTTTTTAAGGTGACCTTCAAAGGATGGCTTTTAGAAAGCAAATTCTATCACGCTGTGATTTCTTTGCAACGTATAAAGAAACCCTGAAAGATTTTAAAATATTTGTGTTAGTTTATGCTTGACGTTTGCTTTCGAACAGACAGGAAAGTTGAGTCTGGTTTTGCTGGAAGCCCTGCTGGTCTTCTGATGCATCTGTTGGGAGAGTGTCTTTAATGTCTTCACTCCTCCAGTGAGCTCATTGCTTATAGAACCTTAGGTAGACAGATTCTGGGAAAAGAATAAAAAATGCTACATGAAACTAACCACTCTTTTACTTACATTATAATGACACCTATTTTTTTTCCCTTCGTAACTGTCTCATTTAGGTGACTCACAGAAATACCTTAATCTCTTCATTGATTTCCCTTTCAGTAACCTTTATCTGCTATTCACTTCTTTAAGCGATAAGTTCTTTCTAACCTTATCTTGTCACCGGATTATGAAACCAGAATTAATGATAGACCAATTGTATGAATAAACAAGAAACAAAGTATATTGTTAATTAAGAATATGCTTATGTAAACACATGGATTGTACCACTGTACTTCATACTGTACCAGAGCTGTCACACACACACAAATATAGGAATGTACATACAGCTATCATGCAATTAATCATGCATATTCTTGTGTTATGGTTGGTAGTAATATATACTTAAGGATCTATTGTAGAGCTGGAGATTTTAGGTGATTTCTTTTGTGTTATGCCAGGCTGGAAACCAAATTCCCATGGTGCTTCAGCGCTGATGTCAAAGCTGCAGCTAAACTCTGGATAACCTCTGGATTGTAAAGGATGCCAAATGGAGTACAGTTAGGGATTTGTTTGTAAAGGGGAAGTGCCAGGTGCAGGTGATGCACATACTCTGTGCCAGCACTAATTTGGCATCAAAACTACAATTCTCTTGTGGCTTCAATGTAAGAGTGTATTGCGAGACAGAGCAAAATGGATTATGCCATTGATTCCTAGCAAGCACGTCCCCTGCGGCGAGGCAGGTTAGAGCAAGCTGCCTTTGGGCTCTGCTCAGCTTCTCACATGCTTTGTTAGGAGTGAAATACACACCAATTAGTGCTTCAGACATTTAGCAAAAGGATCTCATATTCCAGTGGTATTTTTGGTGGGGGCAAGTGATCTGAATTCAAGAATTTCCAAGGGTGGCTTGGCCTACTGTGTGTGAGGGATGCTGCTGAGTCACAGCAATCAGGATAGGCAGTATGCACTTTATCTAAATATATGTTTGTACTTCTGTAAGCAAGGCAGCAACAGAAAGAGCTGTATTTACCAAAATCAATAAACTTGTTAACTCAGTCTTCTCTATCAGAAAAGATTAGTAACTAATCCTTTCTCCTTTACCTTGGTCACAGTCCAGGCATATTTATTACAGGATAGGAAAATTTCTGCCATCCTGGGGGGATAATTAAAACAAACTTATGGAAAGGACAGCTCTCTCTGCAGCCAGTGCCCATCTGCTAGCATTTCTGTGCTTGAGCCCATCATATTTATAACACGGAAAACTGCGATTTCTCAAAGTAAACAAGCACCCAGCACAATTTTTGTAGAGCTCAGTGAATCAAGGATCAGGCTGCAAATGGAGCATGACTGCCTGATGGCCCTTAATGGGTTCTGCATGTGCCTGCTTGCATAAGGATATGCATTTGTAGGAGTTGCTATTCTAAGTTTTGATGTCAAAGGTGCCCCAAAAGGTGGGAGATTTGGGGTGAGGAAGCTCTGGACAGTGCTGGATGAGAGGCTGCTGGAAGGCAAGCAGTTGGTTACCCCTAGGATGAAGCTTTTGCTGACAGCAGGCAGCAAACTCTGCAATCCATTTGGGCTGTGTGAGGCCAGGCTTCGCTTCTGACTCAATGAACCGTTTGGAAGGGGAATATCCTTTTGTTCCTGGATTGTTCTTTGAATCTTCAAGGGGGACAATGGGGAGATTATTATTATTTTTTTAATAATAATTTAAGAGCTCAGTGAACACAAATTGAGGAACAATAACTGGTGGCAAATGAAAAGGCACTTGATGTATGAGATGGATAAAGGTTGTTGGCTGAGGGAAGCCGTACATTCAGCACAATAAGCCAGGGTGATTTTGTACTAGCTAGCATAGCATGTATTTATTCTTTCTTCTAGAGTGTGATTGAAAATGAAATCCTGGCTTTGCTAAAAAAAAATAAAAAATAAAAAATGTGGTGATTTAACCTTTGATTTAAATGGGGGTGGCTTCTAGCTCCTGAAATTTAAGTAGAAGTTACTGTCATTGCTGGAAATGGAGGAAGAGAATCACAGAGAGGGAGAAGAGGGAACAGAGGAGGAAAAAGAGGCAAAGCTGCCTGGAGAAGAACAGAAACATCCTGGAAAAGGAGAGTCAAAAGCTGCAAAAGGTCTCAGAGAAGACTTCAGAAGACTCCAGCCAGGTTATGTCTCACAGGCTGTGTAATGTGGGGGAAAGCACTGACACGGGTCTTAAGAGAGAGCTCTCCGCAGGGCAGCTGGGCTGAGTTAAAGGGAGGGTCAGGGGACAGCTAATTTTTCCTGCACGGGGATAGAGGCTGGTTCTTATTCCATCATTTGAAGATGGTCATAGCCACATTCTGACTTGCTTTATATTACACTGGAACAAGTGCAGATGTTTCTGCTCTGTCCCACATCAAAAGCTTTGGAGAGCAAGAAAGTTGCCCACAGCCTTTGGTTGTTTGGGAAATAAACATGCTTTGTTCTGGGAGTGAAATGGTTAAAGGGCAGCCTAAAAATCAGCAGAAACGCATCAGAATACATATATTTTTCCATTCATCAATCAAAGAATCTGGTATAATTGGTCTTTAGCGGGATGATTTATTCACAGTTTTAATGTGACCTAAATCCAATCTTACTCATCATCAGCAGCCATTGTTCTTGGCACTTGTTTTAATCAGATGTCTCACTAATCCAGACTGATTGTCTAGTGGTTTTCACACATGCCGAGACAGAGATGTTCAGAGCAAGGAAAAACTCCAGGAAAAGTCCTTTTCTTTGCAGTCATCTTGAGCTAGGCCCTCTATGCTGTGTATTTCTTGGCTCTGTGTCACACCAGTTGTTAGCTTTTTCCAGCCTAGGCTCTCCTTCAGTTCCCTTCAGCTGCTGCTTAACTGCTGCTATCCAGAGTCACTTTTTCTTCCCTTTAATTTCTCAGTAATCTGGTACACACCAGCCGGCAGCACTGGGCAGGGTTTCACGTCCCTTCTGCTAGCTGTCAAAGCTGGGTTTCATCTTGGGTCATCTCAATGGCAAATTATTCTGCCTATTTCAGATGTATTTTGGGACGGAGGAGGTGTCTTTCTGGAGGGCACTGGAACCACCTCAACCCCCAGTGTCTCTCTGGGGTGAAGTCAAGGGAAGCTTTCCATTAACCCCAGCGTCTTTCAGATGAGACCAAGAAGGGGAGCAGGAACCCAGGCTTCTTCCCCACTGTCTGCTGGATTCTGTCTGCATGGGACATCCTGACATCTTCTCTGGTCCCACCAGAGATAGCAGCACAAATGTTTTACTAGTCAGGTTGTTGCTGTGATGGTAGGAAGTGAAATATGAGAATGATGGTCTCCAGGGAGGAAGGTCATGAGGACGTCAAATATAGGGAAAAAACACACTCTGTCCAAGATTCCTGATTCTGCCTTTTTGTGTCATGCAGACAAACAATCCCGCTCTATTTGAGATGCCTCCATTGCATAGCCTGAACCAAGCCAGATAACTAGACAGCAGTGTGGAAGGGCCTGTGGGAGCAAAAAATCATGTTACCACCTCCTGGAACAACTTTATCACATCAACTACGCACCCTGCAGCGAGCTGAAGGTGAAGAGATGCCAGAGTTTGTCACCTCCTCCTTGCTCAGTACTCCATATTGCAAATGTACAGACGTTCTGTTGTTGCCTTTGAGGCTACAGGAAAAATAATAATTAAACAAGGTGAATAGGAGCCCAATATTGCAAGAGATGCCACACTGAGGGAGGGCAGGGGGGATTTGCTGGCTCGGTTTGCTCAGACCATGAGCTCGAAGGTCCTCAGCAGAAGATCCAAGCAGTGGGAAAGCTACCAGAGAGGAACTGCCACCCATCACTACCACGGGGACCGTGGAGACAGGGCGGGCACAACACTGCAGCACCGATGGCAGTTTGGGGGAAAATAGGGCACTGATGAGTATTTTGATTGGAAGTGACAGCTGATCTGTATCTAGGTTGTGGGGCTTTTTTTTTTTTACTTTGTTTTTCTTCTTTTTTTTCGCCTTGCTGATTTCTGCTCAGGAGGGTGCCACGGTCCTGTTCCAACTTGTCACTGTTTGTGTAGGTGTGGGGAAAGACGATGCAGACAGAATGTCTTCTTATGAGAAGAAAGCTGCATTTGTAATAGCTTTCTTGGACGGTTGGTGGGTTTTTCCTGTGAATCCCACTCTGTGGTGGAGCTTACCTTGCAGGGCCTGTGGCTGTGCAGAGCTCAGGGCTCCTGCCCCAGCTCCTGCTGCACAGGGTGTCATTTCTACGTCACAGCTCTGAGCAGAAATGTTTTGTCTCTCGTTTCCCTATTTTCTGCATTTTTTGCTTGGGTATGTCACTACTGATCAAGTGGTTCTATAAATAAGAGCAGCAGCTGATGACAGATACAGGAAGTGTCACTGCTATTTCAAACCATGGGAAACTGAGGAATGGGGAAGGAACTGGCTTGGAACTTAAGAAATTGATCATTAATTTATTTTCTGAAACAGGGTTGAAATAGAGATGTCTTAAGGCACTGGAAAACCTTTGTGCACAGTGAGACAAACCTCTCTGCTTTATCTGAAGTGTTTTCCATTGCAAACTGCTGCTGGGCTCTGCTGGAGACATCCCATCAGACAACGGATAAGTAGACATGAGTGCTCATTGCACCCCAACCCCACCGGTCATCTGCCAGGACCTGAGGAACCAGCAGGACAGGGAAGTGGGTTGCTCAAGCAATGATTATCAGCTCTTTTGAGCTCTACAGGTGAAAGAAAGCAATTCCCCAAAAGCCTCTGTCCTTCACCAACCACACAGTCTTAGCAGATGTTTCCCATTAAAATGCACAGAGGTACAACGCTGATCTCGGCATCCATTCCCGTCATGAGCTGGGATCTCAGATGTTTCATTTGTTCATGCTTAAAAGCATTTCCACTCACCTTTGAAATCGACTCTCCTTCTCCCGTCCCCTGCCCCCACTGTCGAGCAGCTGGACATGTTTTACATCCCCCCACCGCCGTGATGCAGACAACTGTGTGCATGCATTATTGGCCACCTCATAGTCCTGCCTGCAACCACAGCACTGCTAAGTGCCCTCCGAATGCTTAATACTGCCATTCTTATTCTGGTGGGCACCTCCAGAAACTTCATGCAGTTGGATGAGTCTAGCCTTTTACCTCAGCTCCATTAACAAACATCTTCATCACCCTGAGTTTTGTAATGGCTATGGAGGCAGAGGATGGGAAGTCTCCTCTGAATAGAGGGACCACTCCTAGCAGTAACAGTGTCCAAGAATCTCAACATAGCATCACTGCTATGTACATCTCAACCCTTCTTCGTGCCTAGCTGAGAGCCAAAAGGTCTGGGGATGAGGGCTAGGGTCAGGAGGGAGCTGCAGCCATCAACCCATCCCCACCATGCCCACAAACCTTCAGTGCCACATCTCCATGTTTCTTGAACACCTCCAGGGTCAGCGACTCCACCACCTCCTTGGACAGCCTGTTTCAATACCTCACCAATGGCTGGTGGTTCTGCTCCAGCCGGAGGAGCTCAGTTTGACAGGTTGTTTTCAGCTTGAAAGCACAGAGAGAAATATCCCTCCCATGTCTGTGTGAGCTGCTGACCCCCGGGATGCGATTGGTACCCAAAGGGGCCTCTCTTCCCACAGTAAGCAGATGGATTTGTTGGGAGTGCAGCTCCTGAAATGCAATCCTTGCTTGCCACTTCCACTCAGGCCTCCATCACCTTAATGAGCCCTTATTCCTGGTGACAGCAGCACCTCACAGCACATCAGGCACTTCTGAGATGCTGCTGCCTGGAGGAGACACAAATTAAGTCCATCTCACCCTGGAAATGAGATTCACAGAGGGAGGGGAAACTGCTTCCCATGGCTCTGACAAGGCAAGGAGAGGCAACGACCAACACATTCCTGGGGCAAAGCTGCAGGAGATGCATGTGTGCTTAGAGCAATGCGTCTTCTGAGCAGGAATAGGGACCAGGAGACACAGGACTGTGTTTCTCCCTTCCTTCACTGGGTGGATTAATAACGCTTTCTGTTGGTTTATTCATTCCTTGGCTTGTTTTGTCAATCGAGCTGCTCTTGTTACCCCAGAAGGAGCTTGGGGAATGATGTATGGGCCTGACAGCAAGATTAAACATCCCATTTACTGCGCCCTGTCTGCAGAATTCAGACAGCAGAGGCACAGGGAACAGTAATGATAGTCAGAGCAAACAGAAAACAGATACTTCTCATCCTTAGCTCATTTCTTTAGGGGAAAAGGGCAGGGGGAGAAAGAGGAGAAAAAAGAGGGAGAAGAAATAGACTGCAAAAGGCAGAAGGAGAAAAAGCATCAGAAGGAGGTTTTATTAACACTTGATTCAAATGAGCTCAAATTCAGTGCAGGGTTAGCAGTTTCTCTCCTGAGATTGTAGCAGAGAAGCTGAGGACTGTGCAGCTGGGAGCTTTGCTGGTGCACAGCCCCATCACTTGTGCTTAACACTGCCTTGAGTATCATCTTCTGACTTTTTTTTGTCTTTTTTGGGGGGGTGAGAATTGCAGCTGCTCTGGACTGAGGGGTGCTCAAGACAACATGTGAGATGGCTTTGAATGCAAAACAGGGCTGATGGCAGGTACCCAAGGCTCTGCCTTGCTGCTGCCTCTGTGCCAGAGAGCAGCAGATGGGAGAGGAGCTGAGAGCAGCTTTGGGAAGGCAGAGCTGGTTTGGCCCAGCTGTGATGGGCTGAGATGTTCAGGCTGGAGCTGGTCCCAGAAAACAGCCTTGGTGGGACAGCTGGCAGCAGGGCTAAGGATGAGCTCTTCCCAGAACTTTTTGCACTCAGATACAAAGAGAGGCAGAAGTGGAGATCAGAGGGTCATCCCTGTGAGGACACTTGAATCTGACCTAAAAGTGAGGGATGTAGTTAAGCCAAGAGTTAAACAAAGTGTCTTGACTGTGTGTTTTAGAATGACAGTTGGCAGTGCTGGATGGTTACAAAAGAAATATTCTGGCCAGGCCAAGAGCTGATTTTGAAGGACTGCTGTAAATCAGCCAATCCTAAAACAAAAATCCCTTGGCTTCACAAACAGCATCTGCATCATTTTTCCTCCTAGAACTCTCAACCCTTTCCATGAGTGAGTGGGGAATTGGGTTCCCTTCCCTTGACCTGACCAATCTCAATGCCTCAGGACATCCTATCTGGACACCTGCTACACACTGGGACCTACTGACAACCTTTAAACTTCAAACACACATAAAAGCCTTGGGCAGAGAGCACTGGATGAGTCCATTCATCTCAGCTGGAGCAGGATGGAGCTCCCGGCATGTGGTTATCCCTCGCTTGGTGGGACTGACCTGGTGGTTCTCTTTGGAGTCAACACCATATGCCTTTGAGCTGAACATGGGAACAGCTTTGGTGGAGTTTGTGACTTTTTCACGGCTCAGTAAATGTCACTGTGAACTGATCACATCCAACCACGCGTGATGTATCAGCAACAAAAAAGGTCAGCTCCAACCGTAAATATTTCAAGCTTTGTAAAATATTCATTGGGAGTCATGAATGCAGAAGAGGTGGGACGGGCTGAAGATCCTCCAGCCTGCTCCATGCCCCTGAATCTGGATGCACAGCTGCTGCTGGATCTCTTTGAGTCAGTAGATGGAGCAGAATGAAGCCGGACTATTTAGCTCTTTTCCTCTTAAAACAGAAGGAATGACCTTCAGTGTGTGGGGCACGTAAAGACCAACAGCTGGAGTTTGGTTGGGCTGTACTCAGATGACTCAAGAGAAGAGGTTGGTGAAGGAACAGGAAGATGTCAGGATGGGGAATGGAGTTGCAGAGCTACCATTACCTCCCCCACAAAGCACCACAGCCTCCCCATGAAATCTAATCTCAGGTGGATAAAGGCAGTGAGACAGATTTCACCCCAAATAATAGACTGTTCTGCTCCTCCCCACCTCCTCTTCCAGCAATTATGGTGGTGTTCATCACAAACCAAACTTCCCCACTTTCTTTCTGAGCTGACTTTCTTGTCAGCTGTAATCTCTTTGGATGCCTTTGTGTTTTCCCTGTCCTCCCTCAGTGTTTGCAGTATGTTCTAATTCATGACAGCCAGCAGTGTTTGTTATTGGTAGAGCAACACTGAGACCAAGATCAGGCCCAGCTGTGCTCTGCATTTGACAGTTGTAAGGGAAAAGAAGGCTTCTCCCCCCACAAAGCTCAACACTTGAAGATTGTAAACAGAAACAACGGATGGAGACAGAATCATGGACTATATGGGACAGCAGGGGACAGTAGTGGAGTTTTGTCTTTCTTATAATAGGTACCATTCTTATTTAACAACATATTTCCTGCCCCTTGGCAAAGCCCTCATCAAATATCAATAGATGCCATCACATCTGCTTTTGCTGGACTAGTGCTTCAATAAATAATCCCCATTTTTCCTAGGGCTCTTGCAAAGTCCTACCTCTCGCTCTGAAGGAGAACACGGTGCTTTTAAGAAATGCCCACCCAACAGTGCTCCCTTTTGAGAAAGGTCTGTATGGCAAAGCAGTTTTGCTGGAGACTGGCAGTGCATACAAATAGTGCTGTCTGCTGGCTCGTGCACCCAGGGTCTATTGTATTTCTTGCTCGCAGCCTGAATGCATCTCTTGTGCCTTCCCAAAGGATTTCTGAAGAAATTATGTATTTTATAAAAATTAGCTATTAGCTCAGACTCCTTTGCTCTGCTCCTTGCGTCACCAGACTGCTTTTAAGGGCTTCTTGGAGAGCGAGATTGGATTTCTTCCTCTGCCCAAATATCTGCAGTTCATACCAAAGGAGGTGAGAGGAGGCTTAGACCCATCATGGAGAAAAATGATTTAAAAGATGTCCAAACACTGCACGAGAAGGAAAGATGTCAGCTGGCCAGAAGAGCTGCAAACCTGTGCCAGCAATATCAGTGGGTCAGGAAGCCTGGTAGGAAGCAGCCACATTTCCCTGGTTCCATGCCAGCTGCATAGGTTGGTCTGTACAACCACAAGACCTGGAGACTGCAGAGAGCAGCTGGAGGGATCAGAGCGCAGCCCTGGTGTTCTGGGGTCTTCCCAAGGAGATGTCACCACCCTGACCAGCAGACTCGGGTATCCCAGCTTCTCTGTTTGCTTTCCAAGTCCTCCAGACCAATTAGGCTCAGTTTGTATTGTTGTTTTTCCCCCGTCCCCAGCTGTCAGCTTCACTGGTGCTCCTGACACCAGAAATGTGACAGCCGTGCTGGGAGCATCCTGCTCCACACATCACTGCTTGTGCTGCATCCCCCGCAGACAAGCACACACCATCCCCGAGACCCACAAAATGCCACTGCCTGCAAGGAACGTGTCCAGCTGGAAGATGACAAGCAGTGGGAGCTGACCTGCCACCGAGCTGGGGTCTTGTATGCAACTGGTTATGAGGACAGGGGAACACCAAATCCCTTATCTGGGGCAGGAGGGCACCAGATCCACCCCACTAGCTCCATATATAGGCACTAACAATTTCTGTACGGGTATTAAATGTGATAAAGCCTCTACTCATAGCTAGGACATATCAGAGGGAATGGAGCTGTTGATTGAAGGGGATATTTTTACAGTCAATTCTCCAAGCAGTTTAATGGTCATGAGCGGTCAAGACCTCTGTTTTATATCTCACCACTAAGAAGGATGCCCAGAGCAGTGGGAGCTTCCCTTAATCCCATAGGCTGGGGCTGAGATTTCGAGGGAAGAGCACCACCTGCTGACATCCCTTCCTTGCAGCTCGCTGGCTTTCGGTGGTGGCAGTGCACAGACTCAGGACTTTCACAACACGGAGCTGCTGAGCAAGCTGGGGAAGCTCCCATCCCCGTGGGCAACTTCATTTCCTTACTGGTTTAATTGAAATTCAGGCACCCATGTGCATGTGCTCCTGGGCATGAGATCCTCCTTTAGCATCACCATCCAGCTAGGACCTGCAGGAGCTGCTCTTCACATCTATCTGAGGAGGCCAGAGTGGTCCAAGCCTCACAGTAGAATCATCAACAACCAGTGATGGGGATCCTGAGATGAAAATAAATGACCCTGTTCCCCAACCTTTTAATGGAAAACTGTTAAAAACACCATCAGAAAGAGGTGATTCTTGGTTGCCACCAGGCAAGGATTGGATGTGAACCCAGCCCTGCACACCACCATCTGATTTTCCTTTGTCACAGTGTAAAGCAATTGACTCTTCTGGCTTCTGACTTCTTCAGAAAGGGATTTTTTCTCTCAGTGCTGCATGCCTACTGCACATCAAGGACTGAGGTATTTTAAATATGTATAAGCTGATGGGAAGCCGTCATGAAAGAAAGAGTATGGCTGATGAGCTTGTGTGAGGCTTTTCTATTGCTGAATTAATTGATGTAGGAGATGAGGCAGACACACAGTGAATTGTCTGCTTTTCAGAGCACTTTAATAGAAAACACAAAGATTCACTTGACTCCTCTGCCTTGCCTGGTCTGTTCCCTGGCTGGGCTGGACCCGTTTCTGCTTTTCCTTTCTTATCACACACTTGGATATTCCTGTTGTTCATGCTCATGGTGTACCCTAAGTTTTCTTCTTTATTTGACCCTCCATCCCTTTTATCATCTCAGAGGTCTGAGGACAGCTTTGCAAAACCAACTACATGTGTCCAAATCAAGTCCTGGCGCTCAGCATCCCCACAGCACCTTGCTGTTTTGGGATGAGGTCCTGGAGCTTCAGGGAACCTCCTTGTTCTTCCATCCCTTGGGAGAGGCTGGGTGGATCAGGAAGGACTTTTCCTCCATATAGCACATGCAGTCCACTCTTACCCCATTCAACAGAAACCCTATGAGTGATGGAAAGCCCACATGATGGAAAGGCATGGCTTTGATTTGAGAAAATCTGTTGGGCCCTACAATTAGGTATTCCCCAGGCAGAGGAGCAACAGCCAAACTGGAGGAACTTCCCCAGCAGCTGCAACATCCCCAGGTAAATGTAAAGGCAGGCAGGCATGCAGAAGGAGCTGCTCTGGCTGCCAGCAGCACTGGGACGGACTGGGATGCACTGGGAGGGATTGGTGTGTAGGGCAGCCTGAGGGCTGGAGCTGGCTGCAATGCTCCCCTCGGAGTGAGCAGCACGGGTTGAGCCACCAACACACTCCCTGCACGCCGCCCTCCTCCCACAGCTACAGCACTCAGAAAAAGATCACGCTATTTTCTTTTCACATCCAGCCTGACCTTTCCAGCTAAGACTTTCATTTCGTGTTTAAGGAGTTTAAAAGATACACTTAAAATCTGCACGGACTCCATTCCTTTTTAATTTGCCTGGTATTTTCCCTCGGCTTGACCTAAATTCGCTCCCCCTCATCACCCCTTGCCCCAGATTTTTTGGGCCTGGCAAGAAGCCAGAGAAGGAAAAGGAAAAAAAAAAAAAAAAAGAAAGAAAGAAAAAAGGAAAAAAAGAAAAAAAAAAAGAACAAAAAAAGAGAAGAAAGATACTCACAAAGCCCCATTTGTTACATTTTCTCTGAGTAGATTGATCCAGTTCTCCTGCTCAGCTTTGCTTTGTGTCCAGACAATGAAGGTGCACTTTTCCCTGCTGGCATAATTGGCTGCAATTAAGCTGTGGACAAGATGCTTGGTTAACGATCCCCAGGAGACACAATTTGGGGATTAGGGGAGGTCTGGTTTCCTGAGAGTTGGCCATCATCTTTCTCTGTGTCTACTGCTGGATGGAGCAGACTTCTCCCCCTCTCTGAGCGCTGCTCAGCTGAGGTTCTTGAAGGGTTTGGCAGGTCACCAGCAGTGGGACCAGCCCCAGATTTTGGCCAGCTGAGCAGCAGAGCCATTAGCACCATGGATGGGGCTGTTGCAGAGGGAACTGTAAGTGGGGTAAACATTTGCACAGTCTCACAAAACAAAGATAATTCCCTACCAGTGTGTAGATGACCCCTACTGATGTCTTCACATGGGACCACACGCTTGCATTGCCCCCTCAGCAGGAAAAAAACACTTTCTCCTCTAACCTGTATCCCTTATTTCTCATAATTTACATTACACGGGAGCTGGAGCCCCGGGTTTGACCCACACAACCACCTGCAAAGCTTTAAGCATACACTGAGATGCACTGAGGAAGGATCCACAGCCTGTGTTACATTTGTGATCTAAATCCACTTAATTAAAGGTTCACTCATGGCTTGGGTGTACACAACCCTGCTGGGATATGAGCTTCCTCATATGTGTCAAAGGGCTCAGTGTTGTTCCAGGATTTGAGAGGAGAGGGATTGTGGTGAGCAAACAGGAATCTGGGGGGGGGGGGGGGGGGGGGGGGGTCCCATGCTTTGTTTTCTTCTTTTCTCTAACCTTGTTCCCAGTGGATATTGCAGAGCCCAACCTTTGGCTGCTTTGAATCCGAATTTGCATTGCTTCTCAGCCACAGGCAGGTCTGACCTCAGTAAATCCCAAATGTAACAAACATGAAGCAAGCAGAACGTACGAGAGCAGTGCCGGGATGGGGGGCTGCACCTGGGTCAGCTCTAGAGACCCCAGGAGGTGCACAAATCCCACTGTCTGCAGCTGGGAGCCAACCACCCTCTCCCCATGCATGATGCTCCCTCCAAAGCACCCCACCAACCCCCCCCCCCCCAGAGCTTCTCCTCGCTGGTGGGATCCCAGCTCTGCTAATCACATCCGGGCTCCCCCACAGCCCCCCCCGTCCTGCAGCTCTGCTCGGCAGATGCAACCCATTACGAAGCGGAAAAGGGTGAGGGGGGAACAGCCCCCACCCGACACATTAAATCTCTTGGGCAGGTAACAACAGAAGGTCAGTGGAGGAACGGACTGTAAAGCCCATCGTTGGGATCATTTGGGAACCTCAGCAGCTTCTCCCGGTGTAAACAGCCAGAGACAAACAACCTCCTCTGCCCAGAACCCACTCCTGGGAATTCTTCTTTTTTAGGGCATGTTTCCATTTCCATCCCTTGACCTTTCTCTGGTGCTCGCAGCAGTGCCTCGGCCCTGGGCAAGGCTCCCAGCACTGCTGCAGTTAAAGCGTCCAATAGCGGGAGAAAGAAATTCCCTCTGCAGGGGTGAGGGAGGCTGGGCTGCAGCTCCCAGCTTTGTATAAATCAGGGCGGTTTGAGAAAGGCCTGATGGGGCCATTCGGTGGGGGCACGTCGGGTTTTGGCTAAATAAACATTTCCGTCTCTATGGAGAGCGTCACGCTGCGCCCATAAAACGTCTGGGTGAGCTCTGCCTTGTCTGAAGGCTGGGGAGGGGGGCTCGAGTGGCTCTGTTCTCATAAATCCTGGTTGTGCTTTTTTTGCTTTTTGCTTTTTTTTTTCTTTCTTCTTTTTTTCCCCTCTGAATTGCTCTCCAGGAAAGAGAGATTTGCCTTTGCCTCGCTGTGCTCAGTCTCATAGACTCATAGAATCGTTAAGGATGGAAAGGACCTTTAACATCACCCAATCCAGACCCACCCCATCCCCACCATGCCCCCTGGCCATGTCCCTCAGTGCCACATCACATTTCTTTAACCCCTTCAGGGAGGATGACTCTACACCTCCTGGGCAGCTGTGCCACTGCTTCACTACTCTTTCTGAGAAGAAATTGTTCCCAACGCCCAAACTGAACCTCCCCTGACACTACATAAGGCCTCTCATCAAGACATAGTTGTCTTCTCCATTCTTCTCACTGCTCCTTGTCTCTTTCCATCTCACTGGTACCAAGGCACACCAAGAGGATGCCCAGTGAAGCTGTCTGGGTTGTATTGATGGAGATATGACATAAGAGAGAGATTTCAGCTGCAGTTCTTGGCATAGTGTTGTTGCAATGGTTTTGTTCTGAGTTAAGTGCTCTATAAGCTGCTGTTAACAAATCAACAAACCATGACTTGGTTTTGGTTCTGTTGCTTCTAAGGTGAATTCTGGGATGATTTGTGGCTAGAAAATACAGCATTGTGTCAGCTGGTACTGTGAGAAGATGGCGTCTTCAAGAGGAAGGGAAAGGCATCAGCAATTCTAGTGCCTCCCTGTGCTATTCTGGTTCTCCCCATCAGCTACTAACAAGTTTCATAAGGAAGGGAAGCTCTTTTGCAACACATTTCTGCTGGCAAAAGGAAAAAAGGAACTTTGCAGCATCTTGTGCATGAGACATGCTCAGCTGGTGCTGCAAGAGGCAAATAAATCACACTTATACGCCCAGTGCCACAGCAGTGAGGGAGCTAATACAATATTGCTGTGTCTGCCAGCACGCACGAATGTCTCTGAGATGCAAAAAAAAGAGAAGCATATCAAGTCCAATTTGCATAGCATTATCGTTTATTAAAAATACAGTTGCCTGAGATGGGTGTCCTGGACAAGATAATTGATGTGTATTTATGGTCTTCTTGAGAGCAAGTGACAGGTAGCGATGCAGTGTGGTCTTGCATGGAGAAAAGAGTTTCCCTTGTGAGTGTGCAGAGGACTGCCAGTGTGGAGGGCACTGCAGCCCCATTTAATGGGCAGAGTGAGGCACGGGGAGGTTGCTTGGTTCATGCCAATGAGGAGCAGAGCACTGGGTGTAGCACTTCCCCAGGACAGGTCAGGGCATCACAGGACCCTGTGCTGGGTGAGCAGATGGCTCCGGCACAGTGAGAGCCATAAAGATCAGCCACACCATCACCATTCCTTTCATTTCCCCACAACCTCTACAGAGGCACAGTGGGATGGATGGAGGTGAACAGCAAGGTCAGCAACCATTCACAGCCCACAGCAGGGACACCATCGCTTTTCCATCATCCTTTCCATCTTGGGGAAGAGGCAGGAGCTGGGCTCCTCCTGCAGGGGAGATGCTCCAGGAGCAGACCATGGAGTGGAACTGTCCCCCAGGTGTTGTGCACCTCTGCAGCCTGCTCTTGAAAAGATGCTTCCCTTGGACTTCCCTTCAGGACTGCTCAGGTACTGCAGTTCAGCAGCTTCTTGAGCAGAAATACCATTGCCCAAGTGCCCTAGGAACCCTCCTATGCTTTTTCCTCCTGGCTGCATCCCTCACTCTAGACCAGAGCAGCTGCTTTGCCTGACAAAGGAGAGTTTTTGAAAGGAAAAGAGACCCTGTTTGGGCTCTCACGTGCTGATGGATGTGGAGAGGTCACATCTGCAGTGTCCTCAGAGTGCTGCAAGAGCCAGGATCTGATCCTCACCATTCCCAGACAAACTGTCCTCAATAACCATGCTCTCCTTTGCCAGAATCAGAGGCTTCCTCCCTGCTTCCTGCAGTGACATGAGGGCTAGATTGCATCCAGATGGAAGCGCTGTTCCAACCAGGGACGGAAGGGACTTGGGCAAAAAAACAATAGCCAATGTCACCGAAAGTGACTGTCACGCCAAGCTGGTGGCAAAAGCAGCCCCGACATGGAGTTAATGACTCCTCTGGGGAGAGGCGAGGCTGGAACAAAAGCAGGGCTGGAGCTGAAAGGCAGCTCTGTGTGAGGCTGCTGGCAGAGGACAGAGCAAGGGGATGTGTGCTGAATGGAGCACGCCCCAGCATACTGATCAGAGGAGAGATTTCCATAGTACTGTCAAGGAAAATATCTCCGAAGCCTTCTGCCTGCCCTGCACTCGGGGCTGGGTGGCACTGTGATGGAGGCAGAATGCAGATCCCTGCTCCATGAAGGAGCAGTGTCTCCGTTCTGCCCGGCTGGGTCCCTGGGCAGGGGACAAGCTCTGGGGGTGCAAGGAAACATGAAGGTGCTGAGCTTGCACATGGAGGCCAGAAGGTCAGACCCCACTGTGTGGTGATGCCCAGGTGATGGGGCTGGACTTGAGGTGGGCACAGTGCAAAGGAGTCTCTGTGGCTGTCGTTCACAGAGGTTCTCCAAGTGCTGCCGGGCTGCAGGCAAGAACAGGGGTACTGGTGTGAGTAGAGTGAGACCATAGTGTCAGTGGACACAAAATAGAGCATCCTGTCTGCTGTCCATGGCTGCATCCAAACTGGTGACCAGGAACAAGCAGAGAAACAGGAACAAATGGGCAAATAGTTCTGCAGCAATGAGAATGTCTGCTTAGGTGATGCTCCCACCAAATCCAACAGCAGAGCCTTGGGCTGAACATAGGAATGTTTTGGGAGAGCAGCCAGCAGCCCTGAACCAATGGGCACTGGTGGGATCGCTGCTGGTTAAAGCAGGTCACCCAGCCTCAGCCTCTTTTCCAGCCATCAGCACGCCGTGAGCTTGGTAACCCTGTGCTGATTGATGTCATTAAGGATGAATTATGTGTGAGGTTGATATAAAGTCATATGCAAAGAACCAAAATTCTCAATTTTCAGCCCAAATATTTAGCTTTTGACAAACTGAGGAGAGGACCCTTGAAGCTTTTCTGTAGCTCTTATTAAGGTGAAGACACTTCTCTGATCCAGTGATGTTATTCATGACATGCAGCTTCTTGGAAAAAGGGGAAAATAGAAGAACTGAAAAGCAAATCGTACAGAAATACACCTATAGATATTTACTGAATGTGCTGCCTTCAGTCACTGTGCACTGCTGGGCTTTTCCTGCTGTTGCCTTTAGATGGAACTGGTGTCCTCTGGGGTGCTGCCTCATGTTCAGGCACTGATCCTCCAGGTCCTTCCAGTTAAGTTAAGCTTAACGCATTTTTAACAATGATCCAAACCAGGGCACAGCCTGTGATTGGATCCAGGCTGCCACTGCTGCGAAATCCCATATGAACCAAATGAGGCAAATCTCAGGAGCAACAAACAAGAAGTTGCAAGCCACAATCCTTGAAGGTATTGAACCTCCTGTTGGATTCTGCACCCTGAGCTCTGAGGATTAAAGATTGCTCTGGATTCTAAGGGCTGAGATATCCCTACTGTTCCCCTCATTGTTTTTATAGTTGATTTACATCAGAGCAATTATAGCATAGTGATGCTTTCCTAGGAATGGTTCTAAATGAGTTGGTCCTCATTATATTGATGAGAGGTGGACCCTTGAAAGTCTCCTCTCCTCTCCTCTCCTCTCCTCTCCTCTCCTCTCCTCTCCTCTCCTCTCCTCTCCTCTCCTCTCCTCTCCTCTCCTCTCCATGCCATCTCTTCCTCCATCATCCCCCATTCCCTCATGACAGCCCCAGCCCAGCCCTCGCTCTAAGGTGGGATCTGCAATCACTGCTGCACACTAAGGAAGAAGTATTAAGAATAATAGCAGCTGCTGCTATAATTGCAATAACAGTGCTGCATAATAAGAAATTCATGCTTTCTATAAAGTGCGTGCGTAAGTCTTCATCTGCCTGTGTGGTATCTTACAAAGCAGAGGTATAATCTTATAATTCTTGCTTGCAGCTGTTCCATGCATCTCCTGGTTAAGGAGAGCACAACCCCATCGGGTGGCCATGGCTAATGGACTGTGTTTTCTCCCTTTAGCCTTTAGTTTTGAGATAATTAGCTGATTTTGAATTATTTATGCTGTGATTTTTCAAATGAATAATGTAATAAATGCATCTCAATTATTTACCCTGTTACAAAGCTGGCTTGATAGCTGGGCAAATATTGCCATGAATCATTGATTTTATGAATTTTGCAATATTGAAAAAAAAAAATAAATAAACAATCTCATTTCTGAGGCTTTAAATTACTCTTTCATCTCTTTAGCCTCGTATTCCGCTTTTGGGAATCCTCCCTGGACTTCCATCTTCTAAGAAATTCTGTAATACATTTGGAAAACTGCAATTATTTTTAGCATGTAAGTCTCACCGTGGAGCCCAGTAGCACATTTAAGCCAAATGAATGCAAGCTCAGGTCACGAATGTGCAGAAGAATGGATACTTTATCTCACCAGGGTACTTTGGGAGATCATGTTCCTCTTGGTGGGATGCTGTGAAGTGTGACGTTGTTTGCTTAGAGCACATCAAGTGCATGCTTCCCCCTGCAGACTTCTGGTTGGGGATAGAAAATTTAAGGCAAAATGTGTTGCTGATAGCACTGAATTACCACGAGTACAGCAGGCAGAGAGAGATGTGGATGTCTGAGTCTGACATACACCAAACTGCTCACAAAAGCCTCCAGCAAGCTGCAGTGAGAGTGTGGAATTACGGAACTGGAGAGTGAGCAAAGCAAGGGTGGCCCTGGGGCTGAGGGGCAGTGAGTGGCAGAGGTGGCTGTGCAGGGAGGGGATAATTAATGCTAATGAGGTGCCTTGTAGATCTCAGCTCCTAGGTAGAGATCCTCTCCCCTCCATCCTTGATATCCTACTTTTATGAAGGTTTAGAGCTGTCCTTTTCGTCTCTCTCTTTGAATACAAGAAGAGGGGATTTTTTTTTTCTCATTTTACGGACATAAAAAGAGTTTGAAGCAAGGAGAGAGGAATCAGAATGAGAACAACGGAGGAGCACTGAGCTGTTCAGGTTAATTCCATATATTATAGGAGCAATTTGGGAACCTGGCTGGCTTCAGGCCTAATGCTGGGCTATACAGGTATGTTTAATGGTGGCCAATGGATCCAATAAAGCTGTATGTTTTGCCTGGCTTGGCTGATGGGAGGTGTCCAATGGACTATGGAGATACTTGAAACGTGAGCATGATGGTTTAAGGTGTTCCACGTCGCAGTCCTGCTGATGGGGCTGGTATCTTCTGTGACAGTTGGAGCAGGAACAGGGGGTCTCAGCTTACACATGGGTACCTCTTTGCTCTGAATCCAGGTGGGATGCTCACAGTCATGGAACATGATGAATTCTGCACCTAGGTAGTGTTCTGGGGGTGTAGCTCCTGTCCTGTACCCGTTCTCTGTTTCATGCCCAGCAAAAAGTAGTTCTGGATCTATAGCCATTGCAGGATGTCTGCTCCTGGTGTAGACTTATCCTGCCTGCAGTAATTTTAATCACTGGTCCATCTGTAAATGAAAAATAAATTTTGGACAAAACACATTATCACCACTGCTTTGTGGATAACTCATGCAGAGAAGACTGGATTTGTCAAATGTACTAATTGCAGTGAATAATCCAACGTGGCTGAAGAGCTGTGTACCTTCCCTAAGGAGCCGGATTCCATCCCTGGTGCAATACAGCTGGAAAGATCTTCTTGGCCAACAGAGTCCCCAATAGAACTGGACACTGCAGAAGGCAGAAGGAGGTTCTGTAACCCCCCTGTGCTCCACCACCAAGCTTGGTGGCGGGGCCTCCTCGCTTTGCTCATCTTTGCAATTTAGCAGATAACAAAATAAAAGCACCAACACATACAAACAAAATCAAAGGCACCACGGAGCAGAGTCTGCTGTGCTCATTTATTTTGACAAGTCTAGTTGAAGTTTAATTATTTATAGTACTTCACAGGGTACCACAAGATGATCTGTCATGCGTTTTGTGAAAGTAATGGAGCCTTAATAACAGCACTCGGATGTTAAATCTACAGAGAAGAGGTGTTGAGGGAAGGTTGTTCTTTGTGTGTCAGCAACAAGGTGAGGTTTAGGAAAATAGTGCATCCAAACAACTAAAAGCAGAGAGAGGAGATTCCCCCAGCACTCACTGACTCTGGGATGGGAAGCATGCAGACAACCTCAATGTAAGTACGAGTGCTGGGCCACCAAGGTCACCAAATCCAATCACCAGCTCAGCCCACTGACCATATCCCTCAGACCCCCCCCATATACCCACAGTTCTGGAACACCTCCAGGGACGGTCACTCCACCTCACTCCCAGGCAGCCTGTGCCAATGAGTCACAACCCTTTTCAGGAAGAAATTGTTCCTAATATCCAATCTGAGCCTCCCATGATGCAACGAGAGGCCATTACCATTTGTTACTCTTCTGGACTATTTGGCACCAGTGGACACTGGATGCTCCGAGGTCCAGCACCTCAAGGGGCATGGAGGAGCTAGGAGCAGAAAAGCCCTCCATCACCCTCCCAACAAACACACCCAGAAACATTGAGCTTGTCCAAGCAAAAGTGGTGTTGTGAGATGTAGGGTCACATTCTCCTTGGACACCAGCTCCTTCCTAGTCCTGGACACCATGCTGGCCTGCAGGAACCATTGCTCCAACAATATAGAATTTCTTTTTTTTTTTTTTTTTGGCTGTCTAATTTTACTGCATGGGAGGTTTCATTTCTTTTTTTTTTTTTTTTTTGTCAGAAAGGGAGAAGTATAGGATGCTCCAATAAAAGCATGAGTTACAGAGTCCTGAAGTTGCCCAGCCAGAGTCAGGGAGTCAGGAAGGCTTTAAGATGGCAACATGACCTCCCCTTCTTTAAGTGTAACCCCCTGGGGCTTGGAGAAACTCGCTCTTTCTGCTGGCAGCTGAAAAAATCAGTTTGTGAGAGCAGAGGCGATCAAAAGCATCTAATCTACAGAGACAAGGACGTGACAATCTGTGACACTTTCTCAGCCAAAACAAGTCTGGTCTCTGGAGCTGCAAGGAAATTCCCCTGGTATTTCAGGACATCGGTTCAGTCTTCAAGGGAGCTTGTTGAGAGGCTTGCCAGGGTGCTGAGGCATGCGAAAATGTTGTGTGTGTGTGCCTGCAAAGTTTTACAGTCTTTTAGGTGGAGTTGGGCCTACTCCAACACACAACGAGCTTTAACTATGGGCAAGCAGGGCTGTTTTGCAATGCATTTGGAAATAAAAATTATATATGTATGAGGTATGTTAGTGGATTTATACAAGGCATTATGATACATGAAACAAATGTATGGAGCAAGATGACTTTTCCATGTGGAAAGAATTGCAAATGTCTGCTTTATTTTTAGGGTGGTAAAATTGATTCTGCTATTTTAGTGCCCAGATCTCTCCTTTTCTCAAGAAAGCTGAAAGATGTTAATGGTGTGGAGACCTTTACCCCTTTGTGAAATTTGGCTGAAATTGCCCAGTAATTGCAAGATTAAAGGACATGGGCTGTGGCAGTGCACACCTTGGCTTGTAGCGCTGAATATGTCACATTCTGGGCTCGCTGGAAAATGTTGGACATCTCTTCAATATGTAGATGAATTAGCAGTAATATATCTTTGACCTTGTAATGCTTTGCTTAAATTAATCAAGGCCATCCCCTTCATCTGAGGGAACGGGTTGGTGTTTTTCTGCTCCGTTCTACAAGAGGATGGCAAAACTCTGAGCGACGTGGAACAAGTGACGTGGTTAGTGGGCATGGCAATGGTGGACTGACAGTTGTACTAGGTGGCACTAGTGGTCTTTCCCAGCCTTAATGACTCCATGACTTTCTGACTCAGGCCAACATTCACTACACAGCAAAGCAGCAATGCTCAGGAGAAAGAACAGGAAAGAACAGGAGAAAGGAAAAGGTCTAGGAGAAGATTCCAGCCTCCAGTGAGTGTGGATACTTCTTGCTCACACACTGGCAGCATAACTGAAGAGGACTCACACATGATGGGTTCATAATGAGATCCCTGTGGCTAAACAAACCCTACTTCTTTGCATCAGGAGTTCTTCAGGTGAATAAATCCATCCCCACTGACATCCAAAATGGTAATTTTCATCACTTCCTCAACTTGGGAATCAATCTTTTAAAGAGTTGCTTGGATACAGCGTGAATTTATTTAAAATTCCAGTCTAAAGAAGGCACGAAATACCTGCCTAACACTGCTGCTTGGCAATGGTGTTTTCTCCAGACTCTGAACCATTTTACATAATGAACCCATTAGGAGAAGACTGGGTGATGGGAGTAGTTTGATAGTATGTTTGTACTTATGAAGCTGTCTGCTTTGGTTTATCCCTGCATTTCATGCAACATTAGCTTTAAAGAGCCTGTGTAGACTTGTTAAATTTCCTAAGAGTGAATAACAAGCAAAAAATCCCCCAATCCAAAGGCATGTGAAATGATAAAAAGTACAGTCCGGTCAGCTCTGAACATGGAAACGAGATGCAGATCCAGGTCTGGGCCTCTTCAGCATATACAACGGCAGTAGGTTACTGGGATGGAAAAGCTTTATTGGGTTTCAATTAATAGCTTTGCTATTAGATTTCCATTAATGATGAAACAGTGTTTCCACTTTTGGCAGTGTTATTGGGTTAAGCTTCATTTCATAGGCAACAACCCTATACGATATTATGAAGGAGGGGAATATTTGGGAATGAAAGCCATCACAGAGGCTGGATTTATAGTTGGGAAAGATTTGTGAGCCGCAATGTAGCATTTGACAGTTGGACTAGACAGTTATAGAAGTCTTTTCCAACCTCAGTCATAAATTTATACATTGGATTCTATTCTATTCTATTCTAAAAGACCTCTATGATCACCAGGTCCAACCCCAACCCACTCCCACCATGGAACTGACCATGTCCCTCAGTGCCACATCTCCATCTTTCTTGAGCACCTTCAGGGATGGTGAATCCACCACCTCCCTGGACAGAAGTGGCTCTACATATGATTCTAAATTCTGTTTCTGCAGAAAGATTCCTGTTTGCTATGCCCAATGCATGGACACGAAGTACCATCTGCCCCTTTTCCTCATCCCAGACTCCTGGCTGCCAATGGTGACTGCAGGATGTGGGATCACCATTGATAGATCACCCCATGGCCATTTTTGACACAGTTATAATTCATTAGCCTCCCAGTTTAATGACTGCATTACTCAGATCTCCATTCTTAGTGACTTTGAAGCCATCCTCTTGAAGCACAGGGAGAAAAAAAAGATTACTGCTTTAAATAAGATGCCTGATTTTATAGGTCTCCTACCATTAAGTGTTATGAATAGAACCAATGAAAGGACGAAGATCTCTTCATCTAACCGCGAGATGATGCTCCCTGCCAGGCTCATACAGCCAAAAGCAGTGCACACCATTTAGCATAACGCGCTTTTTTCTGTGTGGCTGGATTTGCATGGAAGAGTTCAACCATCCCTGCAAGAACAGCTCTCCCTTTCATCCCTCGAGCTAGGAAACAAATAATCCTCCCTGCAATCCTTCCCAAAGGCAAATTCCCACTGCCGACAGCCCCTTGAAAAACAAAGTCACGATAGTTGCCCCTTGCCAACTTTTTTTCTCCCTCTGGCTCAAGGAGGGCAAGACAAAGCCAGCAAAGCAAACAGGATATGAGGAAGTCTGATGCTATTTAATGGGCCCTTTCTGGGATTCTTGGGATCTGCAGGTGTTTCTCCAGCCCTCGAAATGCCATGAGGGCCACAAGTTTCCCTAAGAGCAACTTTATGGAGTGCTTGGTGCTGGGCTGCAGGGCACAGCTGGGAGATGTGAGGAGCAGCTTGGAAGGAGAGGCAGCGAAATTAAGCATCCTTTATCTGGAGACAGCTCTGGAACAAATAAATTCAACAGCCCTCCTGCCAGACAAAATACTCTTCCAGGTGCCAGCCGTGCTGATGGCATTTAGGGTTTGTTTTGATTCACCAGCTGGCTCCTGCTCCAAAAAAAGCATGGTGGTATCTCGCAGGCACTTTCCTGTACTGAGAAAGGCACAGGCAGGTACTGCAGTGTGGGAAGGGGATGTGTGCTTTGCAAAAGGTTAACAAGAAGATAAATATTTTGTAATTTTAAAAAATGCTGCAATAGCAATGGAGGCTGGAGTGCTGTGGGTTGTGATTAATGCTGGGAGGTGATGCATGCTCACCAGGGGCCTAATTAGGCTGGTGGAGGCAACTTTAATTTCTGGTATTTCCAAACTTTTTTGCATATTTGACTCTGCATTTCTAATAATGATCACTTAATATGAATTGCTGCACGCATGCAAAAATTCGTGCCCCAGTAACATTCTGCAGTGCACTCATCATCCAAAGAGACAGAAAAGAGTGAAATGGAGCTGAAGCCTAAGCCAAGTGCCACAGCAGCATTCTGTTTTAAAGCTCCTTCCCTTTGTGATCTGATGGGGTTTGTGAAGCTCTTAGGCTTTCTGCTATGAGTGCTGTTCCTTGAGAGCTAAGAGGCCTGGGGACAGAGGAAAAAGTCTCAAGTGCTTCAATTTTATTTTTTTTTTCAAGAGTCTTTAAAAGTCTGCTTTCATGGCTGTGTACATATTTGAGCATTTTTTTTATCTTTATTGTTTCCCTTATAGGCAAGGTGAAGAGAGGTGAAGCAGTGAGCTCAAGGCGAAACAGTAAAGCAAAAGCAGAGCACTGGAGTTCATTTCAGTGCCATTTTGATGAGCCAAGCCAATGTTAATGTGCAGGTATCCAACACTTGGCTCCATTCGCAGCAGATGTTGAGCTGAGTTGGGATGCAGAGCCACATCCCAGCCCATCCCTCCCAGAGACTTGTGTTAACAAAGGGATGCCACAAGCTGAGTGTGTTGGGTGCGATAGCAGCAAAACTGGCAGGCAGAGAAACCCCTATGGGCAAAGCACTGGATGCTTTGTGGAGAAATAAACAACCCTGGAAAAAGACTTGGGATTTGGGATTTGGAAGCAGGAAACTCTCCTGGCTTTTAATCCTTATGTGTGCAGGAGGTGAGAGGCAGCTACATGCTTCTCCACTTACAAACGGTGCTGTTTCCCATTGATTTCTCTTCCCTCCCTGGACTTATTGGCATCAGAAAATTCAAAAAAAAAAAGCCCAAAATTGCCCCAAAGTAAACATTTAAATTAAAAAAAATCAGATTTCCCAGCCCACAGCCCCTAAATCTCATTAAGAACTGCTCAAAATATTAAAGATCGCATACCTGCATTTCCCTAAAGCAAAATGTCAAATATCAGAGAGACTGTTAATGAATTGGCAAATATAACCCGGTGAACTGCGCCGAAATATATTAGAGGAGAAAGTAGGAAGATTAAATTGCAATTAAATGACTTCAGAACATCCAGCCCCGATGAGAAAATGAATCTGGCTGTTAAGAGGAAGCAACTCTAACAAAACCGCTGCCTTGAACTTCCCATTTAAGCCGCTTCAAAGACTTTTCTCATCTCAGAGCAGCACCAAAAGAACAGACAAACAACCGACACCCATAAAGCAAAACAATAAGAGTGCGATAATTAATCTTGATGTGATTAAGAAGTTGGAGGAGATGGGAAACCTAATTGTGCGACAATTACTTTTATTTATCAGATTTATAATGAAGTGCCGGGGAAGAAGTTTCTCTGGAGATCCATCCAGCCGTGGACTGTTTTTGTGTTTTTTTTTCAAACCTCATCTGCTGGAGATAGCTCCTTTTGATAAACGGTAATGTTTATTGCAACAATCATTAGCTTTCTTTTGTTTCGTTTAAAATCCCTTTAATTACGGATACATGCCACTGTGCAGTGCAGGAAAACAGCTACCGCAGCCAGCTCCTTGTCTCCTAACAGTGGGTGCTGCAGAGTGGGGTGCAGGTGGGGCTGCTCAGGTGGATGCTGGGGCTCCCACAGGCAGGAAAGGTGCCTTCCCTTTCTAGTGTCAAGCCAGCTGATCCAAGCAGGCTTCATTGTTCAAGCTTTCTCTGAAGTTTTTAGGGGAAGAACAACAACTTGAAAAAAAACTTTGAGAGGAAAGGGTCAGGCTTGCTCGAGACATCTCCCTTTGGTAACACAGGAACACACGTTTCAACCATCAATCACTTGTCTTGCTTCTTTTAAAATCCCTTTTATTATGGACATATGCAAATGCACTCGTCTATGACTCACATAACTGCAGAGGGACTTATGCTGTAAACTTTCAACAAATCATTCTGATGTTGCAGAAATACCTAAAATTACCTGTGCTGAAAAGTTACAAATACACTGCTCTTTTTTGTTGTGTTTTGTTGTGTTTTGTTGTGTTTTGTTTTGTTTTGTATTGGTTTGGTTTGGTTTGGTTTTATGCCCAAAGAGCTCAAATCCAAGAAGCATGGGGCAGTATGTCCTCCAGGGCTCAATAGCAAAGAGCACAGAGAAGATGCTGTTCCTGCCCACAGGGCTTGGAGACAAAGCTGGGAAGGAAGTGAGGAATTGGGGCTGAAGGAATGCTCCAAACTCCCCAACCCCACTCCATCCCCGTCATGCCTCTTCTGGCATGCTCCAAACTGTCCGAAGTGACCCTTGAATGGACCCTCCAACCATTGTGCATGTGTGCGCGCATGGTCACCATTCTAAATTAACCCTTTTACATTGTCATATATGGAACTCTTAGATCAAGAGCTTGACAAATTCATTTCTGAGCTTGGCTGAAAGATTAATAACCTTTCAGCTGGCTGAATGAATAACACAGAGCTTGAGCAAGAAGCACTTGACCTTTTGCTGCTTTCTCACCCTGCAGTACCTGCCACGGGGAAATGCTTGGCCAGAGATGGAGTGGATGCTGGGGAAATGGAAACCTTGGCAGCTGTGTAGTCTTTGTAGGCTCATAAAGGCTGTGTGGCTGGAATATCACCTCCTCTCCCCTTTTCTGATCAATAATGCATTGTCCAGGGCGGGATTTTGCTCGGAGTGTGATGCTGGCATCCTTTATGACCCTCTTTCCTGGCATCTCTCTGTAAAAAGTGCACCGAGAAGCTGGGGAAGAGGATGGGCTGTGGGGAAGGTGAACAAGGGGCTGTTGTTCCCATTCTCCTCCGAGTCTGAATGAAACTACCAGAATAAGCTCAGAGGAACAAGGGGAGGTTATTTTTCATTCAAGGATGTGAAACTCCTCTCCACAGGATGTCAAAGGGGCTCTAAGGTTTTGAGTTAAAAAATAGCCACAGAAGGTGCTGGAGCAAAGTGTGTTCTTGGTGACTCTGAGAGAAAAGACCAGGCCAGATGGACCACAGTTCTGACCTGAAGCACTGGCATCCAGACCCAGCTGGGTTGCTCCCATCAGCAGCTTCTCCCCCTGCCAGCTGTCTCCAGACGCTGCTTTGATCTCCCTTTCCTACCATGCCACTTCCTTGCCTGGACAACTGCAGTTTAATAGGTTCTACCAGGACTCCAAGTCCTTCTCCTTGAGAGAAGGGCTACTCTCAAGGAGTTCTTCTCCCAGTCTGTACTCATATCTTGGATTGCCCCAACCCAAGAACAACACCTTGCACTTGGTTTTGCTGTACCTTGTTAGGTTCACAATGGCCCAATTTTTGAAGTATCCAGGTCCCTCTGGAGAACATCCCTTCCTTCTGCCGTATCAACTGCACTCAATCCCACAGTCTGTCAGTGATAAAGGCGTTGAAGAGCACCAATTCCAAGAGAGATCCTTGGGTGATACCACTCTTCACCAGCCTCCACCTGGACATAGAGCCACGGACCACAACCCTCTGGCTGCAGCCATGCAACAAACTCTTTATCCACAAAATAGTCCAGCCTTCAAATCTGTATCTTGCCAGTTTAGAGGTAAGGATGTGGTGCAGGACCATGTCAGAGGTTGCCCTTTATTTGTGGTGCTGTGATTCCATCATAAAAGGCCACTGGATTTGTCAGGCATGATCTTCCCTAGATAAAGAAGTATGTCCAAGCAAAAAGTTACTGCTGCTTTTCATTGGGATGGGGGAAGCCTGGGCAAGTGTAATCAGAGACCTGGGGGCTAGTATATCTCATAAACCTGGGGGAATATTGTGAAAGAGAAGATAAAAGATGATTTTTAATCTTTAGGCCAAGAGAATGAAAGTCAAACAAAGACAAAGCCCTGAGGTGCCCACAGGCATCTTCCCAGTGGAATGTGAGAATACGGACCTGTAAATAAAGACTTTCTTGGCAGCCAGTCTGAACAAGGGCAGGTGTTTGAAGTATTTCCTGAATGCCTTGAGGCAGTGGTAATTCATGGAGTGAGAGCTTTATGCTGGTGCCTCTCAAACAGGGCACAGCGCAGGGTTAATAAATCCCAGGCAGCAATCATCCCAGGGGCTCTGCTGGGGATGCCACTTCTGGGAGTGCTGCCCCCACTCCTGGGCTTTTGCTGCTGGTCTTACTGATCAGCAGAGAGAAGAAAAAGGAAAATGTAGCTTTAGAGTGGCAGTTCTATCCTCATAGAGAGCAGTTCCAATACCAGCAGTGGACAGGGAGCAGACCTTTTTTGAGGACAAGTCTGATGGCCCAGGGAAACCAAATTATTTATTCTTTGAGAAGTTACGATCATAGCAAGAGGGAGAAATTTTACCCAGAATCTATTAAATTAATATAAACTGGTTTTGTTTTTCGTTTTCATGAAGATTCAAATGGCTGAGGGAAATCAAACGTTGTCTTTTTCTGATTTTCTGTGTTCCCTGTGGATGGCGTGGCCTCTTTTCTTGGACCTGCAGGAACTTCGGGCTTTGGGGCACATGTGGGGGTGAAGAAGGACATGGACATACTTGTCCAGGAGAAGGATTATTTTCATAATGTCATAATGTCATAATGGGGCTGTTTCAAAGACAGATTGAGTTTTTCTAAGTAGGAGGAGCCCATAGGACCAAAGGAACTTGTCATACATTGACAGTCAGCAGATGTGATAAACAAGCTGATCTTGGAGGAATTAATTCATTTTAATTTAGGAGTAAGTGAGGGGAAGTGAATAAATTATCTCATCTCAGAGGGATGGTCCCAGCAGCACTACAGAATTGGATTTATTGTTAAATTTTATTGTTATTGTTTTATTGCCTGCATTTTGGGGAAATGTATCCAAGACTCCAACGAATGCATCTCATAAGGGAACTTATGAGTATAATAAAAATAATAGCTCTTTTTCACTGTAAATACCCAAGGATTTCATGAGGAGAATGATCTTCCTCATCTCACAATCATCATGTGCTTTGAGGGATGTTGGAGTCCCTGTGAAGGGGTCTGCATGTCCTGGGCTGTGTTTCCCATGAGCACAGCACTGTATCCCTCTCCATCTCCATGGAGAAGATCTCCATGGCAAAAGCTGATGCTCTGCTCAGTGAGACGGTGACATCCATTAGTTCAACTCAGAGGGTTTAGTGAGGCTGGCTGACTTAATTGGATTTTGGTGTGACACAAATCTGTCCAGTCTGGAGCAGCAGAGAAAATTAAAGAAGCTCAGGGCCTTGCCTTATGCTGCTGAGATAACAACTGGCAGTGCTCAAGTCCCACCCTGTGCATGGCATGGAGGAGATTTTGCTCCAGGTAGTGATGGTTGAGCTGGGGCCAAGTGGGGTGGATAAAATATCCCACTGTATTGCTTTGGCTTGTAAACTGTACCTCCAGGAGAGCAACAGAAATAAATTCAGTGTAAGGCTTGTGCTGGTCAGGGTTGCCCATCCCCTGGTATGGGTCTATGTGGATCTGATGAGTTGAAGTCCTTAGGAAAAGGCAGAAGGACAACAGAAATGAATTATGCTTCCCCTTGAATTTGTTCTGACCTCTGGATCCTTCCTAAATGTGCTGCTTGAAGTGCACAAAATGTTTGATGACAGCATCTGTGCTGGGTCAGACCCAAAGTCCATACAGCACTGTTTCAGCAACAGTTAGAAGCAGATGCCAAGGGAAGGACAGCTTCATCCATGTCTCTCGGCTCCATCCCTCATGGTGCTGCAGATGTGCTGCAGACACAGGAAGGTTTCCACACCACGCTCTTCTTTTCCTGCTCCCATCTCCCTTTCAGGACCTAGGGCTCCCTGCTTTAACTGGAACTGCAGATCCCAGCTCTAGCCCCAGTTCTATGAGATATCAGCATGGCAGTCATCAGGAGCAGATGGAATTCCTTTGTTCAATTTGTGCTGGCAAAGACCCCCACTGATGTCACTGAGTTTAGGCTGTGCCATTGATTGTACCCTGGAAAGCATGCTCTAGAAGTGCAGGAGGACAGTTCGAGCCACTCTGCAGATGTACTTACAGCAGAGTTCCCTTGCATACATCAGTCTGTGAGTCTCTGATCTTCATTTCGCTATGGTGGAGAAGACAGATGAGATTTGTTGCCATTTCTGACAACCCAGCTGATGGATTCTGCCCTGTGCCGCAGTGCCTAGTTGCTTCACGCCATGGATTTGGCACCCTGAGGTGCCATCCAGCACAAGATGGGTTGTTTCTCCTACCTAAATCACCAGCTTGGGGAGGCTGGGAGAGGACAGAAGGAGTGGGTAGGAACTGCCATCTGCCTGGTGCCTGGTATCAGCTGTGCTTTTAGAAGCCTTCTGCAGCCCTGCTCTTGAAGTGCTGCTTGGATGCTCCTGTTGAGATTTGTTCTTTAACATTAATGCCAGAATTTGGCAGCAGTCTCCAAATTTCTGTGTTCTGTCTCGTAATAAATTTGGGCTGTGTCCTGAGTTGGCAGTCCTGCAACAACTCACACCAGGAGTGTCAGAAGTTGCAAGTGTTGCCTTCAGAAACGAGGTCTTGTTCTGGACTAAGGAAAACCTGTCGTGTCCACCTGTTGTGGACTAAGGAAAACCTGGGAGAGACCCTCCATCAGGCTTTGGGTTGGGTTGTTTCCTTGCAAGGATTCCAGCTCATGTTGGGCTTGGGATGTGCCCATCCTACAGGACAAAAAGTAGCTCATCACATGGGGTGCTCAAGTTTTCCTCAAGCCTGATGCTTCTGTTTGAGTAATTGCAGCATTTTGCTTTTTTTTTCTCCCTTGGAGATCAAATAGCTGTGCAAGGGAGGGAGCATTGGGATACAGAGCTCTTTGCATGACATAGGACATTGTTGACTTGTTGCCCTTCCCCTGGTCTTCTTGGCATGGTCTAACTGAAGGTAATCCATGCAACAACAAGTAAAATCATATCTCCTCTGGGGTCCCTCTCCGTCAGTGTCCAGTAGACACAATCTCAGAAAGAGGAGGGGAGTTGAGTAATAGTGATATTATTTCTCACATGCCCTGCACAGAGATCAAGTGTTGGCCCAAAAAAGGCATCATTATAGGTAGAATCGTTTGAGTTGGAGGACACCTTTAAAGGTCATCTAGTCCAACTTTCCTGCAATGAACAGGGGCATCCACAGCTCAATCAGGTTGCTCAGAACCTTGGTCCAGCCTGGACTTGAATGTCTCCAGGAATAGGGCATCTACCACACCACAGGTCCTTCAGCCTGAGTGCACTGCTCATGTCTCTGTTGGGATTCACATAGAGAACTTGCAATGAGAGGAGATAGCACTGCACTGTCAAGGCTGTTGGAGCTGGATAACCCTGTGTTGATAGATGTCATTAAGGATGAACTATGTGTGAGACTAATATTAAGTCCTCTCCTCTCCTCTCCTCTCCTCTCCTCTCCTCTCCTCTCCTCTCCTCTCCTCTCCTCTCCTCTCCTCTCCTCTCCTCTCCTCTCCCTCATTCTATTCTATTCATCTCCGGAGTTGGAGTGAGTCTCTCCTGTAGATGAACTTAGAGAAAGGAGGAAGCAGACAGATCTGTCTGCACTGTGAGCCAGCAGAGAGAAAGGCTCAAGAAACAAAGAGAGAGTCTGTTCTGCCTGAGATGTTGCTCCAAATGTGCCCGGTTTCACAGATTAATCTATTTTAAAATGTTGTCGAGCGTCATTCAGGGTAGGGTGAAAGGTTGCAGCTTTTTGTTTCCACTTCCTTCTAGTTCCTGGATCCTCAGCAAAGAAGCACATTGGAGGCACAGATTCAGCTGAAGTCTGGCAGATGGCTCAGGGACGGCCTTTGCTAAAATGCTTAGATGAAACAGCTGATCTGGGGGATTACAGGGAGGGTTTTCTGCCCCAGTTTGGAAAGTCGTCATGGCTGCAGCTGCTTTATCACTGCTTTGGTCAGGAGGGTGCAGTGCAGAGGAACTGTCCCGAGAGAGAACCTCAAGTGTGGGTGCTCCTGCCCTGCCAGGACCTGGCTGTGTGCTCCGTGCTTCACGCAGCATTTTGTGTCAGCCGTAGAAAACTAGAACACACCATCCTGAGTCCATTAAACCCCACTCTTCTTTTTTTTTCTTTTTTTTTCCTTGAAATATTTTACCCCGTGAATATATATATATACACATACATATATATATATATATTAATTTTCCAGTTTTGGTCTTTAAAAAAAGAAAAAAAAAGAAAGAAATGTGCAGCTGCAAAACTGAAACCAAGCAAGCTTGGTTTGGACATACTGAAGAGGTAGTGGGAATTTTTGTTCTCTCTCCACTTACCACTTCCAGTTTAGGAAATGCTAAAACTGTTCAGTGATCCACTCCAAACTTCAGGGAAACTGCTTCTTTCCAAAATCCATTGCTTTGCAAAATTTGTTATTTATGAGAGGAGAAAGAAAGAGGCAACTTCAGTGCTATAAGATGTTCCCTCATCCTTTCTCAGGTGAGAAGCACAAGAAGTGTCTTCAGAGATAATCTGCAGGCATTTTAAAATTTTATTTCACTTTGTAAGAGTTGGTTTCTTATGCGGTTTGTTTGCTCTGTTGCAGTTGCTCTACCTGGGGTATACCTGGGGTATATCAGTTGTGATGGAGAAATGTCTCCTCCTCTTAGATCAGGCTCTGGATCAGGCATCAGTCCCATGTTGGCAGAGCATTTGTTTTTCAGCCTGTCTGCCCGGAGGAAGCTTGTTTCCCTCCTAGATAACCTTTGCCTTCATTGGTGGTACCAAGGTGCTCATCTGTTGACCATGCTCACCATCCCAGATGTTAGCTGGATTCCAACCCAAGCTGGAATCCAGGTCAGGTACCAACCCAACTTGTCCAGGAGGTGAGGACAGACATTTTCAGCCTGTTTCAATGCGTTGCCAGTACCGTGCATCTCAGCATCTCAGCATCTCAGAAACACAGAATCATGCAGTACCCCTATTTGGAAGGGTTCCATAAGGATCCAACTCCCAGCTTCACTCAGCAGCATTCAAAAATCAGACCAGATGCCTGAGAGCATTGTCCAGTAACCCCACCTGCCCCAGCCTTTCTGGCCCATCAGCCAATTGCTCACCCACTGCATTACGTTTTTGTCTGGTAGTGTGCTGAACGTTTTTTCCAGAAGGATACTGTGGGAAACAGCATTGAAAGCTTTATGAAATCCAAAAAGATAGCATCAGCTGGCTTCCCTTGGCTAACTAGGTGGGTGACCTTGTCATAAAAGCAGATTAAGTTAGTTAAACAGCACTTTCCCCTCATGAACTCGTGTTGGCAGTGACCAATGATCACATTGTCCTTTGAGTGTTTTTAAATAAAACAAGCCAAGGAGTTTCTTTTTCTGTTACCACTGTTGCTGTTATTCCACTATTTGCTCAGCCTAATGCAACCTGGCTTGCACGGCTTCATCTTTCATCCTTTCAGCTGTCACTGCTGCCAAAGGAAATGCTCAGGTTTTGTGTGAAATGACTTTGTGAAACCATCACCCTGCCATGGTCCACAGCTCACCAGCACACGAGGTTTCCTTGTTCATTGGGCTCACTGGGGAGGGTTCTACCAGCTGGGTGAGTTACCTGCTATCTAATCCAGAGCATCCCTCTGGAAGCAGAAGGCAGAAACGTTTCAGTTCAGGTGCTTTCTCCTGATTCTCAGCCAGACGAAATACAACTAGGGCTGTTTTATTGCCATCACCTACAAGTGTGATCATAACAGCAAGGAAAATACATCTGTGTGCTGTTCGCTGGGAAAATTACTGCTCCTAAATGAGCCATCAGGGAAGGCTGCAGCTGTGCTCAGGATGGTTGCTTGAAGGCACAAACCTTTGGAGCAGGTCAGCGTGTCCAAAAGCTGTTGAGCCATGGTCTGTCCTGGAGACCTTAAATAATCCTTTGGCCACTGCCCAGTTCAGTGGTTGGTGAACAACCATTGTGATGGTGTTGAGAATTAAGTAAAGAGCTCAGACACCTCCCCTCCCTTCATCTGGGTCCCTGACACGTAACTGCAACTGGTGTTGTGTGTTTGACTGGAGTGTTCCTGAGGCACTTCTTTGAGTAACTTGCATTCTTGCTGAGTATGAATATATGGCCCATGTTTTAAGGTGGGTCTGATGGCCAGTTATCACCCCAACCCAAACTCTCAGATAAACATCTTCACAAATGCTGTTGAATTCCCAAGTTAGTTTTCTATTCAATTCATTCTGGTGGAAACTTTGGAACAAATAGAGAAAACGGGAGCCTCACCCCAAGCCTGCAGATCCCCTTCGCCCTGCCACTCACTCTGCACTGTGATCCCAAGCAGACCTTGGTCCTCCTGGTGATGTGAGACTTAACTGAAACATCACACAGCTTCCATGTGAGCATTGCAATCCTACCTGAGGACAACCAGAGCTTCTCTTGAAGAGACAAGGGACAGGTGCTCATGAATACAGCAGAACACAACAGTGATGGTTGTATTATTCTCTCCCACCAAAAAGCAGCTGGGTTAGGAGATGCCTCTGGCAGCTGGATGCATTGCTGCTCCAGAGGCTCTGCTGTTAGAATCATTGCTTTCTATCTCAATAAAGGATCTCTCTTATCCCTCCATAAAGCACAACCTATATTTAGAGTCTTTAGTGTTGCATGTTTAAACCTTAGCCTTAATTAAATTCTCCTGGTTTGGGGGAAGCTTAATTCAGCCCCTGTTGCCACCACAGGATGCTCTGCTATAAACACAGGGGAGTGTGGTCTGCCCAGAGCTGATGGGGACCAAATTCAAGTGGGACATTCTGCTCTGCTCTTAAAGAAAAGGCATTCAGGTCAAAATTGAGGACCCTGTAAGGTGGGACTGCTGGGATTAGCAGTGATAAAGCTCTCTTCAGGCCTTGAAGGCTGGACAAAGGGAAAAGGGGCTTTTCTGTGTGTTTTTAACCAACAATCAAGTTTAGGAGCAGGGAGACAAAGTCCTGCTTCCTTCTGCAGAATAGTTCTCCGAAGACAAAATTATAGATCTGTTTATTGAATTAAAAAAGATTGTAATCCTCTCCTAGGCCTTCTGCCATCTCTGTATGAGGGCATGCACAAATAATGGAAACACATCTTCTCCAGTTATCTGTCTGAAGAGAAATGCTTAATGCGGGACGATACATTCCACTTGCAGTGGAGTCCAGCATCCTGCCTTCAGTGCATTAAGCTGTAACTCGATTATGGCACAAGCTGGGGTTCCTAATGGAGATGGAGATCAGCGGGAGAAAAAGGTCTTTTGTCCCAGGCCTTAGGCTGGGCATGGCTCTGTCCCTCCTGCCTAGGTGCAAAGTGCTGAGCCATGTAGCAGACAGCACATTTCTCTGCAAAGCAGCCGTGCATTAAATTGAGTAATCGATGGAAAAAAATGGAAGGAAAGCTGCAGCACCCCATCACTGGGAGCGTGGGGCAACGATGCACCCCAAATGCTTCATGCTGGCTACAACCAGCCTGGGCAAAGGGCTCCTTTAGGGCAAGGAAACCCTGCTTCCAGCTCTGTGTCAACAGAGATAGGTGAATTATGAGGAAAAAAGAGTATATAGAGGAGGAAGAAGAGAGAGGAGGAGGAGGAGGAGAGCAGAGAAGATCCTGATGGATTTAAAAGCTGATCTTTGCTCTGACAGTGTGACCCAGCCTGTTCCTCTCCTCCCTGGAAATTTGGATTTGAATGCACAGGAAGCGTGTGCACATCAGCTATTTCTGTAGAGGAGAGCCAGCAGCCGGTGCCCTTTGCCATCTGCCAGGGATCAGACCCAGAGCATCAGTGCAGCACATCCATGTGGACCGGACCCTGCTGCCCCTTCCTGGGCCGCGCATCAGATGCGTGGGGCTTGCAATTCTTTGCTGAGCAACACCAGGGGAGAGCTGGCTAATCTGCTTCTGTTGAAATGCATTTGTCCTCTCCTACACCATCCACTCCCCTCCTTGGGTCCCTGGGCAGGTGTCAGGCTCTGCTCAGAACCGGGGACCTGCTGTGCTCTGAATCCATGCCATGCTCTATGACACACTGTGAAAGCAACATCACAGGGATGCCATCATTTATAAAGATGCTACAGATCCTTTTCTCTGGGCGGATATTTTGGGCAGGATGCTCTCTCTGCCCTACACGATGCCATACAGTGCTGAATGCTCCTGCGAAGCTCCGGAGATATGCTCTGTGCCTGCTGTCACTGCTCATGTTATTGATGCAGTTGCAGAAGTAATATTCTTTATTGATTACTTTTTATTCACTTTTGGAATAGCATAAATACATATGCACATATTGTGAGTCTATTTATACAACTGAAAATTATTGCCATGCCTCAGCCCAAGAAGGACATTAAATGAAGCTGGATTTGATTTTAAACAAAGATATGGAGAGATGGCATTCAGCTTCCCTAAGATTCACCACAATTCGCGTTTTTAACATGTTGTAATGTCCAAATGCTTCAGCATGGATTAAATACGGAGGCCAGCTATAAACCTGAGAGATGAGAAAGTGATGCTTTCTGGGCTGGGAAAGTGTCCCCAAAATGTGGGGCAGATTGGGGCTCTTTGTCCCCTTCAGGCACTGCTCACTGCAGCTGTCCTGAGCGTGGGTTGTAACTCTTCTCTTCAGGTCACATTTAATATTTGAAATGTACTCTCCTTGCCATCGTTGTGGCTTTCAGTGGAAGTGTTTGGACTCAGAACTGTTTCCTATGGGACCTGAGATGACAAATCTCCCCTATTTCGGCAATTAAATGTGAATAAATGCTCTCTGAGTACACTTTTCCCACCAATTATACATCTGCCTCGTGGGAGTTTCCCCTACACTGTATTTCTTTAGGATGTCAGGAAAGACCATGTCAGAAGTGTTGCTGAAGTCAAGATTTATCACATCTGCAGCCCCCTCACCTTATTCAGTTACTCTGTCAGAGAATGCAATTAGATTGGTTTGACAGGATTTGCTCCTGACAAATTCACACTGGCTGTTTTTTTATCACTTTATTATCCTCACGGTGCTTAGAAACTGCTTAATGATTTGTTTGAGGGTCTTTGGGGATATGGAAATGGAGTGGCTGTGCTTCCAGGCTCTGGGTCTTTCAAGCACAGGCTTTATTTTTGCCTGCTCTGACAGTCCATCGTGGCAGGGTCACTTCTGCTGGGCTATGTTTTTCTCCCTTCTTTGTATTAATTATGAAGATGTTGTTTTCTCTTTATCATTAGGAATGAAGAAAAAGAAAAGATATTTCAGTTTCCTCTCCATCCCCTGCTATTTGCTCTCTTTGTATAGCAATAAATCTTTCTTCTTGTCTGCACTTCTAAGAAGGGCTGAATATCAGATATGACTTTGTCTTTGCTAGTTGCTCTGGCTTATAAGAGCAAGGTACTGGAAAAATGTAGAGTCATGGAATCATAGCATCATATAATCATGATAATCATAATCATAAAATCATGGAATCGTATAATCATGGAACCATAAAATCATGGAATCACAGAATCAGAGTCATGGAATTATAGCATCATATAATTATGGAATCATGGAGTCATGGAATCATAGAAGTGTGGAATCATGGAAGTGTAGAATCATGAAATAATGGAATCACACGATCAAAGATTCATGGAATCATAGAATCGTAGAATAGTGGAAACAGAATATCTTGAGTTGGAAAGGATCCATAAGAATCATCAAGTCCAACTCCTGGCTCCACACAGGACAACTCAAAAAGCAATGAGGGAAATATAAAGAAAGAAGCCATTCCTGTGTTGAAGGAATTGTTTGGTAGGTGGGATGGCAGCTGGTGGGTGGGAGGAGAGACAGCAGAACCACAGTGTAGGTCTTTTCTCCTGCAGGTTCCTCCATCTCCTCCTTTTCAGTAGCAAAACCAGGACACGACTCGATTCTTTAGGACCTTATATTTGGGGGAAATGTGCAATTTCAGCTCCTGTGCCACCAACGCATCTCTCAGGATGCAAATCTGAGTTCAACCTTGCAGTGAGGGCTGATGGTGCAGCACAGCTCTGGGGCAATCTGATGGCAGCTTCACTGCACTTTGCACATCCTTACTGCTGTTGCATGTCCTGACCTCCACGACAACATTTCAGCTCCTCTGCTCCAGCTGGGAGTGTGAGTGAATTGTTCTGTCATCTCCTCTGCTTCACTGTGGAGAACAGCTTTGCTGGGATCCCTGGATGAAAGCGCCCTTAGAAATGCAAAGGAGGAAAATCCCCCCTCGGCAAATGCAACCTGGAAAAGACAACTCAGCAAAAAAAGACTGGAGTGAAAAAGACAGCATAGATGAGAGCCAGAGCAGAAACACCCATCGCATAGAAGATAATACGGGTGGATGTGGCAAGGATAATGCTGAAGTGGGCACTGGCTGCTACAATTCATTAATGCAGCAAAAGCAGAATGCAGAAAGAAAATAACTGAATAAATTTCACACAACTGAAATGAGAAGTGCCTGGGGGAGCTCAGCCCCCCGAGCTCACTCATTCTGCTTGGCACAGAGCTGGGTGATACACCACAGAATCATAGAATCATTACGGTTTGAAAAGACTTCTAAGATCCCCAAGTTCAACCATCAACCCACCTTCACCGTGCCTAATAACCTCAGTGCCACATCTCCACAGTTCTGGAACAACTCCAGGGATGGGGACTCCACCACCCCATGGGCAGTCTGTTCCAGTGCATCACCACTCTTTCGGAGAAAAAAATTTTCCTAAGATCCAACCTGAACCTCCCCTTGTTCTCCAGACCCTTCCTGGTGGGCCCCATCTCTGCAGCTATTGGTGTCCCCTATGAGCAAGATGTTGGTGGGGTTTGGGTTCCTCCCTGCCTGTATCAAGGTGTCATTCTGATGTTTGGAATGTTGGCATAGAAAACTTTGGAACGGAGATTTGTTTCCGGATGAATCCCTCCATCCATTGGTTTGCTCTGATGTTGATGATGTTTTCTGCATCAATAGAAAAGGGTCTACCACTTCTCAGGATTAAACTATTTGCCTGCTCAGCAAAGACATACAGGTTGCCCAGGACAAAACAAGGGCATGAGCCCCAATCTGCCAAACCCCATTTCTGTGCTTACAGGCTCCCTTTGATGCAACGTAAAGATTTCTTATAATCTGTAGCTAAGCATCTCTTTGATGGCAGCCTTCAATTCTGCTTTTCTTTGCAACCCATCCAACACTGTAAAATGGCCTTTATCACACTTGGGTATCTCTTGTTAATAAAGTGCCAGGAATTCATTAAGCACAAGGACTGAATGGGGTCAGGATGACAAGGAGAAACTCTACCATGAGAGTAAGTCAAGAGGCTGCACCATCGCTGCGCAGCTCACAGGGGTGGCTGCAGGGATATGGGATGCTCCAAGCTCTGAGAGCATCAGCTGCTGGCAGCAAGCTGCAGGGCTTAGTGTTTGGAAGCTTGGGGACTTGTGGGGTGTGCTTGCCCAGCCTCTGCCTTCTGGAGAGGTTTTCTAGGTGTGAGTGGTTTGGAAGAGTAAGCAGGGCAGTGAGCAATGAGCAGATGCTGCATGTCTGCACATTTTATGTTCCAGGAGTGGATAGTCACACATCTCCTTGTAAAATTAATGTGTCTCTTTTAAAGAGCAAAACTAAAAAAGACAAATCCCGGAGCAGCAGTGGTGACAGATGTTTGCCAGCCCCACATGCAGGCTGACTGCTGGTGACACATCCCAGGGCATTCTCAGCTGAGCACTTGAAAAATGGACAGTTTCATGATAAAACTAGAAAACCTCAATAACCCACTCTTAATATTAAAAACTCAAAAGAAATGAAAAATTCTGGGTATCTTAGGTTTAGGGCAAACAGCATTTCCTAAGAATCAAACTCCTTTCATGTTGGGCTGCAACTGCCTGAAGTTCTTCCTGTTTACTTGGGACACCCCTGGGAGTTATGCCCCGATCCGTGCTGTTAGTG
>JAPSGF010000057.1:345545-359457 GCA_035772895.1 Perdix hodgsoniae | reverse complement strand
AAGAAAGAAAGAAAGAAAGAAAGAAAGAAAGAAAGAAAGAAAGAAAGAAAGAAAGAAAGAAAGAAAGAAAGAAAGAAAGAAAGAAAGAAAGAAAGAAAGAAAGAAAGAAAGAAAGAAAGAAAGAAAGAAAGAAAGAAAGAAAAGTAAAGAAACCAAAACATCATCAGCAGCATACAGACACTCACTGGAGGGAAAACGCTTTTCACATCATTGCACAGCTACCTGCTTTCACAAGATGTAATTTCCCTTGCAATTGCCTTCTGCTACATTAGCCTTTGCTGAAGACACAGCCCGTTGCTCTTCCTCTGAGCACAGCACGAGGAATCCCCTCATCCAACCACCAGCTGCACAAATGCAAGCAAAAGCTTTGCCACAAGCTGAGAACAAGGCTTGGGATTTTCCCTGCACAGACAGGCTGGGGACAGAGCCACGAAGAGGCTGTTGTGCCCTGGGAGCACCAGCTGCAGGGATACTCCATAGAAAAGGTAGATGTCATCTTTCTGTCACTCATTGCCTTGGGTTGATGGAAAGCCCAGGCTCAATGCAAAGCCCTGATACAGCTCTGCAGTGGCTTTTACTAAATCTCTTGCTCCACAAAGCAGTTAAGCAAGTGAATGTCTGAATATCTTTGTCATAGCTGTTGTCAGAGGCTCAGGAGGTGTCACACTGGTGGCCCTGGGTGATACTGCTGGCACGAGGTGGCAGCTGCTGAAACCCTGCCCTGGTGACACACAGGGACACAGGATTGCTCCATCATGCTGGAGCAACCCGGGGCTGTCACACCCCTGGAGGATGCCTGAGACTTTTTGGCTCCCAATTGCTTTGGGTTTAATTGCTGAGCCTCCTCCAAAGGGTCCTGTGCCTGGAGAGAGTTCTTGACTTCTTGGCATCTCCAGGCTGTGTCTCTGCACACAGCGCCCCACAGATCCGTTGTCCTCAGAGCCGTGGCAGCTGAACCAACCAACCTGCTCCACAGACATTACTCTGCTTTTTCCAAGCTTTTCCTTTAACCCTGAAGTCACTGTCTTGGATTGCAGACATTTCCTTCCTATGAAGGAAGGAGAAAATCATGGCAAAATAAATGAAGAATAAATTAAAAGTTGATTGTAAGCGACATGAAATGCAAGCTGCATGGCTCTGGGCTGCTTGTAACTCTTCTCATAATTAGAAATAAATCATTTATAGAGTGTGTAATAAAACCTGAGTGCCCATGGAGTACGGTTTCCTCCTCACTCGCTGTGTCTGTACCTGGGGAGCTCATCTGGCATTTAGATCTTCCACATTTGATTCTCCCAGGGAAAGGAGGCTGTAGTGTGGATGCATTCCTCCTCCTCCTGGGATGCTCATAGGACATGGCTTACACCCTGGGGTGCCTCATGCCAAAGGGATTGACTTCAGCCTTCGGCTGAGGAGAGCTGGGAGATGGAGCCAGGCAGATTGAAATGTCAGTGTGATGTGGAATATTGCTGTGGTGTGAATTATTGCTCCAGTCACTGCTAGAAGTCACCAACAGGGGTTGAAGGCAGGCCTGCATCCGCACTGAGTTCAGGGCTCTGGTTTCTGCTCTAAGAGCATCTTGCTGTGCCATGCTTTCCAAACCTGGGATGAGTCTGGGAGTTCTGTGATGGAATGGATACCTCCAGGTGAGCCCAGTCCTGCCCATGCCCTTGCTAAGAGCAGAGACATTAAGGACTGAACAAGGTGGGAAGACAGATCTGCGCACACAACATGTCTTTCTCCCTCCAGTGACCAAGAATGAAAAATGAATGTGTTTGCTAGCTGTGTTGCCCTGGGCAATTGATATTTCAGGCTCCAAGGCTCTTGGGTGCAAGCAATCTTCGCAGTCAGTTAAAAATAAAAACCAGTTCATCTCAGTGGCTGTGCAGGAGCACTGTGACAGTGGGACTTGTTCTGCCCCAGTGCTGATCTTGTAAAATCCAGCTCTGTGCAGGTCTGGGACCTGGTGGAGACAGGCCTGGGGTGCAGATAATTGCCTTCTCCAGACAGTCCCAAAACTGCTTTCTCTGGTGGGAAGGCATTGGGTGAAGTCATCAGCTCTGACCCACTGTGTGTGGCAGGTTGACACGTATTCAGGGGCTGGCACATGCCTTGGGAATGCTGCAGTGTAAGGAATAACCCTGATTTCCAAGGGCAGAAGTGAAGTAGGTACCTTAATAAGCTATGTGTGTAACTTACAATCATAACATCCTTAGAGTAGGAAGGGACCTTTACAGGCCATCTAGTCCAGCTGCCCCACAACAAGTAGGGACATGCACAGCTCCATCAGGTTGCCCAGGGCCTGATGCAACCTCACCTTTAAGGTCTCCATGGATGGAGCACCCACCACATCTCTGGGCAACCTGTGCCACTGCCTCACCACCCTCACTGTAAAAGGCTTTTTCCTTATACCTAACTTAAATCTAACCTCTTTGAGCCTGAAACATTTCCCCTTCTTCTATCACCACAGCTCTGCTCTCCCCTTCTTTCCTGTCGCTCCCCTTTAGATACTGAAGGTTGCTCTCAGGTCTCCTCAGAGCCTTCTCCACCTGCACAGCCCCAGCTCTCAGCCTGCCCTCATAGGAGAGGTGTTCCATCTCTCGGATCCTTTTTGTTACCCCCCTTTTGTCATGCTCCAACAGCTCCCTGTCTCTCCTGTACTGAAGACTCCACATCTGGATGCAGTGCTCCAGGTGAGGCCTCACCAGCACAGAGTAGAAGGGCAGCATCACCTCCCTGACCTGCTGGCCACGCTGCTTTGGATGCAGCCCAGGGTATGGTTGGCTTTCTGGGCTGCAAGGACTCATTGCTGGTTCGTGCCCAACTTCCCATCCACCAGTACTGCCAGGTCTTTCTCAGCAGGGCTGCACTCAATCCCTTCATTCCCCAGTCTGTATTGGTAGTGGGAGTTTCCAAGTGCAGACCTTGCACTTGGATTTGTTGAACCTCATGAGGTTCACCTGGGCCCACTGCTCAAGCCAGTCTGGGTCTCTCTGATGGCATCCTGTTCCTCTGGTGTGTCAACTGCATCACACAGCTTGATGTCATGAGATATGTAGGAACCTTCATGAGCTATATGGGTACCTTCATGAGATAGGTAGAGATTTCCATGAGATAAGCAGGTATCTATGAGAAGCAGCAGTGCTCAGCAGGGCGTATCATTTAAAATCTCTCCTTGCACCATGGTTGACGCACGCTCTATAGCTCAGAAATGGCAAGGAGAGCAGCAGGCTGCTGCATTTCAATCCCCTCTAAGCCACACTACTACTAGAGGTTACTTAGCAAGTCATAGTGTTCCGTGCCTCAGTTTCCCCAGAACAGTAAGGGTCATGATACAACTTATCTTCTCATATACTTTCAGAGAGAGAGCTGGTAAAGGCATTTTAAGAGCTCTTTACTTGCTGACTCCAACATAAACTGTTTCAGGCCGCATCTCCATGGCCAAACAACAAGAATTCAGGCAGTTTCTACCAGCATCCTGGGCTGTGGAATTCACAAAGCAGCCTTTCTGCTTTCCTTCCAGCCCCAAATGGCTGAGAAGGGACAGATAAATAAAAATGCTCTTTTATCTAACTACTGCCTCAAGACAGACAGCTAACTCTGCAATGCACAGCCCGCATCACTGCGCTTTCAGTTGATTTCCCATTCCCTAATCATTGACAAGTGCTGTACAAAGCACAGGAGAATCAATAAGTCCTGATCCTTATATCCTCAGGGATTGGAGCATCTGTGACAGGGCTGAGACCCCATGAGCGTGGAAACCCCAGGACGTGCCAGATGTTACAGGCAATTGGGGTATTCCAAGCCCCTGTATAAACTGAACCCGTGTCATACGTAACTGTGAAGGGCTCAGGGGAAATCCCAGGGCTAAAATTGCTGACAGGGATAATTAATGTTAATCCTGGTTAAGTTGGCAAGTCTAGAGACGACTCAGCAATCAGCTGGGACCAATATCAGCACGCTTCCATTTGCACAGGTGGGACAAGGCTGAGCAGGGGCACCCACCATGGGACCTCCAGCTCTTACAAAGCACACATCAAGATTTCAGTGCAGGGCTTGGGAATATTTCAAAATGAAACAGCTGCTTGATTTCTCAAGCTAGAAATTGAGTTGGCATCGCAGCCAGCTTATCAAGAAACTGCAGAAAAGTTCTCAGTTTGGTGTATTTTGCCCATCTGCCCCACTTGTGCCTACCGAGTTCCTCCTCCCTAGCAGAGGGAATGTGAGACGTGATGATTCCAAGTGCAGCTGCATATATTTAATTCTGGGTTAGTCTTAAGGCCAGCTCAGATCTTTTCTTTCTGTGAGATTTTCTATGCACGGCTGTGCAGCCTGCAGAAGGGCCGTGCAACACCTCTCTAATTACCATGGAAACAGTAAAACAGGTGCCAGGTTGGTTGGAGTCTGCAGGAACAGGGAGGAAAAACTCAAAAATGAAGGTGGAAGTAATTCTGCTTGAGCAATGCCTCAAGAGCTAGAATCCCTTACATCCATGCCTGTGATTTCCTCACCTCTCATTTGAAGAAAATGCAGAGGCCATGCAGATGTTGCGGATGGAGGAAGAGCAGGGCTCTGAGCAGTGCTGCTTGACCTCAGCTTGGCAAGTGACCTCTTGGTGTCTTTTCCTTTTCTACCGAGTCTGGCTTCCATTGCCTCTATGCATCTCTCACTGCCATACAGGCATTTAAGGTTGAATCTTCAACTAGAGTATATCAGACTAGAAGTTACTCTATGGCGATTCAGATTTCAATTGCATGCTACTCATTCTGAATTCGTCTAACTTTTAGGGATTTATTTATTTATTTATTTATTTATTTATTTATTTATTTTTTGCATGAACAGAATGTCTCTGTGTTCCTACCCAGGCTACATTTGAGCTTTACACTTCCATGGAGATGTCTTTTGTTGCCTTCATCCCTTATAGACAAACAAACAAAAAACCTGATGGGATCCTGCAGTAGCTGAGTAGAAGCACATGGATATGAGAGATCACACTATGGGTGATGGGAAACAAGCACTAAAAGAGAAGGACTCCATCAACTTGTAAGGAAGCATTGCATTTTTTCACAGAAATGGGTTGAATTCCTTAAAAGTAAAGGGAAAAAGAAACCAAACAGAATGGAGTCAAGCATTGAGTTAGAAATCCTTCCATTCAGTGCAGTGTAAAACATTTCAGATTGATCTGAAAATCACTCATTTCTGGTTGTTTTTGTTGCTGACTAAAATAGGAATTCTTTGGTGAGAGCTACTGGTGATGAATTGTGCAAGCCAGGTACCACATCTTTAGTTGGTATTAATTCCTGCAGAAAGTATTTTAACTAGCAAGTTCCCCTTTGCAAGCATTTTTTTTTCCATTTGGAGGGGAAAAAAAGGCCCCTAAGTCCTGTTGACAGTTGTAATAGAGGAAAAGGAATGTCATATCCAGAGCAGAATAATCCTCAGTCTGTCTCTAGAAATGTAAGAGAACTTAACTAGGATATTGGCATTATGAGCTCCGTGAAATTCATAGCCACAAAAGGCAATTTAATTTGTCAGCTATGAAAATGTTCAGAGCTATTTCCAGTTAAATTATCTGCTATTTCTGCCAAAATACCTCATTTCAGCAGTGTGATGGACGTATGGTCAGCCCCTTAGGGTTGCTCTTCAAAAATAAAATGAAAAGCAGCCTTTAAAAAACGATAATAATAATAATAATAAGAAAAACCTGAACGAAAAGCCCAGCATGTCAACCTTCCAATGTGCTCACCTTGGAAGATGAGCACGTTCCTCTTGCTGCTTGAAGCCTCCCAGCAGCACAGAAAGCATCCAGCGATCATCCTGCATAAATACAGACCGCAGCATCTTATCTCCTGGTGGGCATCCTGCTCGTAATTACAGGTTCGGCCACAGCTGCACTTTGCAAAAGCTGCCCTGTCTGGATTTAAGGATTTCAAGGGATGCAGATCCCACCATGTCTTCTGGTAATCACTCCTGCTGCTTGATTACTCTCTCAGACTTGCTCCGCAGGAAGGATTTGTCTCTGGTCCATTGTCAGCAATGCCATGGGGATATGGGTTGCTATGCGATAAAACATGGGCTTCAGCTCCAGTGTAGGAGAGCCATATTTAGGTGTCCAGTGGTATATTTACATGCCCGAGCTCCTACTGCGGGCAATGGAGAACTTCTCAGCGTGTCTCCTCTTTATCTAATTGCTTTTTAGCAAGGCATTGGTGCGTGTATATTGGCTTTCCAAAACAACACTTTGCCATCACACCACCTCCCTATGTCATGTGCACTTGCTGTCGTGGACCAAAAGTAGAACAAAACATCCCCAGATGGGTGTAGGCATTACTCCATGTTGTACCTACAGATCCCAATGAATACTTCTCATGCAGAAGGTGAGAAACCAGTGAAAATTTTGACTGTCTGTGTTCAGGAAAGTCTTTGCTTTGGTTGCCCTTCCTAAGAGCATTCCTATGATCTAACTCCCTTCACCTTCCCCTTCCCCATTACAGGACCATGAAATTTCAGCCAAATTACAGTGTGATCCTTTGTCTTGGTTTCAATTCCTATAATGATTAGCCATGCATGATATCTTTTTCATTTTTTTTATTTCAGTCTGTAATGCATTATTATCAGATTAGTATGCTAATTTATACTACAAAGAAATTAAAGCATTTGCCATGGAGTTATTACTTTCGATATAAATCCCTTTCGGCTACATACAGTAACTCTCCATTTTAATGCCATGCTCAGATATGTGTAAGCAACAAATGATCTCCCCAGCCCAGAGTTTTCAGGGACAAATTTAGTCAATTTCCATGGTGTCTGGATGATGTTTTTAATGAATGTGGTGAATAGAGGATATTCCAGTCATCTGAGTTTAGTGGCATCCTTTTGGGCAATAGACACAAACTCAGCCAGGCAAAGAGAGACACAGAACTTGGTCAAGCTGTCTCTGCTGAATGGAGGCAAATGGGGAAAGAGAGAGGACCGTAGGGTAGGTTGGACACATGGAGAAGGGTGAAAGGATGGGAACTTGCAAGCAGCATCCTTGCTGTTGGAACACCTGTTGTGTAGTGCAGGGAGGAACCATCCCCGCTGTTGACTTCCAAGGGGCTCCAAAAGCCCTCTCAGCAACTCAACCTAAGATCTCTTCTTGTGCTATAGTGCCATGCTAAAGAATACAACATAAACCTTTTGGTATTAAAACTGTCCCTGTACCACAATTTCATCTTGACACTAACACAGGCTGCAATATGATGCAATCATCGTTCAAAAAGCCCAAAGAATTGCATTGGTTGCAAAGACATTTTCACCCATGGAAAGAACAAAAAAATGAATAGTTTCAACATTTTCATTTTCCTCCCATAATATACTGACATTTTTTAGCTTCACTCGAATATTCACTGTCCAAAGTTAAAGCCATTCTTATTAAAAAATGGGGCTCCAGATTTTAGGCTGGATCCTGGGGTGGACTTGGCCAGGTGCTAGATAGTATTTCCATGATGTGGCAGTGGAATTTTTAGAACTTTCTCTGCCTTGGGGAACTTTTAAGTCTGCGCTGCTGGGTTTAGATTTGGATTGAAATAAGAGCTCTAAATGTCAGAGTTTCCAGTGGAGCAGTATGCTGTGTTTTCAGCTAGTCCCAAGAAATGGGCTAGTTCAAATCCAAGCTTCAAAAAGGTTGATGCTGCCATCTGTTTTTGTGAAGACCTAAACCCGAAGTGGTCCCAGGGCCGGACCAAGATGTATCTCCATTTGTTCTCTCTTCATATACAACTTCGGTTTTCTGAGCTTCTGAAGTAGAAAAACAGAGGGTTTTTTTTAATGTCACGTACAATTAGACCCCAAAGATGTGTCCCCTGCCCACGCAGTGCCCTTGTGCTGTGTGCTGACCAAAAGAAATGGTGTGAGCCTGTCCACAAAGGCCTCAGTAGGATGTGCAGTGGGTTGGGATGTCAGTCTCTGTGCAAGCCCGTGGCGCAGTGGTCAGGGCAGTAAACTTCTGCATTTCACCAAAATGTGCTTCAAAAACACAATTATCCCTTCAGTTACCACTGGCTTTAATGTGAGATGCAAGCACACAACTGACAAAAAATTCATGTCCTGCCTAATTACACTTCTCACTGTCCTTGTGAAGGAGGCAGGAGATAATTACCACTCTCAACTAAAAGAGAGTTTTGAGCACAGGCAGAGGCCAAAGAGTGGATGCTGAATGTTCTGCATTTAAATTCCTGATTCTGCATCATTAAAGGTGGAGTGGAAAAGAAATCTTTACACGTTCCTCCATATCAGGGGAAGAATGTTGTGCTGTGCTTTCCGAAGGAATCAGGCTCAACTCTTTCAGGTTGTGCAATTATATCCTCCAAAGTTGAACAGTTAACTTGGGAAACTCAGATTTTCACAAAAAGATCAATAACAGAGGAAGGTAAGGTATAAAACCATAGAATCATCAAATTATAGAATCATCAAGGTTAGAAAGACCTCTAAGACCACCTAGTCCAACCATCAGCCCATGCCTGTGACTGCTCCAGACCACGTCCCTCAGCACAACATCAACCATTTCCTTTAACACCTCCAGGGCAGTGATTCCACCACCTCCCTGGGCAGCTAGTTCTATTGCATTACCACTCTTTTGGGAAATAATTTTTTTCCAAATATCCAACCTGGACATCCCACGTTGTAACTTGAAGCCATTACCTTAAATGGAGGACTGAATGGGAACTCATGGTTCCATTTGGCCACTCCATCTTGGAGCTCATCATTGACTCTCAGTAGAAAGCCTGGGAGGCAGGCATATGTACTGACTCCCTCTAAGGGAATACAGGATTAGGCTTTTCCCCAGTGCTTCAGTAATCCCTGAGCTGTCAGAAATGATGAGGTCTTCAGCCAAGGAAATAGGCTCCAATTATCATCTTGCAGAACTTGAAACAATGACCCTGAATGGCTGCTGCTTTCTGCCAGCATTCAGATGCAGAGCAACACTCCCATTATTTCCATCCCTAGCACCAGTCTGTCACCCTCGTCTTTAATTGCTAATTATGTTTTCATTATATTTACAGCATTAAATTTTTTTAGTGATTATGGGCCAGAGCTGATTTGCATAGGCATTTGGATAAATTATTTTATCAGAAATCAGCGCATACTGCCAGAGAGTGCTCACCCTGTACTTTCCTCAAAGAAAGGAATAGAAGCAACTAATTGTTTTCAATCTATCAGCCATGTAAACTGTTGCTTCAAGCAGGAAATGACAGCACCATTTGGCCAATAAATGTGTACTGAACCGTCTCAGAGTATGAGGTCTCTAGATCATGCTTCTGATGGAGTCTCCTAGTCAGTGTCCTCACCAGCCCCAGCTCTGTGTTCCAAGAAACATCTCTGCCTTGTTATTACCCAGCCTTCACTCTGATGCTGATTTATTTTTGTTTTTCAAGTTTTGGGGCAACTTAAGAGGATTTGTTCTCTTCTAGTAGGGACAGGGACATACCAAAGATATGGAAAGACAGAAATACTTTTTCCCAAGGTAGGGGAAGCGCAGTGTGCTGCAGTGTTAAAAGTCTCTGTGTACCTCTATGTCATGCCTGCAAAGGGGATGCATGCAGTGCCCTGCCTGCAGCTGGAGCTCAGAAAGCACAAAATCCATGCATATGAAAAACAAATGGAGCATGATGTAAAAGATGCTTTGGGGATCAGATAATTGGAAAATGATAGAAACATAGAATCATAGAATCATTTTCCCAGATTGGAAAAGATCATCCAGTCCATCCGTCCACCTACCACCAATATTTCCCCACTAAACCATGTCCCTTTTTACCACATTTAAATGTTTCTTGAACACCTCCAGGGACAATGACTCCACATCCCTGAGCAACTTGTTTCAGTGCCTGGTCACTTTTTTGCAGAAGAAAGTTTTCCTAATATCCAACTGAATCCCTCCTGGAACAATTTGAGGCCATTCCCTCTCATCCCATCACTAGATACATGGGAGAAGAGGCCAACCTCCCATCGCCACGATCTTCTTTCAGGCAGTTGTAGAGAGTGATAAGGTCTCTTCTGAGCCTCCTGTTCTTCAGACTAAACCCAGTTCCCTCAGCCAGTGAGTACAGAGAGACAATCACCTCCTGCTCCTGCTGGCTGCACTACATCTGAAACAAGCCAGGATGCCATTGGCCTTCTTAGCCACCTGGGCACACTGCTGGCCCACCTTCACCAACAGCTCCAGGTCCATTTCTGCCACAAAGTCTTCCAGCCACTCTGCCCAAGGCTGTAGCATTGCCTGGGGTTGCTGTGGCCAAAGTGCAGGACCTGGCACTTGCTCTTGTTGAACTTCATCCCATTGGCCTCAGCCCAGTCATCAGCCTGTCCAGATCCCTCTGTAGGGACTTCCTACCCTCCGGCAAATCTTCCCAGTTTGGTGTCATCTGCAAACTTACTGAGGGTGCACTCAATCCCCTTGTACAGATCATCATATTAAACATGGCTGGCCCCAGTGCAGACCCTTAGTGAATACCACTCGTGACTGGTCACAAGCTGGATGTAACTTCATTCACCACCACACCCTGGGCTCAGCCCTCGTCCAGTTCTGTACCCAGCAAAAGTGTACCACTTCAAGACACAGGCTGCCAGCTTCTCCAGGAGAAATGCAGCACGTCCCTTCTCATAGAATCATAGAACAATTAAGGTTGGAAAAGGTCTTTAGGGTCATCAAGTCCAACACCAACCCATCCCCACCATGCTCACTAACCATGTTCCTCAGTGTCACATCTCCACAGTTCTTAAAAATCTCCAGGGATGGTGGAGCACTCCCACTGCTCCCATAGTACTGCCGTGGGGTTAACATCACAGCCCCTGGGGTCCTGAGTGAGTCAGATTTGCAGCACACCATTATCACGCCCTGTCTGGGTTACAGTCCTGCCGTGCAGCACTGCCACTACAAGTCACTGGCAGGGAGTAAGCTCCAGCACCTGATAGCTTATTTCATTAGAGCTGGGATTTGTTATCCGAATAAACGGTCCTTTCCCTTTCCTCATAGCATTCTCTGTCCTGTTCTTGCACTGCCTGTGCACCCGGAGACACATCTGGTCCTGGTCCTGGCATAGGGCATACAGACCCTCATGTCCCAGGGCAACCACTCCATTCCCTCCATCCCATTAACAAAGTGCATTCCCTGCCTGGAGAGTCAGTTCTGTGTTGTTTTTGGCACTGATTTTTGGCTTCCTGCATTGAACTATAGATTTTCTTCATTCTTGTGTTGGTTTTTTTTTTCACCTTCCACCTTCTCGGATAGCTAAAAATAACACATTTCCTTCTCGTTTGCAGCCAGCAGCTCTGCCTTCATTGTTCTTAGAGGTCTCCCTGCATCTCTCTGCTGGTTTCATAAACCTCTGTGTCAGAGTTGAGCACTGGTTGTTCTCTCCCTAATTGTAAGGCTACAAGAAGCCACAGCTCTGCCAAAAGGTTTTATTAAAGAATAAAAACAGCCAGCAAGCAATCTACCCATGCCAATAAAATGGCACCCCATGTTCCCAAGCTAGCAAGCACACCGAGTTACTCTTAAACTGATATTTTATTTGGAAAATAATCAACCTTGAGCCACAGCAGTCCATAAAACTAATCAGGCATGGTATGCCCCATAGAGCTTTGCAGTCCCTACAACACAAGGGCAGGAGGGACTTCACATCAGGCATTTAGACTCCTGTAGCACATCAGCCTGACACATCCCACGGAACAGCATATCCCACAATGAAGGCATTATCATCGCATGGCTGGGAGGCCCCAGTGTCTTTAATCGCTCTTGTGATCCATGGATGGGACATTCTGTGAGTAGAAACTGGGTTGAGTCCAAAAGACTCCTCCTATGTGGTGGACAGTGGACATTTTATCATAGAATGGTTGAGTTGGAAAGGACCTTAAAGATCATTAACCTTAAACCTCTGCCATGGCCCATTGCCGTCCATTGATCAGGATGCCCAGGACTCCAGAAAAGCCTGGCCTCGGGCACCTCCAGGGAAGGGGTATCCATGAGTTTTCTGGGTAGCCTGTTCCAGTTTAGGATACTTATTTTTCTTCTCGCATTCAGGCAAACCCCAGCTCAGCTTCCTGGGGCTCTGGGCTCTCCAGTTGTGTGTCCTGCTCACTTGGGATCATCCCTACCCTGCTGCCTATGTGCCACGCAGCACTGAGGAAAGGCATCAGGCCCCAGCATAGGCAGCTTGCCCACTCTGACTGCTATCCACTTGGCACAGCAGCCATCAGGGAACTTATTAATTACCTCCAGTCTTAGATATTTGCATCCTACATTTCAATCTCGCTAACTTCAGCCTGCAGCCACAGGATTCATCCAGCTTTTGTCTGCCGGATGAAAGCATCCCCAAGTCTGAGCTATCTTTTCCCTCTGTTGTTAATTACAGACCACAAGGAAACGTTGTTCAGCCTTGCTTCTGACAAACCGCAGACTCTTTCTGTGAAGTCTCTTTTTCCCAGGGCTGTTTGCTTTTTCCTGGCTCCCTGCCTCTCCTGGCAGCTCAGCGCAAGATGGCTTGGTGAGCAGCCTCCAGCACTGGATCCCATGGTGGAACATGGTGGAGAAAACAGGCAGGCAAAGACTAGCTTTGGCCCGTTGCGTACTCCACATGGCTTCACCTGTGCAAATAATATGGGCACGAACAAAATAGAATTGCTGTGGGATGAGGAGGTAGGTGCCTGCTCCAGCAGTCCTGATGGTAATTCTCAAGGAGCATCAACACAGACCTGCAGGGAAATAGGGCAGGGTTGTCTCTCCCAGCACAGTATTTAGGGATGTGAATGCAGGGCAGGGAAGCAGCTCTGTCTTCCCATGGTGTCGAGCTGCAAGCCAGGCTGTACCCATACTGCTGAGGCTGAGCAGCACTGTGTATTGCAGGGATGCAGAGCACACTAAACTGCCCTCCGAGAGGTGTCACGATGAGCTCTGATTATTCAGTTACATTCCTTGGCAGTATTTCCTCCATCTCGAAGTGCAGCCACCTCTCATTTAAATATTTTAACCAAACTGGCTGGCAAATTCGATTCTTCTCCCTGAAGGATTGCAGAGCACACACAGACACCATCCGCATCCCTAAGTGTTGCCACTAATGACGGTGCCAGCGTTTATGTAAACGCTGTGCACATAATTTAATTGTTTTAATATAAACAGTTTATAGGGCTTGCTTGAGTGGAAAGAGATGAAAGTTGCCAACATGAGAAATGACCTGGAATATCAGTCCAGGCATATCTGTGGACAGAAACAAGGGATGGCAACAACTGTGGGTGTTAAATCGCTCGGCTGTTTCCCTGCTGTCACAAAATGACTCTTCACAATGCAACTCCTAATATGCTGTTGAATGTTGTTTTAATGCTAACATCCCCTGGGGTTTTCATTTTTGGTTTTCCATGAGTGGATTTCTGAGCTCTTCATCAGCATCATTAGATCAAAGTAAGGAGAAACTGAGGCACAAGAAGACAGCACATAATTCAATCCAAGTGGTTGATGGTTGGATTGGAAGATCTGAGGTTTCTTTTCCAACTTTAATGGTTCTATGATTCTAAGTCACCCAGGAAGGGATATGGGAGAAGAGCCGCCTCCCCGAGAGGTGCCCTGCAATTCAACCTGCCTGCTGGTATGGCATTCCCGGATGTGCACATTGCCTACAGATGTGCATTGGCAGTGCTGGAGGAGGCAGCAGTGAGAGGTGGATTGGGAAAGGGCTGGTGGGGAGTATTGGGGCAGGTACGTGTCCTTTCCTCCCATTGTAAAAGGAGGGACAGCAATGAAAATAATTGAGCAGGAAATTTAAGTTAATGAGCACTTCATTCCTTCAGCATAATTAGCATATTTATAGCCTCATTTGAATTATTTTGCATTTCAGGGGAAGGGAAGGGAAGGGAAGGGAAGGGAAGGGAAGGGAAGGGAAGG
>JAPSGF010000057.1:269998-345535 GCA_035772895.1 Perdix hodgsoniae | reverse complement strand
AGGGAAGGGAAGGGAAGGGAAGGGAAGGGAAGGGAAGGGAAGGGAAGAAGTGTCTCATTTGGAAACCTTCTCCAGCTCAGCACCTTTGTACTGCAGTGCTGCCTGAAGACCTTCAGCTGCCTTCACCCAGCTGTTGTTTGAAGAATTATGAAGTAGGCATGTCTCAGCAGAAAAAAAAACAGTTTCTATTTCTAGTGTGCTGGCTAGAAAAGACAACCTAATTAATATAGGGATGTATTTTGATCTTAAAACCAATGTATCTGCTTCTGCATCACCATGTCCTTACATTGTACCCAACTTTAGCACAGGGCTACATCACCAGACTGAACTTCAACCTTGCCCAGACCTTCCTTGCCATTCCCTGCCCATCAGCTGCTTTGCTCTTGGAGGCAGAGACCATTATTTATGTACATACTATACTTAGCAAAAGGGGTTTCAGGCTTGGATGGACTCTCTAATAGCAATGAATATTCCATTAAAAAAAAGAAGAAGAAGAAACTACTTGATTAAAAGAAAGCTATTTAGACTACAAAGTCAAAGCACTGCCAAGTTTAATAGTTGTTCCTCCAATCTTTGTTCTGCCTCTAAAACTTTCCCAGATGAATACAATTAAGACACAGTCCAAGTTTTCACCTCAAATAGCTCCTGCTGCAAGTCAAAAAGATGAGGGGGATGTGCCCATCAAGGCAACAGGTCGTCTGCAAAGCCTCTCACAAGGATGAAGAGGCTGAAGTTTCTCCCAGGGCTGCAGGAAACTGTGATAAATTTATCATAGTAAGTGTGAGGCAGCCCAATGCAAAGGTTCCTCATAGTTTCCCTTCCGACAAATCTCTGCAGAAATGAATAAAATCCAGAGACATCTCTGGTATTTTCAGCTCTTATCAATGAGGTCAGGCAGGTTTCTGAATCTCCTGCACCTTCCCTTGGGATCAGCAGGGGGTCGGGGTGAGTTGCTATTACAGCCTCCTTCACTGTCATTTCTATTTGACCTTCTCCTTCTTGCCCTTTATGCTTCTCCTATCAGACATCTGCATCTTTTCCTGGGCTTAGCAGCACACTAAGCCTCCAATTCTGGGTTTTATGGAGTGTTTGGTGATCAAGAGGGCAGTTTTTGTATAACTTTGCAAACAACACAGGACAAAAGCAAACCCAGCACTGATGGATTTGATTTAGCCACAGTACTCAACCATCTCCATCCACCCCAACTCTTTGAGTGGTTCAGTACTCTGGAGGAGCTTGCGTGCTGCTTATTGCCCTACAAGATGAGTAGCTGATTTAAACTCCCTGCTGATGCCAGGGGATCTGAGCAGGCCTGAAAATGGCTGTGATGGGCTGGACTGTGCACCTGTAGTGATCCCTGCAGGCACTTTTTGGGGTACTTTGTCCAGTTCACATCCCATAGAGCATCTCAAAGCTGGATGCTTCACTGGTATAAAGCTCTGTCCAATCCACTGGAGTAGTCCTCCAGTTCTGATATTTCATAGAATCATAGAATATCCCAAGTTGGAAGGAATCCATAAGACCCATAATAATCATCAAGTACAACTTCTGGCTCCACCACTCAAAAAACAGACAAACATTTGCCTAGACCTCTTTCCACCAGACCTCAGATACCTGAATGCATTCATCCTCACTATACCCAGATATTGCTCTCCCTGGTGGAGGCTGAGTGGTAGCCTCACAAAGATGCTGAATACATACAGCCACAGGCAAATGGCAAGGATTTACTCTAGGGACCTGATTCCCATCAAGGATCAGTGTGAGCTACACCCAGTGGGGACCATTGGAAATAGCACAAGGTGAAGCCCACACTCCTCCACTGCAGGTTTCTGCACTAGACAATAGGCTCTGCTGGAGCTCATGCAGGTCCTGAGCACAGATCCTCTCTCACATACCTGTGGAAAGCCCCTGTTCCAAAAGTTCCTATGATTTTCCATCTAAACCTATATTTAATTTTCCAGTGTAAGACCCAGAGGATTAAATAAATTTTATGGAGTGTCCCGATAGCAAATCAGACCAGTATCTCCCTTTTTTTGACTCAACATATCCTGTCTTTAGTCATTAAAACTACCAACAGCATGAACATTTCATGAGCAGATAGTTAAATTTTAATTTCCCCATTGAATTTATTAAGGTGTGATCATGCATCTGAATTGAATTTAGCAACCTGGCAAGGAACCAAATTAAACATGACACAGTGACAAGGTTTCCTTTCTCATTGTACTCAATTACCCTCCCCCACCTTCGTCCTATTAAAGTGTGTTGTTTCTTTCCCCCTTGAATGTTTCTTAATCAAAGTCTTTGCTAAAACGAAGGAAGAGCATACTGCCTTAAGCACCAGTCAGAGATGTATACAATGCACTAAAAAGAGGTCTGACAGAATTTATTGTTTATGTTGGCAGATGGAGTAATTGCAACGGAGGAAAAAAAAACAACCAGGTGTTTTTCAGAGAGCGATGGTGGTCCCTGTTATAATGCTTAATTTATTAAACCAAATAAATTGCACACAGTGAGAGCTCACAGAAAATGTGCTTTATGATGTTCAAACCTCATTCCACTCCTATCACCCCATTTGTAGCTCCTGGTAGGAGAGAAATGGTTGTTGGTGAGATGGAGGAGAATCATCCCCTGGGTGCTGCTCAGAGGGTTGCCCCACACCACCAGCACCCAGCTGAGCTCCCCAGTTATCTCAGTTATCCCAGTCCCAATAGGATCTTCCTCCTCCCACTCCAAGCTCCATCTTCCTCTGCTCCCTTCTTTTGCTTTCTGGGAAGGTAGCTCAGCAGAAGTAATTAACAATGGGGGAAATACATATGGCATTGTTCAGAATAAGCTGTGATGGAGGATGGAGTAAAACCTGCATGCAGTTTCCTCAACACATGACCCCATTCCAGATCTCTTCTCCTCTCTCATTTATTTCTCAGAACACTCCTCCATGTTATTTTGAGGGCTTTGGAAAAGCTGATGCCCCCACTTAGAATTATAGAATTGCCAAGGTTGGAAAAGATCTCCAAGATCATCCAGTCCAACCATCCACCTACCACCGGTATTATTTCCCCAGTAAGCCATAGCATCATGGAATCATAGAATCACTCAGGTTGGAAAAGACATTAAAGATCATCAAGTCCAACCATGACCCTGACTCTAGGCCCTAACTCTAACAGCCTTCCACTAAATCATGTCCCTGAGCACCACATCAAATGGTTTTTAAACACATCCAGGGATGGTGACTCAACCACCTCCCTGGTCAGCCCATTCCAGTGCCTAACAACCCTTTCTGTAAAGAAGTTTTTCCTGATATCCAACCCAAACTCACCCTGGTGCAACTTGAGGCCATTTCCCCTCGTCCTGTCACCAGTGAGAAGAGACCAGCCCTGCTCTCACTGTAAGCACCTCTCAGATATTGGAAGAGAGCCATAAGGTCTCCCCTCAGCCTCCTTTTCCCCACACCAAACAGCCCCAGTTCCTTCAGTCTCTCCTCACAGGCCGTATTCTCCAAGCCCTTCCCCAGCCTTGTTGCCCTTCTTTAGACCTGCTCCAGCACCTCCACATCCTTCCCGCACTGAGGTGCCCAAAACTGAACACAGCACTCGAGGTGAGGCCTCACCAGTGCCGAGTACAGGGGCAGGATGACTTCCCTGGTCCTGCTCACCCACCATGCCTGATCCAAGCCAGGATGCCATGGGCCTCGTTGGCCACCCGGGCACACTGCTGGCTCACATTCATGTCCCTTAGTACAATAAACGAACATTCCCTGAGACCTCCAGGAATGGTGACTCAGACACTCCCCCAGCAGCCCATTCCAGTGCCTGACCACTCTTTGGTAGAATGAATTTTTCCTAATATCCAACCTGAACCACTGCTGGAGCAACTTGAGGCCATTCCCTCCAGTTCTATCACTAGTTCTATCACTCAGGAGAAGAGACCAACCCCCACCTCATCACAACACCCTTACTTCTCCCACTTCTTTCAATTCCAGGTCACAGAATCACAGAATCACGGAGGTTGGAAGGGACCTCTGGAGATCATCTAGTCCAGGCAAGTCCAACACACAGCTCAGAGATCACATGCAGCCCAGCACAGCTCGCCAAGCAGCACCGTTCCCACTGAGCAGCCCCTCAGTGCCAACAAACATTGGTATGCTATAACCCTGTCTGGGCTGAAAACAGGGCATGGGGCACAGTGAAGTGCTAAATCAAGTGGTGGCAAATAAGATTATAGATTTTTATACATTGGCTATGAACAGCAATGAATACACAGACGTGCTTCCCATTTTGATGAAGGAATTTGAGAATAGGTTTCAAGATTGATGAAAAAAAATCACCATTTTTTAGTTTATTTAAGACTCCATTTTTAGCCAACATAAATACATTACTTATGAATTTTCAAATGGCATGTATAGAGTTGTGATTAAAAATTTGATCATGTCTCTTTATAAGAGACTTTTATAAGACCTCTCTTACCAGAGACAATTACCCCTCGCTGCACAACCACACTTCTTTTGTATCATTCTGAGCACAGTGAGGGTGGGTGATGTGTTCCAGCAGTGACAACAGTGGCAGTTGTTCATCTCTGCTGGTACAGATTTTTACAATTGCAGCATGCAGACTCTTGTTCATCTCTGGTGAACAAGACTCATTCACAGCTAATGGTGGTGATTAGGTGGAAAGACAGTATTTTGTAGCTGAGAATTTGCACAATACAACAGTTATTGTGCTCTTTATATCAGTTGTCGTTTCCATGGAAATAAATAGGAGGTATTACTTTTGGAGTGACCAATGTATATGCGGCCAAGGCAATTCCTCTTTATTCAACATGGCCCTGGCAAGCCAAGAAGTTGGAAATCCATGATCTAGTCCAACAGCCTGACAAAGCAGATTCCCTACAGTAGGTCCTCCTTGCACAGCTCAGTCTTTGCACAAGGGGCCCTAGAGCTTGGCAGCGTGGATGGATGAGAAATGAAGTGGCCCTTTCTGCTACCGTGTGCGAGGTTCCCAGAACCCCACAGCTGTCTGCAAAGACTCCCCTTGTTCAGGGTTCTGGCCCCTTCTGTGGGAGGTCCTGGCAGGGGCTTTAACTCAGTGCCAGGACACTGTGTAATTGTGCTCCTAACATGGGTGAGAGCTGGGGAAACCACTTGCTGCCATGCTGCCATTTGCATTCCTGCTTGTGGTGTGTGGTCTATATGAGAAGCTGGTAATGAGCCAAAACGCACTTTGGAGACGTCTGTGTACCTGATGTCTCATATAATATTTAGTGTGAGCAGCTTGGCAGTCCATGGTAAAACAAGCTGGGTGGGTGGCAGCCACGCCAGCAAGCCAGCCAGAAGCAAAGAGAGAATTGCTTTTAAAACACTTATTGCTCGATCCAAGCAGAGCCATCATGAGCATGTGAGCTGTTGATGAGACATCCTTCAAGAGCTCAGGGGACCTGGCTCCACATAGGGTGATCAAGGACTATTATGTTCACATATGAAGCAAATCTCCACAGAAAAGCAGCTGAGCCTTGGTGGAGGAGAAAAGCATTTGGAGATGTGGGTAACACCTGGAAGATGGATTGTCACTGAGAATGCTTCGCACCAGCTCAGAGATCAGAGGCATTTCAGGGGAGGGATATATGTGTTAAACCTCAGCTAGGCTTGTGTTTGCTGTTTGTTTTACTTCTCACCTTTTGCTTCCAATTTTGTACTGACAAATTTGCCTTTAAATTTTAGATCTCTCTCCTCTGAGTTAGTGAGAAATGTGGCTCGTATTTTGGGCATGGTGTAACACAGTAAAAGGGCTGGGAATGTCCCATCTGTGTGGGATGGCAGACCAGAGCTGTGCCAGGCTCGCGGAGCCCCTGCCAACAGCACGGTGGGAGGTTTTATGAACAAACCTCATTTTGGGGGGCAGGAATTGAAGCCATACCCACAGTGCCCTCCAGCAAAGATTGCTCTGTGGCCCTAAACAAAGCCCCACGGTCTGCTGGAAAGCCGACAGATCGATTTCTAAGGGCTGCAATGCTCAGGGATGATATTTCACTAAGGCAGGAGGTGCTGTGAGTGCTGCCACAACGTTCTTCAAAAATGACCACAGTTTGTCTTGGTGGCCAACCAGCCCTGCTGCTGCAGGAGCCAGCCGCCCCGCTCATCTACATGTGTCCGCCCCTCGCTTGCAGCCCTTCTGCCGTTCCCTGCAGATTAAAGATCCCTCCAGGACTCGCTATTCTCCCCCTGCCATGGTTCCTATGCAGTATAATCAAGTTACCTTTTGATCTCCCTCGGATGTGCTGAAGAGGCCGAATGCTGCATCTGTGGGTGACGTTTATGACAGTCTGGAAATCTTCTCACTGCTTATTCTCCTTATTTTTAACAACCTTTTTGAAATGACAACACCAAAACTGAGGGCTTTCTTCCAGCTCTGAGCATCAGGTCAGTTCCAAACTTGGTTCATTTATCAGCATCACGTAAGCCCCTTTCTCAGCACGTCCATCTGAGGGACTTCACCCCACATGCTGGGGGAGGCTGAGCTCCCACAAGCAGATTCTGTGTCAGTTCACCTCAACAAGTGGCCAGCACTTTGCTGGTATTCACATCGTTTCAATGGATCCGAGTGATTAAGAAAATCAGGTTATTCCAACAGCACAGCCCTCTCCGGTATTAATTGCTCTGCCAATTGTTGCGGCATCTGTAATTATCAGTGGTGATTTGCTTCCAGATCACTGCTACGAATATTGAATGGTTTTGGCCTGGAAGTGGTCTTGGCACAAGGCACAGTAATGAGTGGGGACTCAGCAACGCCCCACTGCTAACCGCGTTCAGAGAGCTGTCAGTAAATCCAGCTCAGCCCATTTAGCACGAACCCTGCTCATCTGGCACCGGGTCCCTTATAAATACACCAGGAATGTTGTGCAACAGGACACCCGAGGCTGAGCAGAAATCAGTTCTTCTTTTATGAGCCCTATTTCTGGGCCAAATAAAGGAAAAGAAGAAAACAGCAAAACTTGTTGACTGGCGTTAATCACCTCCTCATCGTTTTGTTCTCAGTTTGCAGGGACTTGCACGAAGTTAACAGAGTGATAAGCTGCTAAGTTATACAAGCATTTCTGAACACTCTTGTGCATGCATTCAGCTTCCTGCAGATCACCCAGTAATACAAAATTGTCAAAAATTAGCACTAGAGCTCGCCAATTCCTTTTAGTATTCCTGGGTGGAAATTATAATCATCTGCTGCTCTAAAACTTTTTGCACTGCAAGTAATTGCTGCAACTAGATGGAAAGCACTAATATTACAAAATACTGAAATGAAAAAAGTAAAACTTGAAGTTGTTCCTCATGGTCTGGAAAGTTGTACTGCAGCCCCATATGACAGAGAGAACAAAGAGCTCTTTCAGCCAATTTGCAGAGTTGATCTCTTTGTTTGGCTGCAGCAGAGGCAGGGGAAGATTTACAGCAGGATACCCTGGAGATTAAAGGCAAGGATGCCCACCCTGGGAGGCAGGAGACATGATGCAATTGTCCTAAGAGGAAGAATTGTGGTTGCAGTGAAACAAAGGATGACTGAACATGGTCCACAAAAATGCAGAAAGAGTTTTATGAGGCATGGCTTGCAAAATTTCATCATGTTAGTATATAGCTCAAAGGTAATTGCATTCCTAAGAGAAAAAGTGAACACTGGGAGAGCAAATGCTACGTGGAGAATCAGCTGTCTGAAAGGTAGTGTGAGATGAGTGGAAGATGGTTTTCTGCCAGAAGCAGAAATCCCAGAGCCCAGTAGAAGGCAGACTTTGCTCCCAAGGTCAGGATGTGATGAGATCACTTATCCTACCCTATGACCAGTGTTATTCCAGAGCAGTCAACTGGGACATGCAAACACAGGAGGCTGTGTCTGCAGAGAAGCTAAGGTTCTGTGCCCTCGAGGTTGCACTGGTGGGGATGGATGAGTTATCCCAATTAATGGGTGCAGATTAGAGCCCAGGGTGAGCAGCCCCACAGCCAACACCACTCCAGCATCCACCCTGGGAGCCACATCCATCACACTCTGCTGATAGGCGACCCAGACCACCAGGAATGGCTGTGAGTGAGAGGGCATTCACACAAATCCAGCATTAACAACAGCAGGAAAAAAGGCTTGAACCGCTCTCCTGTGAAACATTAAGCTCAAGAATTGTTCCCTTGTCATTGTCTTCTCATTCTCCTGATTTCTGCAACATTTTTTTCCATTTCCCTCCACTTTATTTCTCCCCAGTCCTTCAAACAGCCTGGTCTGCTTGTTTGCAACAGATTTATGGCTGTTTGTATTTTGTGTGATTAATAAATGCTGCAGTGATTTATGCTTTGGGAGGCTTTAGTGATTCTACTCCATTTTCCAGAGCATGATGTCTCTCTGGGCTCAGTATTTTCGCACTATTGGAAGCGATTAGGTGTCTAGCTGTCACTCCATGAGAGTTCATCAGCCTTAATTCTTTACTTAGCCATATTTTGCTTTTGCATGATTTATTGCCCCTCAAAACCAGACCAAAGTTAGCAACGTGCTTTGTGTATGCATGCGTGTGAAGGCACTCTCCAAGGTGATCAGCGCTGGTGGGCAACCCTGCTGCAAGCAGGCCTGGCTCTGGTATGGTTTTTGAGGACAATTTGCACTCAGTAGCTCTGATTTCTCCGTCAGCCAGGACCTTATGCAGTCATTTATGAGGCAGTGCAAAGAGGCAATGCTGCACCCCCACAGATCTGATCACTGACATTTTCTCATCCACTTTGCCTCGATAGAAATGATGGCATAGAGGTTCAGACAACGGCAATCCAGGCACAATTGAATTACACTGGTATCTTACTACTTCTTTTGCTTGGCAAGTGAGACCTGACAGGAGATCTTTGGAGCTTTGTGGCCCTCGCTCACAGCTGTTAATCAACAAGCCACTTGCTTGCCACAGAGAGTCATGTTTCAAAGTCCTCCAAATTGCTTATGAACATATATTAGAAAAGCATCTCCCCTTATTTCCCCCCTGCCTGCAACAACCCACAGAGCTTTGATTAAAAAGCAAACAGAAAGCAGGATGAAAACCCACTTCCCGGGCTGCCTAATTAATGCCAATAGCAGCACCATCGCCGTCAGCTTTTCTGTCTCATCGCGCTCCCCGGGAGCAGACGGTGCAGAACAGGGCCCAGAGCTGCAGCAATGCCTCCTCTCTTCCCAGCAACCAGCAATAAAACTGATTTTTGAGAGCTCTGAACCATTGGAATGGAAGAAGGTACACCTTGACAGAGAGGCGGTGGATGCCCTGTCCTCAGAGACATCCAAGGTCGGGCTGGACCAGGCTCTGAGCATTTGATGGAGCCATAGGTGTCCCTGTTCATTGCAAGGGAGTTGGATCAGCTGGCCTTTGAGGGTTTCTCCCAACACAAGCGATTCTATGAATCTATGATATCATGTTGCAGGGTCTCAGTTTTTCCATAGAAGCACCTTCAGAATTGTCTGCAACTCTCCCAAACCAGTGGGACAAATCCAGACTTCCCTCTCTGCTCCAAATGCCTTCACTCCATTTGGAATGGGACTGGAAAATCCAATGTTCATATTGGTTAATAAGGATTGGATAATAAGAAAGCAAACAACGAAGGAACCATGAGGCCAGTGGCCCACTTAAACATCTAATCTGATGTTCAAATTGGTGTATTGCTCATTGGGGTTGGTCAGAAAGCCCAAATGGGCTGCAGTGGTGGCCGCTGAGAGATGCCTTCACTTCTGGTCCTCTTCACTCATTTCTTTATCTTCAGGCCCTGCTTGTTCTATCTTGTGGCTAACAAAGCATTTCAGCTGCTATCGGAAAAGTAAAAGATGGTGCCTTTTGCTGCTGAAGAGAAAAGGTTGCAGAAATGATTTCTGTGAGGGTTAAATCTGAAGGAGAATAAAATCTCACAGGTGGGATTTCTCTCCTTTACTTCATACAGCAACATTTTAGGCACTGAGGTCCTAATTTTTTCTCAGCAGCAGATCCAGGTCTCTAAATCTACATTTAGAGAAAAAATGTCTTGAGGAAAGGGACTCAGTGTAGCTTGTGTTTGGCTTATGTTATTTGAGATGTATACACCATCGGTGTAATTGGCAATGCCTCCTTGGCTTTAGAGAAGTGCTGATGATTTAGGGTTGCTGGGAAGGTAGACTGAATTACACAGTATTGTGGGAAGGGAAAAGAAAAGGGAAGAAAAAGAGAAGGACAAAGAAAAGGAGAAAGGGGTAGGAGAAAAGGGAGGGGAAGGGAAAGGAAAAAGGGAAAGGGGAAAGGGGAGGGGGAATGGGAGGGGAAGGGAAATGGGAAAGGAAAGGGAAGGGAGGGGAAGGAGAAGGAATAAGGAAAGGGAAAGTGAAGGGGAAGGGAAAAAGAAAGAAAAAGTCTTCTGAATAGAGTTTATGTGAGTTTACACTTTGTAAAAACTGTTCTCTGCTACTGCTGCCTCGGGAAGTTCCCTTTATTTGTTTAAGAAAGGTTGATGTCTGTAATTTGCAGAACATCAAGTTTTAGACTAGAATGTAATTTTAGTCATTTATGAAGCAATTTAGGCCCTGGAAGCAAAGGTGCACTATCGCCTAGAATGGAAGGAGCCTCTGTGTGCTGCTCTGCAGCCTTCTCTCAGCTCCTGATGATTTCCCACCTATGTGAAACAAACCAGCTGAACACACCACACTCTGTTATTTCCTTTATTTCTGCACAGATTCCCTCCCCTTGGGAGCAGTGCGTTCCAGTTATTGTTTTTCACAGCGCACCGACGTTACTCAACCTTGATTTCATCCCTGCAAACAAAGCCACTTCAGATGAGCATGCAGATCTGGTGCGGATATTTGATTTCTGTGAGATGTGAGGGTGCTTTGAGCAGCCTCAGCTGAGACCAAGGACCAGACTTGGCACGAAGCCTCCAATAAAAGACTATCAGCCTATTATTCTTGCTTTAAGCTTGTTTTTCTCTCAAGAACAGGGGCACGGATAGGGTTAGTGGGTGGGAGGCTATTTAACTGCTACAGCCTCCCCTAAAATCTCAGTTTATGGGGCAGTATGAGGGGATGCTCTAAGTAGGTGATTTGGATGATGATTCTGTGGAAGGGTACAAGATGGTTTTACCCACACACTTCAATTAAAGAGATGAGCACAGATGAGGCCAGGCTGTGTCCCTTGCTCTTAGCATTAATAAACTGTGTTGGCACATCCTGCCCACAGATCTTCTGGAAGAATTGGTTGTTGTCCTATGAACAGGGAAGGAGGGTGACAACCTCTGGTGTCACTGGGTTTATTCCATGATGGATGCAGGTTCTGGGCCAGTGGTTTCCTAGCACCCCATGTTTGTAGCACACACTTGCTAGGCCACACTTGAACCATTTCTCTAAAGCTCTCTAAATGCTCAGTTGCAGCCCAAACACCCAAAGGAGTGAGCAATGGGCAGTAACACAGAGAAGTGTTGATTGTCATCAATTTTATGACATTTTTATGTCTTCCAAGTTCCCCTTCCGTAAAGATGTATAACAGTGCTGATGCTCACCCTGACAGCAATTTTCCCAACTCAGAGATCAGGGCAGAACACAAAGGGCTGTGGCTGAGCAGGGCAAGAGAACCACAGCTGACCTGAGCAGCAGTTCTGCAAATTGCACCAACACCACCTCCCTGCTCAGCAATCCACTCTGCAACATGGCCAAGAAAGAGCATAGCAGCGTCCATTACCCTGCTCAAGGTTACATGATATTCATGGGAAAACCTGCTTAAAACATTAAAAGAAAGTTAGTACCTACTGTAGGAAAGGAGAAAGGGAGCGTGGAGAGGGCTCAGCAGAGGGTGAATGTAGCCTTGATCTATTATTTTTTTTTAAATAAGGCTTTTGCCTTTACGCTATATGTAACACAGTGCATAAATACTTGGTTTGTGGGTTGAAGCTTGCTTGAACCAGTGACAACAATTTAGCTTTCCCCTATAGCAAATGCAGCCATACTGTGCATGAGCACCTTTGAGAGAGGTTGAATTTGGTCTCAATAAATAGGGGTTGAGCTCCTAGCACTGCTGGAGTTATCTGCAGCTTTAGGCAGGTGCCTTCACCTCCTGTACTGCAATGAAAATAACAACCATATCATTACAGCCTGAAAATGCAATGCTGCTTGGCAGGCTAAGAGCTTCAGGCAGCTCCTGCTGTGCATGTTTGCAGGGCAAAGTTAACAAGGGTTAAAATAAAATTTGGAAGAAAAAAAAAAATCAAAAAAAAGCTGTTCTAATCCAGTTGTTTGCACAGACACACAATAGTAATTCATTTGTTTGATGGGCTGATGGACCCCTGGGGGCTTGACCAAGCAAAGGGGAGACACCAACATCACAGGGGCTTTATGAGGAGTGTGGGAAACCCCTCTCGTGTCATTCAGATGTCAGTTTACATAATTTCCAGGCATCACCTTGGGGCAGTGTCAAGCGCAGAGTAATTACTGCTGCCATTGGTGTGGCTGACTTTGGTTGTTAAATGTTAATGCATATTAAGATATGTCAGCCTGCAGGCAAAGTCCTGCCTACCTGATATCCCCTTGACTTTGCTCTCAGGGATCGTTTGTAAAACTCAGTGATCTGGAGCTCCAGGAGATTTGGAGATAGCATCAGATGCAAGGCAAGTAAATGGCTGGAGAAGAAGCATGGAGGCAACTGCTCTCACCCAAAGCCCTAACCCAAGGTTAACCCAAGGATAAGAAGGGTGAGCAGGGCTGGGGTAGGCTTGGGGCCAGCACTTCTTCAGGGGCTGTGCACTTTCCCTCCAGCACTTCTTCACTGAATTCCTGCTCCAGCCCCCTCTGGGATGAAAGCAAACACCCCTTTTAATTAACTTCCCTCCTCCTTTTCTTTACAATTCAAAGCTCTTTTTTGTGCAGCAGGTTGAGAATCAGTTGAGAGCCATTTAATTCCTCCAGTTTGTGTTCAAGTGGGTAAAATATCAGTCAGAGAGGCCAGAAGACCAAAGCATTATTGCATGAGCACAGCCACCTCACATCGCCAGCCTGCAGCCTCCAGGGGAAGCCCTCGTGCCTCCACTTTACTGCATGCAGGAAGGCTCAAATCTCACAGTGCAACAACTATAATGATCCATAAATCCACATTTTCCATCCAAAAACAAATTTTCAGAGCTATCGATGGGCTATCAGCAAGGTCCTGGCTCAGCATCCCCATCCCTTCCATGTTTTCTGGGGCTGCTGCAGTCGGTGTGCAGAGGAAGGGGTGTCCTGGCAATTCCCGAAGGAATTAGCTGGGGAGATGCTGCCCATGGCATTGAGGCACTCTGTCACATCCAGGGCACAAAGAGTTTTGTCACTTTCTTGTTTTGCAGGCAAACACACAGCAGTGTGTTTTTCCTGGCACTACTCTCATTTAATTGTTCACCTTTTCTGAATGCACACTGCATGCTGGAGCTGAGAGCTTTTTTTGCCAGAGGGATCCAGTGCAACAGCAAACACCACGGGAGCAATTTTCCCTTCAAGTTTTTGAATATATTGAAAGCAGAAAGGCAGAGGGTGTGAATCTAAATGAAGGGAAGGAAAATTAACCCACCAGTCACTACAGAACCTGCCTGTCCTTGCTCCTCATCCATCCCCAGCTGTCTGACCCACAGGAGCCCAATTTTTTAAATTGCCTCTGCTTTCTCCAGCAGACACAACACAGCAAAATACATACAGTAGGGGGATGACGATAGCTCTTCTGCAGCTGAGCCGTGCTCCTGTGCCGTCTTAGAAGTTGGTATGTGCAGAGTGAACATAGTTTTGATGGGAGGAGGAGACAAAACACATTATATGGTGACCTGTAGGTATTTCTGAGACTGGAAAGGCCTTGATTACATAGACAGCACGGCTCTGCTCCTGCGGATAATGACATGCAGGGAGATTTGTGCCTTTATTGGCAGCTCTGAATGTTATCTGTGTAGGTCAGATGATTTATCCAGATAAACTACCAGATTTCCTCTATAGCTTCAGATTTGTGGCATACAAGCATCCATTAACAACGACAATAATAATTTCATTTTAACTTCGAAGGGGCCTGCAGCTGTATCAGTGATTGGTGTCCCCAGTACTGTGCAAAGACAGCAGATAGGTGGAGAAACTGATGGATATTCAATTATGATCAAATAAAGCTGATGTTATGTTTATGTAGCACAGAGCAATTTTATAAAGAGCTGATAGAAAAAGGAGGGAGATGTTGCCCTTTGCCTTGAAGTGCAGAAATCACTCTCTTTGTCCTTCCTAAAACAAAAAATCTTATCTGGCTTTTGAAAGTTCGCTGCCCCTTCATATGAAAATTGATCTGAGTCATTAGAGGGCCTGGATAGGAGCCCCCCCTGCACTAACTGCAGTGATGTACAACTTACACATCTACCCAAAGCTGGGTGTGGTTAGAGAGCAGACAGCAGAACCCACATCCTGAGGACACATCTGCCTCCCATCTCCAGCACTGGACCTCCCCATGCAGCTCCCCGGGCTCCAAACGAAGCCCGCATACCAGCCTGCAGACACCTGATTTCTGAAAATCCCATTAACAGAAAAGCCGGTTTAAGATCTGCCTAATGGGAAAACTTGGAGCTCCGTGTGCCCGCTCCCATGCCTGGCTCCCTCCCACCCGTTCACTCAGCATTTTGGATCCCTCCTTTGGGTGATTCCCTTTTCCTTCTGCTCCTTCCCCCCCTGCTGGTGGTCAGGTTGAGGACGAAATTCACTGTCCGGGTGCAAACAGTTCCACTAAAAAGCTGTAAATGTGCACTTAACCCCCAAATTTAGGAAAGCTAACCCTGCTCTGTGCTGGGAATCACAGAGCCCGGGGGAGCATCCTTTGGTCACATCTAAGCGGTTGTGGTGGCACAACCAGGTGGTTCTGGAGCCAGGCAGCAGGTAGGAATAGAGGAAATTAGTTGTTAAATATGTGGTGGGTTGTTGTGTTGGCTAATTAACCATTGCTTTGAATAGGTTTACGCAAATTGGTTCATGGCCATTACCGGGACCGGCTGCACCGCGTGCTGTTCCTTGTGAGAATTTGGCTTTATCAAATGTGGCTCCAGGCTGTAATTCTTCTCCTTCACAAACATAGGTCCCTGCAGTATTGCCAAGGCTCATTAGGACATGTGGATAATGGGATATTTTTATCCAAGATAATTAAGCAATTATTACACGTAATGTGGAGAGGGGTCAGTTCTGCCCAGCCTGCGCTGCAGCAAAGAAAGAGAAATGCTTCTGTGTGTTTTCTTTTCTTTTCCTACTGAGAAAGGGTCATGTCGTAGCGGGGGTCCCGCTCCCCCCAGTCCTCGCAGCCTCCGGGGTGCTTTCCATAGCTTCGATCTCCCTCTGGTGGCTGAACATCGTGGCCGTGGGGTGCACCGCCTGGATTTTGGGAGAAGCGTGGACTGTCCCTCATCAGCTGCTCCACCCTGAAGTGCTGGAGGAAGGAGCTGACGGAGAGCTGTTGGAGTGGGTCCAGAGGAGAGCCACGAAGATGATCAGGGGACTGAGCGCCTCCCCTATGAAGACAGGCTGAGGGAGCTGGGATTGTTCAGCATGGAGAAAAGAAGGCTGTGGGGTGACCTCACTGCAGCCTGCAGTACCTAAAGGGAGCCTACAGACAGGAGGGGAGTCAGCTCTTGTAAAGGTAGATAACAGCAGGACAAGGGGAAATGGTGTGAAGTTGAGGGAGGGAAGACTGAGGCTGGATGTCAGGGGGAAGTTGTTTGGTGTGAGAGCGGTGAGGTGCTGGAACAGCTGCCCAGAGGCTGTGGTGCCCCGTCCATCCCTGGAGGTGTTGGAGGCCAGGTTGGATGGGGCCCTGGGCAGCCTGGGCTGCTGTGAGATGTGGAGGTTGGTGGCCCTGCATTGGTGGGGGGTTGGAGCTTCGTGATCCTTGAGGTCCCTTCCAACCCTGGACATTCTGTGATTCTGTGAGTTGTTCTCTGCCATTCCCCCCCGTGGGCAATTCTGAACCCTATAGCAACACCCAGATCCTATGGCTGAGAGCTGTGTCTCCTTGGGCTTTGGCAGCTCAGGGCCATCCCCACAGCCCTGCAGAGCTGTCCCATGCCCAACGTCCTCTGGGACAGAACCTTTCCCTGTCCTCCCCTGGCACAGCTCCCTGCCATTCCCTCAGGCCCCGTTGTGTCTCCAGAGATCAGGGCTTCCCCTCTGCTCTGCCCTGAGGAGCTGCAGGCTGCCATGCAGGGGCTGCAGCCCACCATGAGAAGATCTTTTCCAACCCTATCAATTCTATGAAGCATGTTGTAGTAGGCGATGGCTGTGGTCGTATGATGGTGAGTTACGCTGGGGCTAATACAGTGAGGATTGAATCGAACGGCAGCTGAAGCCTCCCTTCAGCTTCCTCCGCACTGCAGCCAACAAACCAAAGCACTTCAGCATGGTGCACACACCTGGAGGGCATCAGGGCATCTTCGGAAGGTTTCTGCCCTGCTGCATCCAGCACTGGGCACAAAATGCCCATGGTCCCAAATGGGGCCCTTCTCTACAATGTAGCACCTCCCTTTGTGGAACAAAGGCCCACAGGGGATCATCCAGCAGCAGAGCTGTTAGGGAACATTTTCACTGAACAGAAATCAAGGGCACAGCCAGGAAAAAATAAATAAATAAAAGTGCTATTAAGTTTGAGGTATTAAAACACCATTCAATTTCCTGGATAAATGCCTGAAGACACCCAAAGCAGCCCCATTGCACACAGCACATCCGAAATCCGCTCACGTGGGTTATTTTTTTTTTTACGTAGTGGCCTATATGGATTTTGTTTGTAGAGAAGATAGAGAGGTGGTGGAATATAACTGAAGGTTTCTCAGGAAATCTTTGTCTTGGTATTCACACAAGTGTGTGAGTGTCTGTATCTCTGAAGGCTCTCGCTTTGGCTAAAGGAAAAAGCAGTGCTGAGAAGCAGAACAGTGACAAATTTTCCTCCCTCCCTCAAATTCCATCACCCCTAGGATTACCTATGGTTGTGCTTCTCACACCTCTCAGAGTCACCCGCACAGCTTGTTTCATAAAGCACACGCCGTTTGATTAAATGCCATTGCTGGGAAGGGAGAGTATATTTGTTTAGCTGATCTGGATGAGCCAAACTAAATCTCTGATAGTCTGCAGTAACAAGGTAAGAATAGGTAACCTATAATCTCCTTCACCCCACTGAGAACTCATTGGAAAGTATTTCACTGGGATTTGTGAATCTGAAACCCCACTCCACTGCAGTCTGTATTTATGCAGGAAGGGCTGCAGACACACTATGAGAAGTAAATAACTTCCCTGGCATTGTGTTCTTCTCCATGGACACAAAGAGAAAAATATGTATCTGTGAAACATCTATTTACAGCCCGGGAGAGCTTTTATTTCAGTTTCAGGAAGCACACACAAATGAAATCCCCACGGAGGGTGGGAGAGAGCAAATCTGTGCCTGAGAGAGGACAGGTGGGGTTATACATGGGGATAACATTCCCACCTGAAGGGTGGGCTTTGAAATGAGAGAGTCTTTAATGTCTGAATCCGAACAGGTCTTCCTCAGTTCCTCATAGTGGGAACAGAAGCGGCTCCAGAGAGTGATTCATCACAGCCCAAGACAGATGTCAAAAACAAGGTGCATGCATCATGCTCCCACTGTGCTTTTTTCCCTTTTTCTTTTTTTTTTTGTTCACTGACAACACGGCAACACAGGGAGCCATTTGAGATGCCCAGATTAGAGTGGATGAGTCCTACAGACTGCAAAGGCAGAGGATCTTAGTGCAGATGGAGCAGCCACCTGGCACCCTCAGCATGTGGGGCACAGGACGAGGGCAGCACCCTCACTCTTCCATTTGGTGCATTCACTGCTGTTGTAGTTACTGAATATTAAGTGGCTGAGCTATTTCTTTCATCTAGCTTTTTTCCAACAGTTGCAGACCCCAGCACGTTGTCCGGCAGAATAAAGGTCTGTTATAATGAATTTATGCCTTCTGCTAATAGGCTTTTTATCTCCTCCTTGCAGAGCACTCCACCATTTTTAACAGCAGAGCTAAATCCAAGCCCCACCACCCAGCACAAGCAAACACACTGCTCCTGCGCAGTTCCTTTCTCCCAAACGAGGCACAGAAATCAGAGGAGGTTTGTGCATGCACACATGTGCTGCTCAGTCTTTTAGCTGCCCACTTAAGCCAGATTTTTCCGGTGTCAAGCAGTGTTTAGAAGCTGTTTTTCTAAGTCCTCTGCAAACACCCAGGGAGTGGCAGCTCTTGCCCCCAAAAACTTTTGTTTGACATGGAAACCAGGAGGGGAAGGATTTTTACTGAGCTCACATCAGAGTGGGCACAGCTCCTGTGAGCGCTGCCCCATGTGGTGTAAAAATGGTTCCGAATTGTGAGGTCTGGGTGAGAAGTTTATCCTATAAAAGGAATATTCCTTCAAACTGCAGCCCCCACTTCCACCCCCAGCTCTGAGCTCAGATCACACTGCCTGTGCTGCTCCAAAGGCTGTCCCTGCACTTCTCCAATACTTCTTTACCAAATAACAAATGACACCTCCTAATAACAAACTATTTCCCCTCCCATAACAAAAGCTGTCCCCACACAACAGCACAGAGCTGTCAGTCCATGCCTTGCTGGTTGCAGTCATTCAGGTAGGTTTGGGCTCTTGAAATTCACTACAAACACAGAGCAAGATTCATAGCTCCAAAAAGGGAGACTAACCAAGTGCTATCCTATAAAACTCCGTGCTAGATATGCAAGGTGCAGGTGAGGAAAGTCTTGCCACGATCAGATGCAACTGGCTTGGGAACGTATTCAAAGCCCAGAGGAGTCCTAGCACCCCACTGCAGCCCTTCCTGGCTGAGCACCTTGGCTCATCCACACCAAGAACAGATCCTGAGATGTGAAGGATTCCACGTGCACCCCAGGGAACTGCGCCTGCCCCTACAAGAGCTGAATTTGCCCTAGCAGCTGCGCCTCTCACTGCTTTCATTTCCTTGGTGACCTCTCTCTCTAGGATTGCACTGTGTGGGACAAAGCTTTGAACATGGTGCTGTCATCCCTCAACAACAGCCTCGAACAGGTCTAGTGCTGCCTCATCTCTGCCTGGTGACATTTCCACAAGCGTGGAGTGTATCTGAGCTGGAAATGTGACATCCCTCTCACATGTTCATAAGCTCTTGCTGAGTTCTGCTGGCGAGCTGTGCTGTGTGTACCTGAAATGATCCAATCCATTACAAAACCTTTAAAAGGTTATAATGGAGATGGAGCAGTCAAAAGATCTCACTGTGTTTCTGGAGTGCGTGTATTATTATGAGTCACACCTCTCTCTGAGCATCAGGCTGAACAAAGCAGAGATCAGGGGAGCAAACAGGAGCTGGGGGGGGGTATTGCTGCACCAGGAGGGCACGGTGTGGAGCTGCTCTGCCACTATCACCCTCCTTGCTGGCAGATGGAATGGGCTCCTCTGAGGGCAAATCCTCTCCTCTAAGGGAGATCTGGAGTTGGGTCACATGAAACCTAATGCTGGGTCACAGGAAGGGTATGGGATTTATCTGTCTTTGGAGATATTTTTAAGATAAAGTCAGGAGAGCATCCCATATGAGCAGGTAGGACAAGTGTCTCCTGGCTTCTTTCTCAATTTCAGTTTGAAAAAGACTCCTACTTGGGGTCGTGCCTGGCTCCCATGCTGCTACATCAGTGGGACATGTGGTACTGACACAAACAGAAATAAAGACATTTCTCTTCTTCATCTTCCACTTTCCTTGAATCCCCATGGTGAGAGTGTCAGAAAAAGATGAGTTCACCAACATGAGTGCCCACAAGGAAACCTCTACAGATGAAGTAGGATAAAGCTAATTGAGTGACTGTTTAAGAAGCTTCTGTTACTCCTCATGCTTGTAGAAGAATTGCATTAAATTGCTGAAGCATTTTTGCCACACAAGATGCTGTTAAGATGCCTTTTGCTCTGCTCCCTAATCTGCTGCAGTCACGTGAATGGCTGTGCATCACGGGGGAACAAATGTGTCTATGTCCAGACCCAATCCAGGCACTGGAAAAAAAGCCCACTTGACATCGCAGTGCTTCAAGTTCTTCTGGAACTCCCACTCATCATTTTGGTGCTGTCAGGCTTTACTCTTGCAAACGCCCATGCTTGTGCTAAGGTGACTTCATTGCTTCATGTCCTGTGCTGGAGTGACTCTGCCTTTTTTCTTTCAGAATTAGGACTTTTCGTGCTGTGATCCTTGGTGCATTTCATTTACCCCTTGAGGCTTTCAATCAGTGTTGCTTCCAGCCAATGCTTTTATTATTGCAGCCACGTGCAAATTATTAGTTTTGAATGGGTCAGAAGGCTGACATAAATGGGAATACCTTTATTTGTGTGCGTGGTGCAGGCTGTGTGACAAAAACTCTGCCTTTGATTACTTTTCCATCGCTGTTGCAGAGCTGCTTGGAAGCTCAAAGGATTAGAAGATGGCATCAGAACTCATTGAGATATAAATGACTTTAATATGCTTTGACACACACCTCAGTAAATAAAGCTGGTGTGTTGCCAAGGTGATGCTCCCGTGTTGCTATGACTATATCAAATAGCCATGGTTACTTCTTCCTGGTTCCACTTGGAGGGGTCTATTTCTGAAACGTCCTTTTAATAGCTTGTGACACTAATAAAGTGATAGGGATTCTGGCCATGAATAGAATGTGTGCGATCCACGCTGTATACTGCTGCCATTAAACAGTGCTGAAGGCTTTTCCGTAGGAAAAACTGCTCCGAACGCAGCACCACGTTGCTCATTGCCTCTGCCAATGGGGATGATTTGGCCCCAGTGACCCAGGGCTTCCTCTTGGTCGCGCATAGACAAGAGATGCCTTGGCTTTCCATTTACCTGTGCAACATAGTCTGAAATCTACTTTGGCATTGAGAGGGTTGTTGGCTTTTATGGGTATTCTGAGAAATAAGTCAGAGCAATTATTCTGCATTTAAAGACACTTCTTCTCTTGCATTAGCAGACAGAAGTGGTAATTGGTGCAATATTCCCTGGAGCTGGAAGATGATGTAGCCTTCAGACATCAAAATACGGTTTTGTCTCACGTTGTTTTGCAGGAACATAAAAATTCTGGTGAAACGTATAGAGGGACAGCAAACAACATAATTTCCTTCTTTCCACTTGTGCCTAATTCATCACTGCAAGCTGATCACCTCATTCAATTTAGCCCTGACCGCTGTATTCTAATACTGAAGGATATTTATATGGTGCACCAAAACACATCGCTTGGGCATCACGATGGGAAGCTGTTCAATTACCAGCTGCCTGCAGTAAGCTGACAGTTCTGAGCTGAAATGCTCAGGAATGGCAATTTCCTTGGAAATTCTTACACTCGGGCTCTTAACTGCACTTCTGCAATCACGAGTTTTCACATCTTGGAATTTTCTGGAAGAAAAAACTCCAATCAGTGCCCAGATTAGAGGTCAGGACTTCTGCTCCCAACCCCGTTCTTGGTTTGCTGTGTGTAGAGCAGCAGTCCTCATTATTCTTGAACCTGGGCAGCTCCCCCCAAAATGTATGCACTATTTTGCAGGTGAACTCTTGTCAGCAGCACTCCAGGATTTTCCTCCTTGCTCAGAAACCATTTAGGGTAAGAATTCCAGTTCTCAGCCTCTCAAATGCATGGACCTTGTGCTATTAAATTACATTCCATCCCCATCACTGTATTTCTCAACGACATCCGGTGTACTTCTGATTTCAACAAGTGACGCTGTGGCTTCTTTCTTGCTCTGCATGGATCTGAGTCAGCCCCAGTGAGGGAAGCAGGTCTGAAATGCAGCTGGATGAGGTCTGTTGTACTGAGTACTGTCACTGTGATCTCTTTACAGCATAAATGATGGCACACACGTGTTGGAATTGGGGCACATGAATTTGTCCGTGCTCCACAAGCTATGCTGAAATAAGCCAGTTGACGTCTGTAAAAGATTGAGTTTAAATCGATTCACTTCTATCACAATACTTTTCTCTTTTTTAAATGTAGACGAGCCTTTGTGTGCCTAACTGCCCCTGAACTCAAATGGCCAGAGGGATTGTGTTCAAATTATCCATTAAAAACAATCTCCTTGCAGAGACCAAGCATGAAAAATTCAGTCCAAAAGATGAAAGGTTTGGAAAATGTTAGGAGTTCATGGCAAGAGAGGATTTATAAGGGTTTGCAACCTATACTACAGTTGCCATAAGCAATATATACCCTAGCACATATAGGGCCAAAGCTTCCATCGACTTTAAAGGAAAATGGATTAAAGCTTTAAGCGGAAAGCCTCGTGACTAATCATCCATGTGAGTAACCCACACATCACAGGATCCTTCAAGTGGCTGCGTGCGTTCAGAAGGAGCTGCTGCTGGAAACTCTTTGGATTAATTCCTCAGCTCAGGTGGCAGAAATGGGAACTTTGAATGAGAAAGGTCTGATACCCAATCCCTACTGGAAATCCAGGGGGAGCTGTGGTGCCCATCCCTGGCTGCGGGGTGGGCAGCACTATGGAAGATGCTGACTGTCATTTTTAAGCTGTATTTCTTCTGGATGGCATGCACAGGGATGGAGAGCTGCTTTCAGAAAGCCCTCCCACCACAAAAGAAAAAGAGGTTACAACAATTAATAAACGTTATTTATAAAGCACTTCCCACCCCAAGAGCCTTTTGGGAGCAGCATGAACCATTAAAATGAAATCCAATTATAAAACCCAATCACAATTAAATCATTCATATCCCTCCGCGGGAGTCCTGTCTCAATCAGTCACTCTGTCTCTCTCCTATGGCCCTGCAGCAGAGGAGGTTCGTCTCATTTGTTTGTGGCATCAACAAGAGAACCCTCATTAGCTGCGTATTATAAAGCTGTACGGGCTAAAGTATTTAGATTAATACAAAATAATTAGCTCTGATGAAAGTCATACCTCACTCAGAACAGCTGGGACTTGAATAGGATGCAACTGAGACTTGATTACTGTGTCATTACAGTATTAGTGCTGTGTATAGTCATTGTCATACAACTCCAAAATGCCTTTGATACGATTACATTTTAATTGAATACCAGCCATGCTGGAGCTCGATGGCACCGCAGCACTGGGGGTGGTAAACTGCATTGTGTAATGACTTTCCTTTTGTCTTTACGAGTACAGCAAACTCCTTAGTGTTCAGAAAGCCACCTTCACAGGGGCATTTCCCTCCTGGGAAAGCTTTAAGACTTGTCGCGATGTTGTCTCTGCTCAACTTTTCTCAAGAAAATGGCAGGTTTGGGATTGTGATAGATTCACACTCAACCACGGGCAGAGGACACATGGCCATGCCACCCCCTGGTTGATTTTGAAAATGTTTACCTTCAGAGTTACTACTGGAAAAGGAGACCTTTTACCCTTTGAAAGCAGATTTTAAAACAATTAATGTCAGATGGTTTAAAAAATATCCTAATTAGGAATTGCCCTTTGTAACGTCTGACTGACCGAGGCCTGGAGGTTTAAGGTTAACTCAGAATTACACATAATTCATCCCTAGGTGCTGTTTGGAGGACAGTGGTTAAGGTTACGTTCTCACTGATGCATGCAACTGTGCTGTGATTTGCATGCAGAAGTCAAATTTATAATTGTTTGAGGGGGGTGGGGGTTGGGGAGTAGTGCCTTTCTGGCAGAATACACCGAGCATTAATGGTCTTGGGAGTGGGAGGGGAAGAAGAAATGTGACTGTGACTAATTTAAAATGAAATCGAGAGAGATGGGCATATTCAGCATGCCCTGGCACTAGTTAACTAATTCAGCTCTGGAGCTGAATCCCACAGAATTGAGGTGCTCTTGACTGCAGATCTCGAGGTCCCTGGAGGTCTTCAAGAAAAGAGTAGATGTGGTGCTGGGAAACATGGAACTGTGGGCATGGTGGGGATGGGTTGGGGTTGGACTTGATCTTAGCGGTCTTTTCCAACTTTAATGATTCTATGATTCTATCATCTGAGTTTGAATTTGGGAGCTGGCCCTGTGTAATGTCTCTGCCTGAACTCCTGTTTCAGACCCCCACTACAAAGGAGGTTGCACACAGTGCTCCAAAGATTTATCCCAACTTTTTCTTTCAATGTGAGTCATCAGGAAGTCTAACTGCCACATAAAATGACATTGTTTTTTCTTGGTGGAGCCAAGAATAGAGCTGTTCCTAGAAGAGTGGTCGTCTGCTTCCACAGAGGGAACAAACCATGACATTATCAACTCAATTTTATAGATCAAATAATTTAATTTGAGTTCAGATTAATCTTAAACAGGCAAAGCTGCTTCTCTCACTGAGCTGAATAACACAATCCAGCCTCAGTGTTGCTTTCCTGCATCTTGTTTGCCCATCACATGAGACCACAACTTCATACTGCAGGACTCATGCCCAGTCCCACATCCCTGTGGGATTGTGATAGAAATGCACATGTGCCCCACCCCATGACTTGTACATGATGGAAAGACCCACATCACAAAGCTCTGCTATTAAATCATCTCATTCCCTCAGCTGCAAGAAAACTGCTTTTAAAGCTCATTGTTTAGAGGGCTGGGAACCAGGTGTTGCTTTTTAGGCTGAATTGTTTCGTGCTTGCTTCAGCTTCATTCAGTCCCATGCCTGTGCCATGAGTTCAGCCTCCATCAGCCTCCATCAGCCTCCATCAGCCTCCATCAGCCTTCACCAGCCTTCACCCCCAACTTACACACAGCCTGTTTTTGTCTGCTTATCTTTTGGGTGACGGAGAAATGAAAATTGCAAATCTCACAAAAAAATAACAACAGGGAATAACCTCCTCCTTCAAAAGCCAGAGCAGTTTTCAGGTGGTGCCTTCTGCCAGGATTCCGTTGGCTTATAACAATGCCATCATCATTTTTGAAATGTGGTTGAAATAAATGTATAGAGGTAACAATCCAGGAATGAACAATTGGGTCTTCTAGAGGCAAACACAAGTTATGAGTAAAATTTACTGCTTAGCTGGAACACTTTTGAATGCTAACAGTGCTATACGGACAGAGGAGGCAGACCACGTGTGCTGCTTTATTAGCTTAAAAATGAATATCTAGGCTTCCTGCACTCATCAAACATAGCCCAGAGGAAGATCAAACTCTTCAGCTTTCCAAACATAACTCAGCTGATGGGTAGGTACAAACCCATAGGACTTTTCATTGCAAAAAAAAAAACAACAAAAAACCCACAAACCTCACTCCAAACTTTATTTAGCTCATTCATCCCTGGATGTATTGGCTTCAGCAATTTTACTGCAGACATAGCAAATGATGCTTTATCACACCAAAAAAGATTGTTCTCTGATGCACCAATAAAGAGTTACTTGATATGGTCAGCAGAGGGAATACTTTACTCAGCAATAATAAAGCAGTGAGGCCAAGAGGAGCAGGGCAATGGCTCAGGGAAGGGAGGCAGAGCTCTTGAGCTTCCCCCTTCACTTCCCTGGTGCCCCCTGTGCTGTAATTTAATACATATCCTGCTCACAAAATGGGCTTAAAGATTATCCACAGCGCTGTGCCTTCCAATGCAAAGCAAGTGATGCTCTCCCCTATGACTAAGCCCACACTGCCTGGCTGAGTTGGGAAGTAGCGAAATAGACTCAAAAATTGGGAGGATTTTATTGATATTTTTTTATATATATATATTTCTTTAGCTTTTTCCAAAGTCAGTCCCATTTAATGAACACAGGTTTTGCACGACCCAGCTTCAAAGGCGAAAGACAGGGAAAGGAATTGATTGATGTGGGAAATTGCAAGCTCTGGACTTTTTGCATTGATTGGAAGGTGCCGACCGCTGCCCGGCCAGCTGCAGAGCCTGTGGGAGTGCAGAACAGCCTGGTGCAACGGGGCAAAGGCTGGATTCACAACAAAATCAGAAACCTGAAGCCAAAACCATGGATGTTTCTTTTGCATAAGACTCTGGATGGCTTTATTTGGAGTCCAACAGAGATTATGCAACACAAGGAGAAAAGACAGTCCCTCTGCGCTCAGTTAGCACACTGACTCATTAATCATTTTTGCCACAGCAGTTTAGGGAAACATATGCAATCCTTCTCCTAGGATACATGTGCAACCACGAGCTGTTGAGCCTTGATCTAACTCAACAGATGCGGCTCTGTGCTCTTCCCACAGTGCAAATGACACCTCTAGAAACATTTTCAAAGTTTCTGTACCTCCAGCTCTGAGATTTCAGAGCAGTGCTTGTGGAAGTGAATACTCATGAGAGCAGATGCTGCAAAATCTATCACTGGAAATGCACAGGGCCATTGTGGCCCTCGGATTGAGCTATGCCTGCAGAAAAGCTGCAAGTCTGGAGAAGTGATTGCAGGGTGATGCCTGGAGGCATTCCCTTCCCAAAGGCTTTAGGAAGGGAGAAGCTGGTAAGCAGCTCCTCAGCTAGGAAGCTGTTAGTGGAGATGCTGAGATCTGAAGGGGACAGAAAATGTCCATCTACAGAAGGATGAAGAGAGACAGTTGAAGCACATGGGACTCACTTGCTTGGATGAGAATTATCCCCAGATTAAGGCACTTCAATATACATGTCTCTGTGTGTGCTGAGCCGCTATCCTCCCATCAGAGCCGATAGAGATCTTGCGAGCAATTGAATTACTTAAGCATAAGCATTTTGTTTCATTTGGCACACCCTGGGGGCACAAAAGTTGTGCAGTGGCCTGGAAAATGTGACACAGGACCTCAGGGGACCAGTAGCCTTCTGCAGGGACATTACCAGGCCAGGAGAGATACCTTAGGGCAATTACTGTTGTAACCACGTATCACACTGAGCTCCATCAGTAACCAGTGGAGACCTGGAGAACTTTCTGCTCACCAAAATAGAGCTGGGATTTGATCACTTCTGCATGGCATCTGAGTCTCAGGGTAGAGAAGGGAGTGTGATTGGGCTGGGCATGGGCTTAGGCACTTGGATGTGGGTTTGGGACACTTGGGACGTGGGCACCTATGCCTTTTTAATTTTTTTTTAATGCAAACGTCACAAGCAGCAAAGCAAATTGGCAGCCTGCAGCATGCTGCCCTGCCTGCAGATGTTGCTGTGGGTTTTGGCTTGCTCCAGCCCAGATCCTGGTCTATGAGCTGAGCAGAGCTGGACCTCAAAGGCTGTGGAAAACAAACTGCCTGTGTCTTTGGAGGGGAGGCTGCTGTCTTAAATCAGCGCTTGCTTCTTCAGACTCTTTCTGATTTTAAACAGCACAGCAGCCTTCCTTCTGCTGTTTCCAGCAAGTCTTTGGAGTGTCTACAGCTCCAGTTTGCAGTGGGAAAGTTTTTTTACCCTTTCTCCTCATCTGAAGTTCTCTGTATAGGATCCTAAATGTCCTCCATAGGGAAATGAACAGGGGCATTAATGAAGGGACATTATGAAAGCACACATTTGGTGAAAGAGATGGGGCCCAGCCAGTACTCCTCCTCCTGAAGATTTTGCTTCAGTCATGAAAAAAAAAACACTCAGAGACAGTTTGTTCTCCTGATCAGAATCCAGGTGCCATATTTACATTTTGTCTGAAATTAATTCAGTCAGATCTTTCAAATGCAAATAGCTGGGAAAGAAATAGCCCTAGATTATGGGGGAAACTATATATATATATATATATTTGCCTTAATGATATATTGCAGGCAATTGCTTCTGTCAGAGAGCAGCTGTTTGTAAACAATCAAAAGTGTTGAATTGCCAGGGTAGCAAGAGGTAAAAATGTTCTTTCCTCTCTTTAATCTTCAATAAATACTGAAAACTGACATTGGCCAAAGTTGCTAATGCTGCTCTTAAAGGCAGGTGCTAACTCTCATTCCTATTTTTCCTGGTTAGTTGCTCGTACAATAATATGCCTGGGACAGAATTAATCAAATATCAGCAGTTTGTTTGCAAAACATGCCCAAAATAGGGCAAGATCTCCTTATTAGCTCTCTATACTAAACCCTGCAACAGAGCTCATCAGTTACACGCACTTGGCTCACCTGCGACACTCAGAGCACAGCAGTGTGGGCGTTGCTGCTAAGTTGGATGTGACCTTCCATCAGAGTCACATACACACTCAGCAGCAGCTCTGAGTGATTTGGAAAGGTGTAGGAAAGGCAAATCATCAGCCATTTTCCACGCAAGGAAAGTGAGGCAAAGGAAGGGGAAACAACATGCTCCCAACCATCCTATTAGGAAGAATCACTGCCTCTATAAAGACTATTTTCTATCTTCATTCACTAAAAATGTTGTGAAGCACAGCAGGTTGCTCCTGCCTAGATGTGCTTTGCTAAGCAGATGCATTTTAGCCTGACACACCTGTAATTGCTGGCAACCAAAGAAGTCTCACATTCCTCAGTGTAATGGGATCGTTAGTGGGAAGAGGTGCCTTGTACCTGGCTGCTCCAGGGACAGCTCAGGGCACGTAAAGGGCCTTGTAGCCTGGAATACCTGGTGCATTTGGCAGAGAAACAGATGTGTTCTACCCTGTTGTTTCTGCCCTCTTGGTTTCATAGCAGCCATTTGAATGGGCCGTGACTTTCAGTGAGAAGGTAACGGGTTTTAAATATCACCACAGTTTATGGTGAAATCAGTGCATTTCATTTTTCTTGGCACAGGGCTGGAAAGGAAAAGGAAAATCTGGAGCCTGCCAGGAACATCATGACTTCACTCTGCCACTGAGGACACGAATTCCTCAGCGTGTGACAGTCCAGGCAACAACCCTCATCATTAACAGCAAAGGTAGGCCCCAGGACCTACATTTATTTACTCTCATAAATTGCATTGCTGAGCAAGAAGTTTTTAGATGCAGAGTTCTGGCTTGGGCTGCCTTGCAGGCTTTCCGTGGTGCTGAGTGAAGGAGGGAGAGGGGACTACTCAGCAGATTAAATCACTCCAAAACAAAAAAGTAATTAAATTGTAAAAAGGACCTCAGTGAATTTAGCTGGTAAACAAAAATATATGTTTTGTTGTGCCTAGAGTCTTAGCAATGTCCCTTTAAGGTCTGCTCTTAGTCTGAAAATAAACAGTGGGTATATAGTCTTCCTCCCTATTGAAGTCAGCAGCAGTTCAATGTTGGCTTTACCCGTAGGTGATAAACTTGGTGTTTGCAGCCATTCAGGGAAAATCTTTCCTCCCCTCTCACCTAGGAATCCCTCATGGAGTCGCCATATCCAGGTGTCCAAGAAATATGGAGATATGGCACTGAAAGATGTGGTTTAGTGCGTTGATGGTTGGACTTGGTGAACTTAATGTTTTTTTCCATCCTCAATGACTCCATGATTCTGTGGTGTCAGTAAATTTGTCTGGAATAGTAGAGCAAAGGAACGATCCCAAAGTCATTTCCTTTTGGAAGATGGTGGGAGAAATGCTACAAATATCGGCCCGGTGTCACACAGTGGATTTTTGTGCATTTCTAAGACCATGAGCAATGCCTTGCAAAGCCAGACCAATGGCCCATGAAGCCCAGCGCTGATCTTAATGATGGCAGCAAGACATCCCATCCATGGAGAGCAGGAGATCCTGGCTCCTATCAAGTGTTTGTGAATGCCAGAGCCAGGTGGTGTCAGTTGCTATTAGGGACAACTTAGGGCCATCTGTGCCATGTTTGACATCTGGGCATTGGCAATGCCCCAGGCAACTCTGATTAGGCAGAGCTGTCAATCTCTAGTGACTCCATTGGGAACTCATACACTGATGTGTGGACATGTGTTTTTATGATCCTTCTGAGAAGAATTTAATTAAAAGTACCCCAGTTGAAGGTATGCAAAAGGATACCATGAGATCCAGGATTTTCATTTCGAGATTTGCATTTCCAGGATCTCACTCTATCATCCTAGGCTGAGCCGTGTTGTCTGACACTGATTCCCAGAGTACTCACCTCCATTCTGATTTCAGTTTTCTCTAGTGACTGGGTTTTGTGTCTTGCTCTTTCCCTTCATCACATTCCTTATTTATGCTTAAATCCCATGCATACTCAGCTCAATAGTGGGCCAGATCACAGGCTGCTTAAGAAACCTCTGAAAATCTGCAAGAAGCAGAAGTGAGATTTGTTGATATATCTCTATCAGAATCTTCTCTGTAGCTAGATGAACAGGACACCATAGGGTCACAGACAATTGTGTATTTTCTGTTAGCACAGGGCAACTTTCTCTGCTGAGCAGCTACTTCAAAATCTTTTGTGTCCCAGAAGAGGCTCTCACTCTCCAAGGACACCGGTTGCCAAATGCAGGGTGAGCTGAGGTGAAGAACGCATGATCCAAACTGACCCTGGCATGAGTGCTTTGACCTACCCAAAGAAATAGAACTCAGTCCAGCAGTGGGAAGAAAAAGTCTGGGAGAGGAGCCAGGAGTTCTGCAACAGACTTACCATAGAGGCTTTGCTGAAAACAGGTTTTCTTCTTGTGCTGTTGTGTGCAATGCCTGCCCTTGGAACATGAAGCCCAGAATGTTTAATGATATTATTTTTCCTGCTGGAAGGAGGACAGGCAGTGCCATTCCTCTTCCAGGCCTTAGATACTAAGTAGTTTGTAGAATTCATGGGATTCCTTTTCCTTGGTGTTATCTCTGTAGAAACCTGAAATCAGTGCATTAACAGTGGGTCTATACAGATGGCAATGGAAACAGACCAAAATCTTTTGTCTATTTGTGTTACACATACCCAGGACGTGACACCTGCCCTAATACAAGCACCAAACTTTTAGACAGGTTAAATTAGGTGATACAAGTGCTATGAAAAGATATTTCTTAATAGAACCTTTTGGGTTTGAGAGACGAGTCCTAATGATTTCATTATGATTTCGTTAAGACTTCTGCTTCCTTTCCAGTATTATTGTGGTATCTTTGACTTCTGCCAATATTTTGCACTTATAAAGAAAAAAAAATTCATTATTGGATCATTTTACAGATATTAAGAGTCTGTGGCCTCACGCCATGTCTCAACCTTTACATCAGATACACTTCACTGACTTCAAAGTAAAATCAGGCACCCTGCTAATTTCATAATGACTCCGAGATAGCTGGATGCTGTAGGGCCCTTTCTGCTGTCAGGTCTAATTAGGAAGGGATTGGACTGTGTCAGGTCTGTAACTTCACTGAAAAGCCTGAGGTTTCCAAACCTGAGCTATATTGCAATATTCAGTGTAATCATCTAAATTTAACCACTGCTGGATCTGTTGCATGGGCAGAAGAGACAGCCTGAAACATGAAAATGCTAAAATGTAAAATTTCAAGTGAATCTGATATGGTGCTGATGTAAATTTGGGGGGAAAAAAGGATTCAATTACTCATGCAGCTTCAAATGCTGCCTGACATCTTGGCAATGGATCTTCAGCAGCCCTCTGCCTTCCTACTCTGGGGTGTGGGTATGACCTCCGAACTTGCTCTTACAACAGGGCAGCTGTCAGAACTTCTGAATGAACTGAAACAGAACTCTGAAAGTGGAGAAAATCTTGATCTAGATTTGGATTTCATGGCTTAGCCCCAGTAGGCAGTTGCTTGGATTCTTCAGGAGTCATGTTGAGACTAATGTGAGGAGGAGAGACAGAGCTGAGGTAAAAACAGGTACAAAATATTAATATAAGCTCTTGGGAAAAGAAGCCATCAGGTTACTTACGTTCTTGATTACAACTTCATCTGAGGGCAGAATTAAAACACAGCAGAGTGCTTAAAATACCTTGCCTGCTCTTTGTCGCAGTTCTTCTTTCCACCCAAGTGTATTACAGAGAAATGTGGCCCCCCAAAAAAAAGAAAGAAAAAGAATAAAAAGAAACCTCTATCCAAGGATAGCTCAAGGAAGGAGTTTTACTTGTGTATTGAAATTGTCTTTTCCATTGTAATGAAGTGCACTGTCTTATGCCTAGTCAAAATTTCATCATGTGGACTTCAATCCAGTACTTGGACGCTGTCGTTGCTTTACAGTTCATACTTTCAGTTCATGAAGTCTCCAAGGACATTTTAACTAGGGAAGCACTTTGTGTTGCTGAGAAATGGGTGTCTCCAAGGGTGCTGAGTAGGTACGCATGGGAAATAGCAAGGTGCTACAGGAAAGCTATGTTAGAGGTGTTGTGTTGTGGTCCACTGGGAGTAAAAGGATCTATGCTCATGTGCATGTGAGCAGATGAGGATGCACAAAGCCACCATGTTTGGGCTGATATGTGCTTGTGCTCACGGGGTCCTAAGGAGATTCGTCCTGTGCAACAGCCCAATGGAGTGTGAGAACAAGTCTGTCTATTCAGCTGTGTCTCTGACAGTAGCCAAAACAATCTCCCTAGGAAAGAACACAAGAACAGAATAACATGGCATTTTCCAATACTCAGCCACTCTGCATGTCCCCCCTTCCTTATTTCCCCCCAGCTTATATCGATGAGCATGATGCCACATGATAGGGGATGTCCCTTTGGTCAGCCTGGGCCAGCTGTGTTGGCTGTGTCCCCTCCAGCACCTTGGGCAACCCCAGCCCATCACTCACATGATGTATCATGATGTCATACTGAGCAGATGGACGGACAGACATACCTATGCCACCCTTGATGTAAAGCAGTTCTGACCTGTCCCAGCAATGTGAACATGGTCTGTCTCTGGGCAATGCTAGACAGTTCTGTGAGGGTTTGGGGATTTCACTGTAGAGTCCATGAGACATTACATAACGCTTGGAGTTGAGGACAGACCAGCAGGAATGTGTTCCTCTCATGCACAGGCAGGTGTGAGGTGTTAATTCTTTCTGTAAGCAGATTTAGTATGGTAACAAGGCGTCCAGAGCCCCTTCCAAGCAAACACAGTGACTGATACAGATTCTCCTTTGTGTAAGTGTGAGCTGGTTTTCAAAAACATCTTCCTCATGCACATAAGGAGACTATATCCCCAGGAGATGAGCATTCTTGGACCAGAGTTTGCATTTGTAGGACATTTTTCTCTTCCCACAAATCCCTCAGAGAATGCAGATGTGATCTGTTGGGATCCCTACAGCTTCAAGCATTAGAGACACCAGCCCTGTATAGGAAAAAATAAACAGCCCCTCTCTGAGGTTTAATTCATCCTTCTCCACATGCCTATGAATGTGCAAGCAGCTTTGAGGGAAGGGCTGTTGTTTTCCTTTGAGTGCCCCCAGAGAGGCTGCTGATAAACATTGGCAGCTCCTCCTCAGGTCAGAGCCAGCAAACAGTCTGTACCTACGGTCATGATGCATCAAATCTTTGGGACAGGAAGGCAAAGACTTACAGAAAAGCACAGCACCTTTCCTCAGTTGCTTAGAAACCAGTGTGACTTCCAAGCCACATTCACACTGGTGAATGAGGGCAGGAATCCCAGGACATTGCAGTGTTTGCCTGGGAGATTTCGGGGTTCTGTTTCTGGTTGCTTTGGTTTGAATCACATATTGTACTTTTTTAATGCAGGAGTAGACAGGAACAAACACAACATGCTCAATGACTTCATATGAGCACAGTGTGAGTTAACTCTGGAAGACACAGAGTCTGTAAGGGTGGATGGGGCAGTTTAAGAAGCTGTCACCCTGATAGATATCAGTGACAGCTCTCCTGGAGGTCATCTCTTCAAGTAGATGAACTGGCAGAGGTGGCTGTGCCATTGCTTCTCAGTCATTTAATTACAAAGCCATATGAGCCCTTTGCTTGGTCCAGTCAACTCAAAGGTTGACAAGGCAAGAGAAGCATGCCACAGAGCAAAGGAGTAGAACCCTTCTTCTCTGGTTTGGATATCCTGAGTAAGAAATGATTTTCCTTAATGTTATATTTTTGACATCAAGCTCCTTATTAAAGCCAGACATTTATTGTCAATGGAGGTGCTTCTGGAAGGAGATTCATCTTCATATTTATTTAAATCTATCAAAACCTACATTTGGTATACCTAATTTGAATCACTTTTTCTGCTTAACCCAGAAAGCCCTTGATGAATGAATGATACTGGGAACTTTGTCTCACATCGCTCTCACTGCTGACATTTTCCTGACTGTAGGTGATGCACAACTTCTGCCACTTCCATATATTTGCATTTATGCAGTATTCTCCCTAATGAAAGGAGCCTGGATGTAAGACTCAGTGTCACTTCATGTCTACTGTGTGCTAAAACAGAGGTATTTCTAAGCCATAAACACTAATGCAAAAAGACACAGCAGAGAAAATGTATTCATTATATCATTGATTTATATATTGCTTTTAGGAGAAGAATCCCATAATCTCAATAGTAATCGATTTATTTTTGATTGCTATATTTGATTTTTTGCTTCATCATACCAAAAGGAAACGTGCAGCAGGCAGTGCTTTATAACAAAATCTCTCGATTCAGTGCAAAGGGGGAAGGCATGATTTGTCTGTTCACTAAAATGTAGATAGCCTGGAAGAAAAACTCTAAATCTAAAAACCAAGATTTTAAACCTTTCAGAAACAATGATTTTGAACATAAAAATCTCTTCAGAAAAATACTGGAGCAACATTATTTATTACTCTGGCAATAGCCTTTACTAGCAAGATTCAGGATATGTAAAATGACTGAAGAGCCAAGCTTTAGCTTAAAGGGCCATGACGAAGAGAAGGGAAGAAGAAGTCTCTAAGGTGTATCTGGCTGCACAGCAGGTTAGACAGCACTTGTAAAGCTGTCCATCACTCACAAATCTGTCTACTGTCTTCCACTGAGAATGTATCTTTGTATTTTTGCCAGGTCAAATGCGTAATCCAGCAAACTTTTCTCTCTGCAAGTCAAGTAGCACTTCTCAGAATGTGCCACATAGCTCATATCTCAGGCAAGAGTTGAATAATCTTCCAAGATGTGCTGTCTGCAGATATAGCAGACCAAGCATTGCCAGGAGCATCCCAGTCTTTGGCCACTTTGGGAATTCACTGTTCAAATGAGAGTCAGATCTGCTCTGCATTCCTCCTCTGAAAGTGGAGGATAAAAGCATTGGGTGTGGGGAATGATAGCCTGGAGACCAACACCAGGGGCTGGAATGTTGGATATGGACTTTCCAGTTAAGCCACACACTATCCAGCACAGGTCTAATCATGAGGAAATTGAGTATATCCTCAGTAAGTTTGCAGATGACGCCAAGCTGGGAGGGAGGGTCGATTTACCTGTGGGTAGGAAGGCCCTACAGAGGGATCTGGACAGGCTGATGACTGGGCTGAGGCCAGTGGGATGAAGTTCAACAAGAGCAAGTGCCAGGTCCTGCACTTTGGCCACAGCAACCCCAGGCAATGCTACAGCCTTGGGCAGAGTGGCTGGAAGACTTTGTGGCAGAAATGGACCTGGGGGTCTTCATTTACACTCGGCTGAACTTGAGCCAGCAATGTGCCCAGGTGGCCCAGGAGGCCAATGGCATCCTGGTTTGTATCAGCAATGGTGCAGCCAGCAGGAGCAGGGAAGCGATCATCCCTCCGTACTCAGCACTGCTGGGGCTGCACCTCAAGTATTTGTTCAGCACTGGGCCCTCACTACAAGAAAGACATCAAGGCCCTGGAGCGTGTTCATAGAAAGGTAGCAAAGCTGGAACAGGGTCTGGAGCACAAATGTGATGGAGAGCGGCCGAGGGAGCTGGGATTGTTCAGTCTGCAGAAGAGGAGTGTCAGGGGGGACCTCATTGCTCTCTCAAACTCCCTTAAAGGAGATTGTAGTGAGGAGGGGTTCTACATCTTCTCCCGCATAACAAGGGATAGGATTAGGGTGAACGGCCTCAAGTTGCACCAGGGGAGACTGAGGTTAGGAAAAATGGGCTGCCCAGGAATGTGTTGGCATCACCGACCCTGGAGGTGTTCAAGAAATGTTTAGATGGTACTAAGAGACATGGCTTAGTGGGGAAATACTGGTGGTAGGTAAATGGTTGGACTGCATGACCTTGAAGGTGTTTTCCAACCTTGGTGATTCTATGATTCTAATTGCTTTTTCTGTATAATTATAATACCTGCCAGCCTTCACTCCGGTAACAGCATGTCATTCTGCCTGGCACTAAAATCAGTCAATCTGGTCCACTTAATCAACATGCTGATAGGTTAAAACTATACCTAATTTACACATTGACCAAGTCTTTCATTTGAGGATGAGGATGAGACTGACGCTAAAGCTTTTCTCCGACAGTTTTATACTGTCAGAGTTTTTGGTCTGCCTGTCTATTTATTATACTTGTTTACATCACTATCCAGCTATCTCCACTATTTCTGAATTATACTTTTCAATGTGTAATTTTCATGAGAAAAGAAATAATAGAACGTAATTTGAAGTGGATAGATTATTTTTTAACACTCTCTCCATCCCTATTACAGTAAGGCTATATCATGTAAGAAAACACAATTCACAAGAGATTGCTTTTTAACCCCAGAGGTTTTTAAAACAAAGTTATGAGGTGCTACAAGTGAGTGTAGTTTATTTCAAAGAATCAAAGGAAAAAACCCAACATCTTTCTGAAGTTACAGAGGGATCTCTTTGTGGCCACAGTGGGCTCATGAAAAGCACAGAAGGAACACGGACTCAAAATGCATCTTTAAAACGTTACATTGAAAACATATGAGTCCTCTGTGCATGAATTACTGAATCAGAAACTCTCTGTATTGCATCACAGGAGCCCGTAGAGTGCCTAATAATAATAGACCACTTCTTGTACTTGAACCTGCTGTAAGGACTGCCATGAATCTGGCAGTTAAATCAGTGGGATGACTCCAGTACAAATAAAATCTGAATACTGCTGTGTGAGCCTAAATTTTGGTTGCACAGAGTCTTGTTTTGAGCAGTAGTGCTGATGTCAATGGAAGGAATTGTGATATAAGCCAGAGTGAGTGAGATCGGAAGTAAAAAGTGGAGTAAACATGCACACTTGAGTCAGGTCAGGTCAATCTGCCTCATTTCTGACCATGTTCTGTCCACAGACAGCCTCTTGCAGAATAATCATTGTTCAGTCTGTGATATATCTACGCACGCAGAGGTAGCTCTCATGTTTTCATACCTTTGTTATGTGCTGGGTATGCAAGATGAATTTTCAGCTGGAGGTGCAGAAGTAATAAAAGCTGTGAGAATTCACAGCAAAGCCAAGAGCTGACTTCCAAACCTCATTACTTGAGCTCTTGTCAGTTGTTCAAAGCACATCAGGAGAGTCTGCAGCCAGGGCTCTCACCTCAAACGCTTGCAAAACATCACTTAGGTGTTCAAATTCAAGGTTTTTGGTGAAATGTCTAAGTGTGCCTATAAACCTGCAGACTGTGCCATAAATGAAGTGTTGCTCTCTCTGGGGTATTTTTCATACATTTTTCCCAGTGTGGGAGTGTTGCATGTCCATGGGATACCAAGTCATACAAGCAAAGAGGGTGATTAAAGGCTCAATGAAAAAAACACTAAGAAGAAGGAGGAGGAAAATAAACTTAGCAGCATTCTCAAAGACAGTATTTAAATTTAAGATTTCTACAAATAGGAGTAAAGAGACCCTGGGAAAAATCTCAGTAGATCTTAAATCTCTGCTTGAGTGAATGGGGAAAGTTTGTAGCCAGCATAAAAAAAAAAAAAAATTAAAAAAAAAAAGGAATAGAGGAAAAACAGTGCCTATAGTTACTGACAAAAGTATCAAAGATGTTGTGGAGAGGGATGGAGATAGCACAGTTGTTGGGATCTATAGCCAGGGCAACAGGAAAATCAGAAAGCAAAGATCTCACCAAAATTGTCACCATGACATCTTTGCTTGTGTCTATAGGCAGAGCAACACTACAAACATCCACCTTTCCTGTCTCCAAAACTGAGAAAGTCTAGGCAACACAATCTAGACCATGATAAAGTGGGCACATTATTCCTTTTTGCCTCATCACCTTGATCCAGTAGGATTTTACACAAGGATATGGCATATTTCCAGCTTAGAGAAAAGTCCAGCATCCTAGGCTGTTGTATAGGAAGTTTCAAGAATTATGAATCTGAATGCAGGGTACCAAATTCTCCTTCAATTTCCAAGCTTCCTCCAAATCAGTGTGCCAGGTCAGTGCTCACCACTCATGTTTCTCATTGCTCCAATGTTGAGGTGACTTTGAAAGTTTGTTTCCAATGCAATACAGTATTAAAATTTCATTATGCTATCTTCATGGTTCTCACTGCCAAAAATGCTTCACCTGGATTGCTATAAGTGATCTCTCATTTTGAATCTAGGCCTGTTCTCTTTAATTAAATCAAAACATTTTTTCCTTTTTTTTTTTCTTCTCATCTGTGTTCCCTAGAACCTTCCCCTTTGGCAATGTCAAGCTTTACAGGCCTGTAGCCTTGCTTTGCTGTTCCCTACAGCATTTTCCTTTGGCAGGTGGTGTGTACACATCACTTCTGTCCATTGTTAATTTTCCATTATCCAAGGAATTTTCTGATACACAGTCTTGCTAGTACTAGCTGCTCCCCTAGCACCTTTAACACTGTGCTTGGAGTCGGCAGATTTGACCATCTGCCGGTTTTTAATCCTACATTCTGAATTCTCTTGACCGGCTCAATTTCAGGTTTGAAAGCCTCATTCCATGGCCCAGTGCCTCTCATTTCTACACAAACTCTCATGCTGAGTGCTCAGACTCCCACTTAGTGGGCCCAAAACTTAATTTATGGCACCAACACCACCTTGTTAGTCCAAACCCCCGTTTAGTGGGCTCAAAACCCCCTTTAGAAGGCTCAGTGCCTCGCTGCATGATCCAAAGCCTCATGTGGGGGCTCAAAACCTCATTTGAAGGAAATCAAATTCTCATTTTACATGACAAAGGTTTCATTTTATGGTCTAACATCTGCCATTTTTGGCCCCCGACTCTCACTTCTAGGCTTCACTGAAGAAACAAAAGCCCCATTTTAAGGGTCAAAGTCCACCATTATTAAGCAGCAAATACTTTCTCTTGTGGACTACATCTCCCTGCGTGCCTTGGAGCGCTGCACATGCCCAGTCAGCCAAAGGGAAGGGGAAATGTGCTTCCGTGATGCAAAAAATAACGTCACGCCCCCGTCAGTGTGTGTCAGCTCTTAGTAAAGCCTCTTTTTAGGGCCCTGCAGCTTGTTTTCAGGGCCCAGCCTTTGTCTTCAGAGAGCAAAGCTTCATTCTCGAGCCCACACTTTCAGTTCCAGGGCCCAAATCTTAACCCTTATATTCCATAGCATAATTTCAGGATCCAAAACTTAATTTGAGAGTTACAAGAGCATACTTGTAGATGACCAGCAGTTCCTTTTTAGTGTTGAAAACTTGAGTTGCAAGCCAAAACCATTTTCATGATCTAAAGCCTTCCTGGAGAGATCAAATATTCTTTTTGAGGGCCCAAATTTTTAAGGTAGAAATAATCATTTTTTAGGACACAAACTCGCTTTTCAGGTCCAGGTTCCATTTTTGCAGATCCGAAATGTACTTCCACAAGCCAACCCCCTTTTTTTTAGGGCCAAAATGTCATTTGTGAGTTCAGAGCCCCATTTTTATGTTTTTATGTTCTAAATCTCAACAGTTCAGGCCTTTTTATAGGTGCAAAGCCTCATTACAGAGCGAGACTTTTTCAATCCAAAACCTCATTTTTACCATCCAAAGTGTCATTTTCAATCAAAACCCCATTCTGAGGGCTCGAAGCCTGATTTTGAGGGTCCAGTGGCAAAAATCAGGATGCAAAAACTCCTTTTTCAGACCAAGTGCCCATTTTGAGGGCCTCATTTTGATCAGTGTAGCTACACATGGAGCTCCAGGCTGTACTTGGGGATTACAGGGGTGCAGTGGGAGCACTGATGGAGCACTGGCTTTGTTTTAAATGGCTCTGCACCGGCAGTAGGGGCCACTGGAAATCTTCTCTATGGTTATGGATAGCACTAGAGGGCGCTGGGAGTCTTTCCAATGCCTACAGAAAGCACTGTGGGGGGATTTGGGGGGCCTTTTAACTACCGCTGAACAGCATTGGAGGGCACCGAGACTGTTGGGTAGCACTGGGGATCACTGACAATGTTTTAAATGGCTCTGGACCATAGTGTGAGGGCTCGGGAGTCTTTTAAATTAGCCTGGACAACAAAGGGGTGAAGGAGTGCTGTGTTTTGAAGCTTTCTGAGTAGCTCGAAATTATAGTGGGAGACACTGGCGTTGTTTTAAATGGATCAGGACAGCACTGGGTGTCACTGAGAAGGAACTGGGATTATCCAGAGAGCACTGGGGGGGCATTGTGAGCGTTTTGTAAGGGTCTAGACAGCACTGGGTGTCACTGGGAATGATTCAGAAGGCTCTAGAAAGCAATTGGGGACACCGGGGGTACCTCTAGACTACACTGGTGTCACTGGGTTTTTATCAGTCAGCTAGAGGCAGTGCCCTAAGTACCCTCCCAGTATTGTGTAGAACTCCTCAATAGTCTCCCAGTGCCTTCCAGTATTGCCTGCAGCCCCTGAATACCTTCCCAGTGCCCCACAGCACTGCCTCCAGCCTCCCAGTATCCCCAGTTCTCTCTAAAATACTTCACCTACTTGTCTGGTTTGGGGTTGTGGTGCCTTTCCACTGTACTCCATCCACCCTCCTCAATCACAGGAAATCATAATTAAATAAGTATTGACAGATGCAAACAAATGTTTTGGGAACACAGAACTGTGACATATGATAAGAAAGACATCCTCTTATACCAAAACCTCCTTGCTGGGCCAAAAGTTTAATGACTAAGGTACAGATCTGAATCCTACTTTTTCCTTCCAGCTACAGACAATGGATCTCTGGGGGTACAACCACAGCACAATAAACCTCCACATGAGGCTGTTGGCCACCATCAGCAGAGCATCCACCTGTTTCTTATTTTATTGCTCCCTACTTCATTCAATAATCTCTACCCTAGAAGGCATTAAAAGACATTTATCTGGAATAAAGTTTTGTTTCTTGTGGTTTGGTGTTCAAGGAGAAGATGTAGTGTTTTGCAGATGTAGAATAGGAGATGTCTATCATCTCTATGCATGTCAGATTTGGAATTACTGAATGATTAGTAGTCACCAAATGAAACTGGGAGAGAATCCATCCTCCGGTTCCTGAGAAGCAGACAGACAGCCTTTGAAACTTGACTCATCTCTTCCTAAATCAGACACTGGGATAGATGGGGCCAGTTTCTAGGAGATATCCATTCCTCTCCAGTGGTGATTAAGAGACAACAGAGCTCAGACTTTTACAACTAACAAAGACACCTCAAGATTCAGCTCTGGGTTAAGACGCTTGAAAACAGGTATCAGTGCATAATCTGGGAATCCAAAGCCTTTTCATAGTTTGTAATAATCCAAGACTTGATTCTACTTCTGATTCTATTCCATTCCATCCCAGTTCTTCAAGGCTCATTTCACAGTTTATAGAGATGTTTAGCCTTGTTTTCCTTCTAGCAATGGACAGATTTAGGAGTGCAGGATTTATGGGTGGGGATATTTTTGCATCCAACCCACAAAGCCTTTGTTCAAGAACGTTTGTTTTTTTGTTTGTTTGTTTGTGCAATAAGCACAGCATGAAGACCTGGACACAGACAGCATTATTGAGTTGCTATTTATAGAGCTGTTGCAGTTTGGTTTTCTGAGCAGACAAAAGCCCTTCTGTGCTGTGCAGTGCCCCTGTTTATGGTACAGAGTCCCTAATCTGAAGAGCTACAGCTTCCTTGGATATTTTTAATATTGCTTCATTTGATTTTAAACAAACACATATCCACATGGAGGGATGTGAATGTGTGATTAGAATCTACTGAATAGTCATGAAAGCTATATCCAGACTTCTCAGAGTGCAAATTGCATGAATATATATGAAGTGACTTATTTAAAAGCACTGGTCTTTAATGCCACTTCTTTCAGCTCACTTCACACAAAAAGAGGAGTTTTAAGGTGAAAATCCATTCTTTTATGCTGCCATAAATCAAGATAGTTAATCAAAAAAAGAAAAAAAGACAAAGTCAGACCCTTGGGTTGTGGCTCACCTGGATTCTGCTGCAAAGCATGAAAGGATACACAAGAACAAAAGGTTACGTTTTGTCTTTCTTTTTTTTCCATCTTTTGTTTTTTAATTGAAAAAAAGAGTCAGGACCTCTGAATTTCAGAACCAGATTTTTTAAATTGTTCCATGATCGTCTCAATGAGAACAGTCTGAGAAATCTTTTTCTATAAGTTGGGCAACATTTCAAATTAAAACTTGCTTTGTCTCTTAAGTTCTGTACCAATTTCCAAGCAAGCAAAAACATGAAATAGCTAGAAACAAATGTAAAGTCATTTGTTTCAAGATGAAAGGGATGCTTCGTTCTGATAAAAATCTGAGATGAGTGATTTTGGATGGGGTAACAATCTAAAATATCTGACAAGTTTTCACCTTTCAATTAATCAGTTAAAAAAAAAATAGGGAATCTTGGGGAAAAAAATGATGTCTTTGGTTTTTTTATAAGTGAGAGCCCAAGACCTGGCCTCCTTTGGCAATTAGTTGGCTCTGATGGTGGAAGTGATGACCTCTTCCCATTCTGTCCTGTTCTGTTCCATTCTGCAGGTGGGAATAGCACCAAAGGTGCCTTGTCCTGCTAGGGGACATTCAGAGGCAGGGACAAGGGAGGTGTGACATGGATTCAGGTGGCAAGCATCTCCACTGACCTCCCATCACCTTCCCATCACAGCACACAGATGACTCTGTGTGATGTTATTGTAGGATGCACAAATATCTGCCTGGATTATTGCCCAAACCACCAAATGCATTTTCCAGTATCTAGTCCCTGTGGGGGAAAAAGGAGCATGGTCCAACCCACCTTCTTGCCACAGTTATTTGGAAAATGTCTAATGGGTCTTATTTTTTCTACAGCCAAATTGCTGTGGTTGCAGTTGGTTGTGGTGGGAATGTATGTACATGCACACAAATATATATATATTTATATATTTATGCATATTTAAGACAACATCTTCAAAGAACCTCTTGAATAGGGGTGTAATAGGGGATTCAGTAAGGGGGCACAGTCAAGGGGAGAAACACATAAATTCAAATCATAGAATCATTTGAGTTGGAAGGGACCCTTGAAGGTCATTTACTCCAACTCCCCTGTAGTGAACAGGGACATCCACAGTTAGAACTCTCTAGTTTTACAGTGGACGTACAGACAAGGATATCTGATTGTTTGGTGCAAACATGCAGAGAAAATCTGTTCTCAATGGGAAACTGAGGATGGGAGGAAAGTGGAGCTGAAGTTTCTTAGGGATTATTTCTTTGGGAATACCTCTCTTAGCTGGAATTTAAGGGTTTGGGCAAAATCCAAAGAAGATTAAAAAATCTTCCTGGCTTGCTCTGTTATATCGCTTCATCACCTCGTGGAAGTTTCATGCCTGGCAAAGACTTCCGCAAAAGGTTGAAAATTGGGAAATGGGGTTGGAGAGGAAACCCAACACTCCTCACCCAGAGGTGAGACATCAATTAGGGTTTGAGGAACACCATCAGGAGGAGGTCCAAGGCAAAAATGTTCTTCAACAGGACAAGAAGCAATGGCCTTAAGTTATGACAGGGAAGGTTCAAATTGGATATTAGGGAGAATTTCTTCTCCAAAAGAGTGGCAATGCATTGTAACAGGCTGCCCAGAGAGGAGGTGGAGTCATCGTCCGTGAAGGTATTCAAGAAACGTGGATATATGGCACTGAAGGGCATGGTTCAGAGTGATCAGTGGCATGGCCTGATGGTTGGGCTAGCCAATCTTATTGGTCTTTCCAACCTTGATGACTCTATGATTCTAGATAAAGGTGATCTCTGGTATCAGAACAAATCACTGGATCAGAACAAATCACTGCCTCAGCTCAGTAGGATTTTCTGAATAGCTCCCATCCTCAAAACATTTCTCTCCCCTTCCCCTGCTGGAGAAAAAACATCCAGTCATAGAGGCAAAGGGGAAAAAAATGAATGAAAAGCCTTGAAGCCAGCACACAAACACACTGTGTAAAGGTGTCTTTATATAAGCAGATGGGCTAGAATCACTTTTAGGAAGAAGAATTCACTGGGGAGTCTGCCATGGATCTCACAATGGTCCCCAGCACAACGCCAGGGTCTGTGCTACCCAGCCTGAAAAACAGCACCAGTGTTAAAAAGGTGTGTGGTGGGATTTATGACCTTCAGCATTTCGTCTGCTATGAAACAGGTCTTGTTTTTCTACAGCTGCAGTCACAGAGGAGGGCTGTCGGCTGAGAGCGACAGACACTGCGTTCATGGAGATTGCTGCAGATTTCATTTGTGGGAAAAAAAAATACAGTGATTGTTGTATTTAATGATGGAGTACTAAAAGCCATTATGTGTCACAGGGGTGGGAAATGCACACAGCGTTCCCCAGGTCCTTGTTCCAACCCTCTGGTTCTGTGCTCAGGTGCTACAGCAGCATTTGAAATGCAGTGATGCCACGATGCACATGCACATTTAATAGGATTAAAAGTAACAGTGGGAATGGGTGTATTGAAGAGTAGGAGGAGAAGGAGGAGTACTTGGGAGAAAAGGATATAAAATGTCAATAATTAAAGAAACATTACCCTTTGCATTACCCCAGCTCTTGGCTACAGCTTGTTGCTAACGATCCATCACAGCTTTTTCAAAGGAGAGGTTTTTTTCAATGAAATACATATATTTTTCTGGACACTCTGCTTTCTTGAAAAAGCTTTGTGTTTGTTTTTTTTTCCCCTTCAAACCAAAAGTGCCTGGATTCTCCAGATGGATGCCTTCTGCCAGTGATCCAGGTGCGAATCTTGAGATCTGGGAATGGGAGACATGTAGGTAACCTAAGCCCAACAAAGAGAATGAAAGTGTGAGGTATGCAATAGAGAGTAGTGCTAGCAAAGCCCGGAATTTCTTACAATCAAGCACTGAACATCCCAAGCTGGAAGGGACTCATAAGGATCACTAAGTCCAATTCCTGGACACATCCAGGCTAGGAAATACTTATGGAATGGGACAACTATGGGCTGCTTCACATGCATGGATTGGTGGGAGGTTTGCTTTGGCTCACAATACTGGGCTGACCACGGCCCTTGTGAGCTCAGAATTGGCACTGCCATGTGGAAACCACAGCTTCTCACTGTGTGTTCACTGAATTTGCTAAATTTTTTAGCAAGGGTAGCAACATATGTATTTTAGAAATATGTGTATAATGCTTACGGTAACACAATAAAATTAATACGGTGGAGTAATGGAAGCAATTAATTTTTCATTCTACTAGCTAGTAAATCTAGAGTGTGCATGGAGGAGATAATATGCGATTGTAGCATCAAGTGTTTTTGTGAGCCATCAGCAAAGTGAGGCTGCGATGAAATGAGCATTCCTAATATGTTTGCAAATTCTGCAAATGATGCATTAGGTGGTCTTACTGCCACTGCCAAGGTGAAAGTGATACGGATGCAATCTAACCAGTAGGATGAGGTCTCGCTCAGCGCATCTTATGGAATGGTATGCTGCATGGGTAGTAAATTAATATGTAAATTGGGACAGTTTCAGGAGATAAAAGGGCATATTGGAGGGGTGTGATCTGAGAGCTGTTCTCCTGAGATAAGGTCACTAACATCTGTGGTGGTCCTCTTCCGCTCAAATCAGCCTGCAACAGGGATCAGCAGAAGTTTCACTATTTCAGAATTTACTTCATTGCTTCAGAGTACAAAGGTGCTAAGCCCAGGTCCTGCCTTGTCCTTCTTTATTGCTTTTATTTCAACAGACTTAACAATCTTCTCATGACCATATAGAGAAATCAGTATTTAACTGGCCTATGTTTTCTACCAGCCAACTATAGACTGAGTAAATTGAACCACGCACCCATATGTAGGGTTTTTCACAAAGTCCCATTTCTTTAGTCCAAAAAAAAAAAAAAAGCAGTAAGGTAACAATTAGAACCTGACCTCTCCTTGTGCACCTGGCTCATCATGTCCTTCAGCCCCATACAACACACTGTCCAAACACAGCAATGAGATTTCCAGCTTTGTGCAGTCAAAGGGCCCAGGAGATGGGGAAAAGAGGAGAGGCAGCACAATCTTGTGGAGAACCAATCCCAGATGCCTGTCTGCATTCCAAGACTGAACTAGATGATCTTTGAAGTCTATTCCAACCTAAGCCATTCTATGAATCTATGATTCTGCACAAAGTGTTTTAAGCCAGGGAACCTATTCAGCACCTCTTCCTCAGTAATTTCATTTTGCCTTTGTTTCTGTTACTGGCTATGGTTAGAACTTAGCAACGAAAAGGCAAATTAAGGATGAAAATGAAAGAGCAAAGAAGCTGAGAAGAGTTTTCTTTTGATGAAATGGACTCTTTTCATCCAATGGGAGGTCCAGTCTGGGGTCACCCCATCCCTGGTGTGGGGTGAGTGGGACAGATCAACCCCTGGCAGTATTTGTCTCTACTATGCCTTATCCCAGAGCTTACTATTAGGATTAATTAAATTCAGGATGTTTTTAATAGGTAGGTAGGACAGATGAATCCTGTCCTTTGCAGGTGTAATTAAGACCTCCTCTAATGAAGATCTCTTTGGGCTCCTAGAGCATCACAAATCCTCTCCAAAATCATCTGTTTTAAGTGTACCTTTTTCCCAGTGCACCCTTCAAGAAAGGAAGATAACACTCTGTGAAACATGAAGGACTTGGCATGGCAATGTTATTCTTCGTTGCTTTATTTTTATTTTCTTTTTGGAATGCAACCTGAAATCAGGAAGTCTGACTGGGAACAAACCATGTTTCATTATTCTTTCCATGGCCAAATGAGTTATGTTTATTTCTCAACAACTTAATGGGCTAATTTATTTTTGGAGAAAGTTCAGGCTGTTTCTTTATATTGAGCTACAAAAGAGTGCCGGTCTAATTTCTTCATTTTAAAATCTAGCTCTGTGCAGCCAGTATCATTGTTACCTTGGAGTAGGTTTCTCTGTTATTTCCCACAGCTGCAGAAGAGCATTATAGATATGAAACTGTGCTGGGCAGGAACTGGGAAAGAAAAGCTGGCCAGGAATATAAATTACTTTTCCTTTCATTCATACCGAGTTTGCAGTTATTCTGCCATAAAACTGGAGCAAAACCATCTTCATCAAAGGATTTTCCCCATCGAATCAAGTAGGGTTTCTTTGTGTTCACAATACTGAATTCAATGGAGATGGAATATCTCCAATAAAAACACTACAACAACATCAATAAAAAAAAATAGCAGGATTTGGCCCTTTAGATGTACCCATTCATTGGGTTGCAGCCCTGTGTGCAGGGAGCAAACACAGCAGTGTCCTCCTGTCTGGGAGATTGGGGGTATGCCCCAGTGGGAAACCACTTTGCCCAGAGCTCCTCTCTAAGAGCTGTGATGTGGTTTCCAACCCCAAGGTGTCTGTGGGGAGACCCAGGAGTGTCCTCTTATTGGGTTTCGGAGCATGGCTCTGGGATGGGTGGTGGTGAGTCTGAGGCTTCCCATGCTCAGGCAGTGATTTCAGGCTTGGCAAAGAGGCAGCTCACAGAGCAGATGCTCCTCTGACTCACGCAGGTGTAAATAAGGATTTCCTCCAACAAGAATTTCCTTCAAGGAAAGCTGTCTGTACACCCATCTGCCCTGCTGGATTGCTGATTCATGCTGGGAAAATTTGGCTCCAGGACCCAACCACTGCCCACACAGACCATGCCCTTCCCCTTTCTACAACTCATACACAGTAAAGCACTTGTAAGGATGGGACATGTTTGCAGCAGATGTTCCCCGTGTTGGTAGGACGAGTGAGCATCCAGACCATGGTGCTGCCAGAGTCCGCTAGGCTTGGACCTTGGAGGGTCAATCCCCATATGCAAGCAAATCCATCATCTAGGGAGGCTGAGAACTCTCCCCAAATCCAATGCAGACACATATGTAGCAATGCAAGAGTTATTTTAAGGAGTTCTTTCTTTTCTGAAGTCAAATAGTCCAAAGGATTATGGGGAACCCAAAAAGATCCCATCTAGATATCATGGAGGAGAAAAAATTCCCATATAGACATCATGGAGAGGGGGGAGAGGGAATATCCCATCTAGACATGGTGCAGAGGAAAAAAAAAACTTCTTGCAGAGTAATTTTGTTACTAAAAATAAAATAAAAAAAATTCTAAACTTTTCAATCCATTTGACAGCAGGTGTGAAGGTTGGGTAGTGATGCCAAGTGTTGATAATCTCATACCCCTCTTCCACTCCAAAGGGGACCTTAAGGAGGAAGTTTTTCACACAGAAACACTGGAACAGGTTGCCCAAGGAGGTTGTGGATGCCCCACTCAAGGCCAGGCTGGATGTGACTCTGGGCAGCCTGGTCTGGTGGTTGGTGACCCTGCACATAGCAGGAACCAGATGATCACTGTGGTCCTTTTCAACCCAGGCCATTCTATGATTCTGTGATTCTACGTTCTACCATACCGCTGCTCTTCAGGGACTCCCGGCCTGGATTTCAAAGGCATAATGTGGCATTTTGGATCACTACCAGGAACATCCCAGCTGCTGAGGTTCCTCCATAACTACTATCAGACATGCAGCTGCTACCCATGTAGTACTCTTTAAATCCATGAGAACAGCAAATTAATATGTAAAAAATGTTATATTTTTGTTTCAGTAGAAGTTTTCCACTGAGAGCTATTGCTCAGCCCTCCAAATGGCAACCATACGGGAGAGATGAAGTTGCCAGTGAATTGAATGGAATCTCTGCTCTCTTCTCCTACTGGGCTGCATAAAACTCTGCTTAGACCATTTTTCTTGGAGTGAGGAACGCAGAGGGATATGGTCACTGTATTTCATTCTGTTCTCGGTCTGTTCTGCTTGAGAAGAATGGTTTGGGAATTGCTGATCTGTCCCACGATTCACCACCACATTGATGGACTTTGATGGTGGAGCTGCTGGGCAAAAGATGGGCGGTGCAGACCTTGTAGCGAAGAGAACAAAGGAGAGCTGTGTGCACACCACTGAGCTCCAACCGCTCCATTCAAAACCAACCCAAAATCCCATTCAAAGACCTCATTAGCCCAGTGGGAGCCTGCTCTGATCCAGAGTTTTAAGCTCAGGCCCTTAATAAGGACAGTCACAAGGGGACAGTGACAGCAGGATGTATTCCATTTGTTTCGAACCAGGATGAAATTAATCTCTATGCAGAAAATCAGCTTAAGGACTCTACCCTACTTTAATTCCTGCGTGGCCTCTGTAGTTCACTTGAGTAATCATTGATTGGGTTCTTCAGAGATACGGAGAAGCTCGAGCTAATTACAGAGCATCTGTGAATAACTGCGGTTATGGTCCTTAGGCAGTTCCGAAATTCTGAAGAAAACAGAAAGAAAAATTAGCCTGAAAGTATCCCCAAAAATGTGGTGTCTTGCAAAATGAGATGGACAAAATCTGACCAAGTGAAACGTTTTGTTTTTATTACAACACATTTTTTACCATAAATAGCACCGAAGTGCATTTTGAGGAAAAGTGAAGTGCTTGATTTTTTACAATGGCAAAATAGAATGTTCCCATTTCCATGTTACAATTTGAGGGTGGAGTTTTGTTGTCTTTTTAAAACTCCACATCTCTGGAATACATTTGTGTAGGTTGTGAGCTGATCCTCGTCCGAGTTCTGGGCTGGAAAAGTTTGGTTCAGACCCTCCTTTTGCTGTGTCACTGCTGGTGGTGAGCACAGGATGGGCTGTCGGGATGCAGGCAGATATGGGGGACATGTATGGGGAAATGGATTGTTCTCATTTTGGCAGAAAAGATGAATATTTTGAAATCTATGCACGCAGACTGCAGCAGTATTTTAAGATCAGTGGTACTGAGGACAGTCACAAGAAAATACCATTTCACAATCCCATAAGATTGATGCTTCCTTCCAGGAATGGGTGATAAACATGGACGAGCGGATGATCCCTCTCCGCAGCCTTCAAAATGCTCCTGGCCCAGTCCAAAGCCGCCGAACCCATCGGTGTTACCACAGTGACATCAAGAGGCCACTTTTGGGGACACAGCCGCTGTGCGGAACGTGGAGCAGGAGGGGAGCAGGAGCTGCCAGGGATCGAGGTGCAGCTGCATGGAGCCATCCCAGCACCCAGCTGCCGAGCAGATGCTGCATCTGAGGCTTTCAAGGCTAAAAAAGAACCTGAAGCGCTATTTCCAGGAAAAAAAGAATCACCCAGAAGCTTCTTTTTCCTGGGTACTCCAGAAGGATACCCCTGTCCTGCAGCTGGGGACACATCAGGGAACAGCAGCCTGCGATGCTCACTGTGCCTTGGTGTGAGCAGGAACATGGAGCATCCAGGTGAGGTGCAGAAATGTTCTCATTTGGGGTTTCCAAGGGAAACAGGAAGGTGTTGCTCCAGGGAACTGCTCAACAGCTGCTGAATTGTTCTTCCTGTTTCTTGGGAGCTGAGAGCGGTGCTCGCTCCCTGCCAACCATCTCCTGCAGCTCTACCTGCACTCTGCAGACATCCTTTTTCATTGTAGAGCTACTGAACCTCTTGACTCTCCAGCAGAACTCGAACAGTATATTTAGCATTATAATTACAACAATTACTTCCCGTATGTAGCAGCCTAAAGTGCTTAGAAATTAATGAGAAGCTGAAGTGGAATGAGACCTGCTCTTTTCTATAGCTCTCCTGAAGCAGCACTGTGGTTCAGCTTCCAGGGAGGATGCTCCCTTTGTGTCCATGGGTTTGGGGCTTGCAGGGCTGAGCAAGTTCCATTCCCTGCCTTCCTGCTGACTTCCAATGGCACAGAGCCCACTGAACGCAAGATTTTGCACACTGAAAGTGCAATCAGGTCAATTTAATCATCATCATGAACAGAGCAAGGATTTCTTTCTAACCAGGCCAGCAGGAGCCTCGTGGCCCACATTTCCCTTCTTCCCTATCACTCCTTGATCAATATGACCATCTTCTAAAAGCTCTCTGGGCTCAGCAGCTGCCATTCACAGCTCTGAAGAGGCTCAGCTCCACAGTGCAAATTGTCTGCATTGTTCAGATATTGTTCTTGGCTTCCTAAAATCACCTATTCAGTGCTTCTCTATCTGAGATTGGGTGGAAAGCCTGAGAGTGGGTGCAGGAACAGAAGCAGCCTCCACACAGGCTCTTATGTACATGTAAATATTGGAAAGGTCGCGCAGTTATTCATACAGTGTGTTCTGCCAGCTTTGTGCTGAAAACACCTTTTCTGGTGTCTCCTAATAAATCTTTGGGGGTTTGCAAATGTAGCGGCAGGCAGACGTGTTGTTCCCTTTTGCAGCTAAATAATCCATTGTTTGCTTGTTTGTTTGTTTCCTGAGCAAATCAGGGCACAGGGACAAAAATATCATTAATAGGAGGTGGCTGCAGATGCTCACAGTGAGCAATGAGGGCAGGTTCTGAACAAACCTGGGGATGGAAAATGCAAAAGAGGTAAAGTTTGTAGATGGTGAGTACGTTCTAGAAATATGTTGTTTTCCTGTTGTGGCAAGCAGAAAGCCACTAACCAGGCACACCTCCTGTAGTTTGCAATGGGCAGACTCCAGGAATGGTGGAACAGGGCTCTCCTTTGCCCTTGAATAAGGTGAGCTTGGCTCTGGATGTGAACCGCTGTTGTGGAGCATGCCTCATTCATGGCCTGACCTGATCCTGCTGGAAAAGGACAGCACCCGCAGCCCTCACAGTCCTATGGGTGTCCTCACGTCTGTGTGCTGATGCTGCAGAGTTCTGGGGACATCGTGTTCCTGAGGCTGTGATGCACGTGGGTGCATCCCCCATGGCTCTGCCGTCTCACAAGCAGAGATTTGTCTGTGTGTCACATGGACACATCTCCAGGTCCTTCTGTACCCACATTGCTCTGTTCATTTTGGAGTTTTCTTATTTTATGTTTTCCTCCATTATTTGGAAACCGGTCCAGCTGCCATTGCAGAAGGAGTTCTCCCTCCTCATGAGCAGTTTAGCAGTGCTAATTGTTCATCCAGGTTCATAGCATCATAGAATCATTAAGGTTGAAAAAGACTACTAAGATCCCCTAGTCCAACCACCAACCCATCCCTACCATCCCAACTGACCACGTCCCTCAGCACCACTTCTACCCTTCTGCCCAGGTTCCTATGTTCAGGATAGGGAATCATCCCACAGACAGACTTCTATGGGACAGCTGAGGTGGGACTGAGCTCCAGGGGAAGGAGCAGCACTTTGGGGATACCTCTGTGTGCCGGGTGGGAGACCTGAATAGCTCACACCATCTTCACCAGGTGTGTTGGGAATTTAGACACTGGCAGATGTGGAAGCACCTGAATGTAATATCAGAATCACAGAATGGGTCTATGAATGGTTCTAGAATCATAATCTGGGCTAGCTCAGGGTAGGGGGAATATCTCCATTATCAGATATACAACTAACAAACAGAAATGTTAGCTCCTTCATTTATCCTTTTTAACCCATATGGAATTATACGGAATTCCTTACTCAAACCCAAAAGATGGCAATTTTCTTGTGTAAGTTTGTGAGTAAAAGCCAACACAGCCACCTCCTGCACCCAGCTGAACCAGAACAATGGCCTCTTACCTCTGTAAGCACTTAAATATACTCCAAGATTATTATTTTTTATGTCAGAATAAAGCAGTCGACATGTAAAGTAATGTGTAAAATATGGTAAGGTGCATCTAGAGGGAGGCTATGCAGTCACCAAGCATAGCAAAACTGATATAAAATATAATGAAAGAATAAAGCAGGTAACAGGGCAGATATAAATCCTGCTGCAATGAATACAGCGTGGCACATAATGTCGATAAAAAGCAGCAAATGGCAAAACACGCATCAGTATAGACATAAAGCATAATGAACTGATGGATGAAAGTCACAAGAGTTAACTGAATGCTCCATTTTTTTTCCTGGCAGCAGCAGATGCCTGAGCCCAACTGGTTTGCAATGGGAATTTGTGGTAGCAGACCCCATGCCAGCCTCTGCCAGAGATTTATTGCTCTGCTGGCAATTCGGCACCTCTCTCATTAAGGCTCTCACATTGTTGTTTGGCTTCTTGTGGAGTGCAAATACATTAAGCCATGCTTTGGAGCAAGCCAATTAGGAAGGAGAGAACATTTCCTACTGCCTGGGGCCAGGATCAGAGCTGCATGGAAACTGGGAAATGGAGGCTGATAGGTGTTTCTGAGAAAGGAGCTGATGTCCAAGTGTTGTAGAGACCCCTCAAATGAGAGCTCCCACCTGGGATCGCTTCCAGGAAGGAGCTGGGGCAGGGCTCAAAAAGCACATCAGATATGGGTCCGTGGCAGCATGGAAGAAGTAGGGCTGTGTTCCTCACTCAACTGACTTCCTACAGTGCCAATCTGTCAGTGGTGCTGGGTGTCTGAAGGACGTGGTATGCAGACCACTGAAAGGGGCCACTCAGCATAATGCACTGGCATTCAGGCAGTGCAGGGCTATTTGAAGCCAATGGCCCAGCCTGGGCCACACTTTCTATTTGTTTTTACACATTGCGAGCTAAGTTTGGGTATGGTATGCTCAAAGGCACAAGCAAGCCTCTGTCTGCCTCTAAAAGGATGGGGGATTGCAAAAGGAAAGTACACTTTTCAAGGAAAGTCAGGTTCAGATTATGAACCAGCTTTTCATATTAGCAGGAAATACTTGATCCTCCTGCACCTTCCTTCGGCTGGGCCCACAAACTGGTTTGGGGGGAGGCAACCCCCAAAGAAAATACATTTCATGTGGAGAAGGTAAAGCAAAGCCTGTTTTTGCAACTGATGTGTAAATGAAAGATGTTTAAGCAGACCTGTTTTTAAAACCCACTATCGTTTTTAACCATATTCCTCCAAGGATGCTCCAGACATCATTGCGGTTTGATGCAGCATTCAGTTCCCAAGGGATGCTGAGAGATGCAGGGCTCAGAGCTCGTGGTGCCTTTGCTCCCCATCTACAGCTTTGTGCTTTCCCTGAGTAGTCTGAAAATATTTCATTTTCATTCCCTACATTGGGCCCACCAGCAAATGTTGGCAGCTGGATTTTACTTTTAGCAGAGGCCATTCTGAAATGCATTAAAGCAATCACATTTTTAGCCCAAATATCACCCCCCAAATGGAGACAACCAAAAGTGGTGTCAGGATATACAAGATTTGTGTCACAAAAGACCTCAAGGAAGTAGGATTTAACCAAAATCTACTCTGGGGTCCATTAAAACACACAGCAACTGTTCACCATCCATCTCCCATTGCTTCCTCTCTCCACCCGAAGGTTTCCTGGAGGTTGGAGGCTCCAAAATAGCACCAAAACACTGGAGTGAATTCTACATTCCTAATATCAGGGAAGTGATCATCACTCTGTTTTTGGTGTTGGTGACACTACACCTCAAGTGCCAAGTTCAGTTTTGGGCCCCTCTCTACAAGACATTGAGACCTGGAGAGAAGGGCGGTGATGTGATGGCCTCAGTTTGAACCAGGAGAGGATTAGATTGGGAAGTAGAAAAAGTTTCTTCTCCTAAAGAGTGATGAGGCATTGGAAAAGGCTGCCCAGGGGGGAGGTGGAGGTGTTAAGAACTGTGCAGATGTGGCACTGAGGGACGTGGTCATGGTGGGGATGGGTTGACAGTTGGACTAGATGGTCTTGGAGATCTTTTCCAGCCTTCATGATTTTATGATTGAAGTGAGAGGTGCTGTAGGTGCCTGCTGCCTGTCCATGGAGCCCTGGAGGCATGGTGGCCATTTGGTGTTGGGCTCAGTGCAAGTTCTCCCTATGGAGACACAAAAGACAGAGCAGTGTCTCATGGTGCAAGACAATTTTTAGGCTTGGGTACCTGGTAGGCACATTTCCCAGCTGCTGCCTGGCTTTGCCTTTGCATATGAAGGCAGGAAGATGCAAGAGGTCTCTTGTAGCAGGATACCCATAGCCATTTTCTGTAGAAGACACTTTATTTCCCATCCTGAAAGAAAAAGGCAGAATCCATAAAAGCACATTCCAGGAAGGAGTGAGATCTGTATTTCAAATTAAAAAAATATATCCTTGAAATCCAAAGCTAGGCAGGTTTGGAGTGGGTTGCAGAAATATAGCTTACGGTGATGGCATCTTTTGCTAACCCTGTAATTTCAGAGTCTATAAATTTTGTGTTTTTCTTGCAATGAAAACTGAGCAGGCCGGGAATCCACAGGCACCAGTTACCTGCTAGCTCTCTTCTATCCAGTGGTGCAGCCACAAACTGGGGTATTTCTCCATTCACTCACTTTCCCACCTGCCAGCTGGGAGTCAGAAAAGCAGCAAATGTGGGAGATAATTGGAGTAGGCTCCTTCCTGCCTTTGTTTCCTGAGCTTTCTGCAGCCCTCCTGGAGTCCTGATGTAGCAACATCCCATCTGGCTGGTGAACAAGCAGTGGTAAGGCTTGGAGGCTCTGAGCTCTTCTGTCAAAGTGATGGGATGATGGAGAACTTTCTGTACAATGAGGATATAAAAAATGTTATACTGCAATATGGATTCCGTACAGAAGTGGAGAAAGAATCTGTGCTATCAGTATACAGTGTGAATGTGCTCTCCATGATGAAATACTACTATGAATATGTGCTGTTTGTGGTGAGAAAACCAGAATAGAAGTGGTTGGAATAGGTTAGTCAGAAAAAAATGTTGGCCTGGATACTAGCATTGCAAATTACAGGGACTGAAGTATGTCTGGACTCAACCTCCAATCAATCGTGTTCTCCTTATTCTTATGCATATAAAGATACAGATACTGTCTGTTTTCTTAAATTCTCATATGGAGCCAGCAGTTGGACACAGTGATCCTTATTGGGACATTCTACAAATCTATGATTCTATGATCTCTGTTCTATCCAGACATGTACTATGCCATGTCATGCCATCTGAAAAGTTATAAAATTATTTATGCTTGAGTGGTGGCAGCCAGTAGGGGTTGGAACTCAATGGTCTTTAAGGTCTCTCCCAGCCCAAATCATTCTTTGATTCTATGATCCACTGCAGCACAAAGCTATGGTTGGGAGCTCATCACTGTAGAACCTCCACGAGCATCCACTCAACCATACTGAAGTCTTCCAGTCCATCTCTTCCAGGCAGGAAAGGTCCTCTGGAAGCCTGTGTAGATGTTTACATTGCCAGCTTTAAATTAGACCTTTGATATTGCCAAAACTCCATTCCTGATGACATTCAAGGTCAGGCTGGGCCAGGCTCTGAGCACCTTGATAAGCCATAGATGTCTGTTCATTGCAGGGGGGCTGAACTGGATGGCCTTCGAAAGTTCCTTCCGACTCAAATGATTCATATTCTATAAAAATACGATTCCACCTCCACTGGACAAACTGCACAATGGCTGTCACCCGTGCTCAGTTCTCACTGCTTCTTCATGTTTCTTACCCAAACCAGGATCAGGTTCATCAGCCTGGTGGCCAAGGACCCATCCCTGGTGGCCCCACTGCTGCAGCCCCACAGAACAGTGCTGCTCGGGATCGGTGCTTGCAGGGAGCGGTATCTTTGCTGGCGAGAAATCAGCTGCTTCATGCTCAGGAATTTGGATGCCTCACTGCAAAAACAGTGGGTCAAGTTTAAGGTGACATTCTTGGCCCCCTGCTCTTATTTCCGATGGTTTTTCTAGGACAAAGCCCACTGCTCCCCTACACCCTGCTCACTACCTGCCCAAAGCAGTTTTGTGCTCACATTTGCCATCAGGGATGTGAAAGCAGCTAAAGATCTGTTAGAAAAGTAACATTATTTTTTGCTTTCTGTCTTATTGAGAAATCAAACATCTCATGTGACCATGTGGATGACTAAACACACTTATAGACCAGGAAGGAAGTTGAACTGCACTGCTCGCTGCGCTCTCCAGTGAGGTGGCTGCTGCAGACTGAACCGCTGTAACTCCCAGCAGAGCAGAGGGATCCCAACATGACTGCCCAAACCAAGCCCCCAAAATGCTGCTTCTTCAACATCAAGACAGCAACTCTTGCTCTGGGGATCTTCCACATGGTAAGTGACACAGCGGAGGATGGAGGGAGACAAGAAAGAAGCAAGGGGGAAATGCTTGCAGAAGGTACAAGCACTGCAGATCATGGAGTTCCCTGACTACTGACTTTCATGTTTTGCCAAAAACAAAAGACAAATAGTTTAAGAGGGATGCACAAAGTGGGAGGTTAGGTGGGAGGGGAGGAGCGGGCAGGAAGAAATTTATTACAGTTGTATTTTTTTTTAACTGTTATCCCCTCTCTCTACCCATTGGAGCTCATGGAAACCATCTCTCCTTCCTGATCTTTTCCTTGCAGCTCAATTCAGGAGCTCTTGGTCATGCAGAGAGGCACCTGGTGCAGCTGCCTGGAGCTGCTGGCTGCAGCTGGGCAGCACAGGGAACATTCGGGGATGTTTCTTCCCCTATTCAGAGATGTTTCTCTCCCCATTTGGGCTGCAGAGATGTGCTTTCAGGTGGCCTCACGTCATACTGAGGATGTGGTTTCTTGCACAGCAGGGCACACTTAAAATAATCCCTTCTGCTGCACTGGGTGTGTGCAGTCACACACTGGGAGCACACAGTGTGATAACATCTAACAGGGAACTGACCTTTCTCTGTGCACAGAAGTGGAGTGAAGGGAACTGTCACCTGCAAGAATGTGGTGGGCATGGACATGTCATGGTCTGCACAGCGTTTCTGGAGCAGCTGGAGCAGGCCAGGCATGCCCTCCCTATGCCACAGCCCTCTTCTTGCTCACACAAAGCTGAGATTGGGGTCCAGCATGAGGTGACATAACAGCTTTGACTCCCATAATGCCATCCCTGCATCCATTGATGGAGCACTGAACTCATGCAATGAAAGGCAACAGAAACTGGAGATGGGTTTAGTTGCTGATTTGGATAGTGGGATAAAGTGAAAGTATTCAGCGAAGGACGATCATAGATCATCAAGTCCAACCTCAACCCATCCCCAGCATACCCCCTGACCACGTCCCTCAGTGTCACATCCCCATGGCTCTGGAATACCCCTGGGGATGTTGATTCCACCACTCCCTTTGCAGACCATGCCATTAATGATCACAGAAGATAACCCCACACCAGCTCAGAACAGCAGAGCTTCCCCCTGGCACTATGTGGAAGCCAGGTGCTGCAATGGATTTCCAATGCCAATTTTTAATAATTTGTGGACCTCAAAATGTGATGAGATTGCAGTTTTATATCCTCCTTTGCCTTCTGCTTTTTGAGCATCTAGACTACAGCCCAGGCAGGCTTCTCATCCTCTCAGCACAGACTCAAAGCTCATAATCTCACTGTTTTAAAGAAACGGAAATTGCTGTATCTCTTGTGCAGTCTTATGACCCCAGTGACAAAAACTGAACCATATGAAAGCAGAGAGTTTGAAGCAGAGCAGAAGCAATTTCTGATGACCAAATTAAACACAGAGCCATCGTGGAGGGATGGTCATGACCTGCTTAGAAATGGGACCCTCATAGGAAGAACTCCCAAGGTTTGAAGAGGAAGTGGCAAAATTAAAGGGAGGAAATGCATGACAAAGAGCTACAGGCATGGCATGTGATGCAAGCTGCCTGGTGCCAGTGAAGAATCAGAGGCACAGAGAAAAAGGGAAGTAATCTTTCCTAGCTGGGAGGGTCAATCATAAAGCCTCCTTTGTGTTCCTCCAAATGCTTCGAAACGAAACGCTTTTTCTAACCATTGTTTCACTGTGGTGCCAGCAGATATTCCTAATTTGCACCAGCCTTTACTGGAAGAGAATGAGATCAGCTCATGGTGCTGATGGCCAACAGGGAAACCTTCATTTCCAATAATGTGGAAGATGTGTTACTGCAAAAATCATTGTCAGTCTGTTGAAGACTTTCATTTGAGTTTTGAACAGCAAAAGGTAGAGCCTTGGGGTGAGGCTTCACGGTGTTCTCAGGAAGGAGACTGCCATTGGATTTTGTAGTAGATGGTCTTGTCATACTGCTTTAAGAGATAACACAGAAGAATAGCAGCAACCTTTTATATTTCCTACCTTTTCTCTGGCTTTTTATTATGTTGTTGCAGCTTGGCAGAGGGAGGGAAAGGGGAAAGGGAATTTATAACTCAGTGGTGACACGGATGATTTGCCACATCAATACTGTTTGTTTGTATCAATATAAATTATTGCTATGGGTCCCAATGATGAATCATAGTGATGCTGGGTGATAGCAACACCATCAAACACAAGCTCTCAGGCTTCCTGGTGATATCTTGTACTCCTATAAATTAGATCTGTCTTACTGCTGATCTCTCTATAGACAGCTGAAATAAATGTGGATGTTCTCAAACAAATGGGGAAGGAGAAGGAGGGGGATGAGGAGGGGACAGTTGTGTGATTAGCAAAGCTTCAGGAGGTGTCAGGTGGTGACTTTGAAGGGAAGCATGGAGGAATTTGTCCACCTGCTCATTGACAAGAAGAGACTCAAACCTATTTGGTGTTAGCTTCAAAAGTAAAGCCTGGCTATTGCTTCTGCGCATAAGCAGAAAAGCTACAGTTTATTTGCTACTCATCCTTTGTTAGAGACAAAGGTCTTGGAAAGTGGCATCTCGTTGGGTTGACCTGTCACAGCTGAGCACTGGTACTTCATGAGCAGAGCTCCATCTCTGGGACCTTTCCCAGGACCAGCCGTCACTGTGGCTATGGTTTCTGTTGGCATGGAACTGTGCTGTCAGCAGGCTGTGACTGCCCTCATCCTCCCAGAGCATCTCTACAGCATGAACAGAGAGGAAAAAAGAGGCAGCAGGAAGGAAAAGATAAAATGCTCTGAACCACAGCAGCCACTTTTAAATTAAAGTAAGAAGAGGTGAAGCACTGAACGTAAAGCACTGACATGAGGCACCATTTGGCTTCACAGTGCCAGGTGTCATCACCCTGCATGCACAGAAGTCAAGAACCCTCAAAGCACATCTGTGTCCCCACTGACCCTGGCTCATTGCAATTTCAGGCTCTTTGCAAAGCCTGGGTGTGAGAAAAGTAGCACGTGTCACACCAAGGCCATGTGCACACATATAAATAATTTGGAGATTAGTCAAGCTGCACAGATTTCAGCAAAGAAAAAGTACCTGACACAACCTCTGGCAGCAGCTTAACCCTACCATGGCTGCAGCAAATACCCCCCAGGGAGCGGGGGCTGCATGCAACATGCTGTTAAATTTCTGCCTTACAAGATACCCTGTTGCTTGCTCAGATTATCTGCTTTGGGTTAACGGCTCGCTATGCCTCTGTCCTTCAGTGTTCGGTGATGTCACCAACCTTCCTCCAACTTCTCAGCTCCACTGTGCGGCTTCAGTTACCTTCTGTTCTCTGCAGGAATAAATGGGGTTGTCACAGGCTGGGCAGTGGGATGCCAAACGCAGAGGTGGGTGATGGAGGGATCTCTTGGCCATGGCTTACCCGTGGGATTGAGAGCTCAGAAATGACTCCCAGAGCATTGTCTCTTACCTCGTTGCAGTTCAGTGGCTCATTCTTTCTATGCAAAATCTCTTATAAATGGAAACTTAAAGCCAAGTTTCACTTAAAATATCTTCTGCTTATGCTTGGTTTGGCTCTCTGATATGGGACTGCCATTTGCTTGGTTCTTTTTTCAACGCTTGCAGGGATCTCAGAGTGTCTTTATTATTGTTCCCCTGGTAGGCAATGGGGATGGTCTTTTGTGCTGAAACTTTGGCTCTGTCTGTAATTCATTTGGGATTCCATCTCCTGCTCTCACTCACTTGTCTTTCAGGAAACATGCGGACGCTTTGGGCTCAGATCTTCTGCTTTTCTCTATTTAACAGAAACCTGAAAAAAAGCAGTTTCTTTCTCAGTTTCCCATGCTGTCATTTGAGGAGTTTGACCAGTAGCAGCAATAAGAAAAATCTCTTGGGGAGCATATGCTCATCAGAAATGAAGGATTCCAAGGACCTCCAGCTCTTCTGGAAACTGAACTTGCAGCTCGTGGCAAAGAAAGTTGGTTCTGGGGATAGTTTCTGGTCTCCTCCAGCTAACACTGTCAGTGGGAGAGGCTGCATTTGGTTCCTGTCTTTGCCACATAGCAGTGCCCTCCTAGCTTTGCTTCCTCATTTCTGGCCCAGTGCAAAGCCTTTCCCTCCATGCCTCTTTCTTTTGCCTGCAATACCTACTGTAGTGCAGGAGGCAAATGACCGTGCATTACTGCAGACTGAGCTCTCTGTGGAAAGAACAAATCATCTCTTCTGCTTGCTTAATCGTTCAGCTTTTTCTCATCTCCTGCAGTTGCTTGTTTTGCACTGTTGCCCATACACAAAGTTTGCAAGCAGAAGCACAACCACAACAGTTCAGTTTCCTCCTTGCCTGCGTCACTTCTTTAAGCAAGTCTTAACACAGAAGGCTCTGGCAGCTATTGTGAACAACTTGTTTCAGCTACACAGTACCATGCTTGTGCTGATTGTGGTGTCAGATACAGACTTCCTTCCTGCATCATCATGCGGTTCCAGGCAACCCCTGTGCTGAGCAGACAAATACTTTCCCTCACTCACCTCTTCCCAATGACTTCTTCATTGATGGTCCTTTTGTCAATGCCTCAAGCATGAAGAATGTGTGCTCCCAGTGCTGGATTCGGTGGGGTGATGGAATCATGTTTGCACCGTTTTTTATTTTCTTTGGGGTGAAATGAGAGAAAATCGATCCAGTTATGTTCAATGTGTGTGTGGGGGGGGGGGGGGGAAGGAAAGAGGAAAAAAAAAGCACATTTGGAAGATCTTCTCAAATAAATAAAAATAGGAAAATGATTTTTTTTTGCCAGTGAAACTGTATAGCTAAACTTACAGAAGGATCTTAATTTTTACTGCATTTCTTTTAGCACTTCAAAATGCTATTGGAGAGCCACCCTGCACTTCGGGCTGCAGCCACTGCATGCTCCTTGGAAACAGATTTGTCAAAAGTAAGTTGGTCTTCTGTGGGCTGCATTGTGCCTTTTGCCTTTGTTCTCCTAGGTGATGAGCATCTTGTTGCTGATCGAGTATTCCCTGGAGGTGGCAAGTGGGAAGGGATACTGCAAAGACCTGAGCAAGGATTACTACAGAATTGGTAGGTGATTGGGGTGCTAGACGGGAGCAGGGGACATTGGGGTCCTCCAATGTTTCCTCTTTCTTTCAGGTTCCTCTTTCATTAAAGCTTTTAAAGACCACTAAGATCACCATGTCCAACCCCAACCCAGCCCCAGCATGGCCACTGACCACATCTCTCAGTGCCAAATCTCCACATTCCTTGAGCACCTCCAGGGATGGTGACTCCACCACTTTCCTGGGCAGTTATGCCAATGCCCTTCCAAATCCAGCTCCTTTGTGCCCACGTCCCTGGTGGTTTTGGCACTACACAAGTTGTCTGCAAGAAGCATCCAGTCTGTTCCCTATCTCACACGCAGTCCCAAGAATTACATTTGTCACAACTGATTGAATCCTTACTGACGTGGGGTGAGAAAAAGAAAATTTTAAAAGAAAACTTAAAAATTTAAAAGAAAACAGCTTCCTGAACTTCAAAATATACTTAGTCAGAAAAAAAAATTTGCATGAAGCTGTTGGGGACAATAGATGCAGGGCGCTTTTTCCTTTTCTTAGTCACTTTCTGCTGTAAAACCACAGGCCGAGGTAACCCTTCTGCAGTGTGCTCAGGAAGGCGGAAGTGAGAGTCCTCCACCCTGTGGTGTCTCCCCCTACAAAGTCATAAGGAACTACATAGGAGAAAAAACCCAAAGCAGCAAGGATTTGCCCATCCCCTGCTTTTCCAGTGCTTCCTTCCTCCAGCTGCAGAAGTGCACAGGAAGTGGAGGAAAGTCTGGGTGGGTTGGAGGGGACTCAATACCTGACTTGCATGATGAGTGCTTTTGATAATGCTTTCTGCAGAGCTTCCCCCTTCCACTTGGCTCCTCCTTCCAAGTGTTTCGAAGGGCTCTGCCTGGGAGATGGAGAGCACTTTCTGATTCTATTTGGAATAAACACAGTGCAACTCTTCTGTTCCAGAAACAAGCAGGGAAACAAGGCAGCTAAGCAGTAAAAAAAGTTCAATTTGACTTCAGAACCCAGATGGAAGAGCTGGAGAATAATGTAGGAGAGGTTCTGTGGATGTCCTCAGCATATGCTGCTCTATTTGTAGATGACGGAATCACAGAATGGCTTGAGTTGGAAGGGACATCAAGTTTAAAACCATTCCCCCTTCTCCTATCACTATCTGTCCTTGTAAAAGGTTGATTTCCCTCCTGTTTATAGTCTCCCTTTAAATACTAGAAGGCCATAATGAAATTTCCCAGCAGCCTTCTCTTCTCCAGACTGAATAAACCCACCTCTCTCAGCCTGTCTTCATAGGATAGGGGCTCCAGCTCTCTGACCTTACCTGTGGCCCTCCTCTGAACCCACTGCAAAAGCTCCACTTCCTTCCTGTGTTGGAGGCCCCAGACTTGAATGCTGTTCTCCAGATGAGGCCTCATTAGGGCAGGGTAGAGGGGAACAATCCTATCCCTGCCCTGCTGCCTCTCCTCTTCTCATGCAGCCCAGGATGCCATCGGCCTTCTGGGCTGCCAAGCACACACTGCTGGCTCATTAAGTTTTTCATCTACCAGGAAACCTAAGTCCTTCTCAGCGGGGGTGCTGGCAAGGAGTTCTTCTCCCAGTCTGTATGCATACTTGGGATTACCCCAACCCAGCTGCAAAATCTTGCACTTTGCTTTGTTGAACCTCATTAACTTCATGTAGGCCTATCTATCAAGGTGTCTCTGGATGACATCTCTTCCTTCTGCTGTATCAACTGCACCACTCAGCTTGCTGTCATCAGCAATCTGCTGAGGATACACTTGATTCCATCATCTATGTCACTAGTAATTATATTAAAGAGCACCAGCCCCAAGACAGATCTCTGGGGGACATCACTGGTCACCACCTCCAGCTGGACATAGAGTCATGGACTACCGTCCTCTGCCTGGGACCATTCAACCAATTCCTTATCCACCCATAGTCCACCCTTCAAATACATAGCTCTTCAATTTGGAAATAAGGATGTGGTGGGGGACCTTGTCAAAGGCCTTGGAGAAGTCCAGGTAGTTGGCATCAGCTGCCCTTCCTTTGTCTACCAATGTCGTCACTCCACCATAGAAGACCACCAGATTGGTCAGACACGACCTTCCCCTAGTGAAGCCATGCTGGCTGTCCTAGATCACCCGCTCATCCCTCATGTGCCTTAATATGTCTTCCAGGAGAATCTGTTCCATAATCTTCCCAGGCACAGAGGTGACGCTCACCAACCTGTAGCTACCCAGGAAGGAGAATTGGGATTGTTTTTGTCATTGATGGGACAATGGGAAGAGTGAAAGGATCAGCAGTCTTTAGGAGAAATGCTCTGTTCCTAGCAGCCTCTCCTTGCTGCCTTGGTTTATAAGATGCTGCAGGCAGGGTAGCACCAAGAGCACCCCTCTGAAAGCTGCTTTTCAGTAGAAGTTGATCAAGAGATTAGTAGATCTACCAAAAATATAACATTAAAACAGGAAGAATATCCAATATCTTCTCTATTCATTCTGAAACTTTGAAGATGACTCATAGTGGGGTCAATGTCAGGATGTTTACTGGTCTAAAGCAAGCTTAACTTTACCACCTGATGTTTAAGAATCAAACAAGATTAATCTGGCCAGGCAGAAGAAACAGGAGATAAATGGCTGTGTGGCATCTTGGGACATTCAATTGCAATTTGGAAGAACCAGATTCACATCTCTATGCTCTGTTAAACCAGAGCATTACCAGCCCTGCTCACATTTCCCAAATCAGTTTATCCGGCCATAAAACAGAAAGGAGTTTCTTGGCATTCATCAAAAATATTACAAGTCACTCAAAGCCCCTCCTGACTATATATAGGACATAAATCCTGATGTGAAGTTAACCAAATATAGACATTCGGTAAATAAATTCTCTGCTTTTCTGTTTGTTGGGAGGGCTTATTTGGTTGGCATTAACTATTTGGCATTTCTTGCTGGCAGTGCAGATGTCCAGCACAGTTCTACAGAGGCTCTGCCATACGGCTCCATTCTGGTGATATCACCAAGGGAAATGGCATTTACTTAATAGAACATATGAGTTCCTTCTCATGAAATTTCCTGGGATCTCTGGGACACAGCTCATCTCCGGCTTGGTACGAGAATTAAAAAAACACGAAAGAGTTGAGATTAGGAGGGACAACTTGGGATCTCCCAGTACAACTCCCTTGCTTCAAGCAGGGTCACCTAAAGCACATTACCCACAATCACATCCAAGGGGGTTTGAATATCTCCAGAGAAGGAGACTCCACCACCAATCTGGGCAACCTGTTCCAGAGCTCAGTCTTGGGTCTATTCCCCCCTAGAGCAGAAAACTGGAAAAGCTAATGCATAAAAACTGCCAATGGACACACAGTGCAAAGCCTATTAAGGTATTTGAGCTCTCCTTCCCCCAAACTCAGGTATTATCAACTTGAGCAAAAACTAAACTTTGTTCTCACAGAAGGTATTGGATCCTGTCTCTAAGAAAGATTAACTTACACTTTGTCCTAAATTACAGTTTAGTCCTTTTCTGAGGCCCCTTATGTACAACAGTCAAACATTCATCCTACAAAAGCCAACTAGGCATGGAGATAAGTACTAAAGGGACTTAAAAAATACTTTCTTACATTTTTCAGCCATGGACACTGGGCATGGAAAGGGCCTGTAGGTCACATTGATCTCAGCTGCAGGGTCTACCATCATTTTGAGAGGCTCCAGCCTCATGAACTCCATTAATTCTGGTCCTGGAAGGCACCTCAACACTCTGCCAGCCTTGGTGGGATATTTCAGGTGACACTTTACCTCTCCAACAGGCCCTGTGCTCCCATAGGCACTCTGTAGATTAATTGGAAAGTTCGTCTGGGCAATTAGCCCGCAGAGGCAATGGTCAGTAGGCCAATTAATTAGCAAGCCCAAAGCATGAAGCCAGACTGAAAGAGGCTGAAAAATGCAGCAGCCTTGACTGAATCTGAGGAAACATCCTGCTAAAGGGATAAACACTCTCTAATGGGTGGTTTTGGAAAGAGAATCGGGGAAAGTGGCTTCAGGCAACTGGAGTTTAGTGGGACTAGGACTGTCTGCAAAGGTTGAGATTTTCATCAAGCTCCTCTTTATCTGGAGTTTATTATGGCCTTCGGTTTTTTGTACATCAGATCTCAGCCTTGTCCTCCTGCTCCTGAGGTGGGTTTGGTTTTTTTGAGCTCTCCCCCATGCAAACTATGAGCAATACCTCCTTTAGTGCAGCCTCAGTGCATTCTCCTCTGTTCTCTTTTTGGGCTTTCTTTGCTGTTTCCTAAGTCTCCTTCTGTGTTTCAGTTCTCATTATATTGTGGCTAAAAAAAGAAATAAATTCAGTATTTATTTAACAAGATATAAGTAAAAGCAAAGTTCCTTGTTTCTCCTCACACATCTATTTTTATAAGGAGAGTGTTGCATTCTGCAACTACAGAGAGTGGATGGAGGCAAGGTATTTCACCCTGCAGCTCTGTGGTCCATGACACTGTTGGGTGGATGAATCTTCTTCCTTGCTTGAGTATCTCATAGATCTCTCCACAGCTTTTGCTGTTGATTAGCTTATCTGAGTCTCAAAATAATTTCCTGACCAGAGTTGTTGATCATTGCTTAAAACTTCACTGCTTCTTTTCATTTTGTTTTACTTTAATATTGTAGCCCAGGATATTTAAAACTTCAATCCCATGTGCCTGAATGTGGAAGGTGGACATTAGGCTCCAGCTTTTAGTAATGTGAAATTAATGTTGTCGCTTTTAGCTGATGTCACCACCAGTTTCCTATTGATCATCATGCTGTTTGTCATCAGCTTCAACCTCCTCTTTGGCGTGGTGAAGGTACGTTCTCCACAAATATCATTAAGCTGCTTGCTGGGGGTTCTCTGGTTCTGGGGACTAGAGGATGCTCACTGAGTGCTGAGGTATGACCACAATGATGCCAGCCTCACCGAGACTGAGTGACATTTAAAACAAGGTTATTTGTTGTGTTGTGGGATGGAAATACTCTTATTTGGAAACGTTGCTCTGCTGCCTCATTTCCATACTCTTGTACAGGTCAGACCTTGGAGGGGAACCATAACTCCCCTATTACATGAGGATTCCCTTCCTATTTCTGGAAGAGAAATGACCATGTTCTGATCTGGGAACCCAACTTTCTTTGCAGCAGAAAGCTTGGGAATGCTGAACAACTAATGGAAACTGATTTGATGGGATCAAACATCAATGTCGTGTAGTGAAAGTTCACAGAAAATTTAAGTGCAGAGTGGGAAAAAGAATTAAAATCGATGTTGATGCCCTTCACTGTTGCATGGTCATCACAATATCTAAAATCAGATGCAGAAATTCCAGGAGAAGTTTTGTTCTTGTAGTACCTTAACACATGTAATTTTAGGTATTGATGGCTGGGCTCATCCTCCCATTCAGAACAGAAATAACTCACATTGATTTTTCTCACAGAAGAGGGAACGCCTCCTGATCCCATTCCTTGCTCTACAAGTCATGGACTTTCTCCTCAGCCTCCTAACAATGTTCAGTTCCTACATCCAAGTCCCATCTGTGGTTTCAGTGTCATCCTTCAGACACACGGTAGGTAACAGTTCATGTCAGAATGCTCTTTATGGATGGCTTTCCATGATGAAGCTGTTCCTACAGTGGCTGCAATCCTTGAGAATTAGAAGGTCCACAACGGCAACTGGGGATAGCTGGGACAAAATCGGGTTTCCCACGTGTGGGACTTTCCTGATGGTTTTACTTTCTGTCTCAGGGCTTTGGGGAGATATTTGTGAGATGTCAGGAACATCACTGCAACAGCTAGAGACTTCTCCAGAGGAGCTGGTAGAAGTCAACCCAGCAAGATGGTTTGCCCAATACTGTGGTTTGTACAAATGAATTAAATCATAGAATGACTGAGGTTGGAAGGAACCTTAAATAACATCAAGCCCCAACCCCCAGATAACTTAGGCTGTAAATGATGATTAAGCATAAGCCCATGTAAATAGGGAAAATCTATAAGTTCTTGTAGTCATAACCAAAACCCTGTCCCCTGCTATTTGTCTGCACAGCAGGAACACTTGAAGACCCCTTTCCTGGCTCTGCAGCTGCTGGACTTCTGCCTGAGCATCCTGACCCTCTGCAGCTCCTACATGGAGGTGCCCACATACCTCAGCCTCAAGTCTGCAGACAACAGGGTGGGTGATGAGCACATTGTGTGACCCTGGCAGAGGGGACAAATGTTTGACTGAGACCCTCTCCCTGTTTTCACAGGGCTTTATGCCAGCCCTGGAGAAGTTACCAACGGAGGAATATGCCAAAGTGATGGTCACCTTCACTGTTGCATTCATTGCTGTCCTCTTCTTGAAGGTAAATGGCTGCATGGTGTGGTGAGATCTGAGGGAAGAAAGAAAGCTTTGCTGCCCGAGGGATAGGAGGAAGTGGTTTTTACTTCTCTCTCAAATCTGCCAAAGCCATAGAAAGCTGTTTGGGTCTCCCCTTGGGTGTAATAGGAGCTATGCCTCAGTGAGGGTCTGATAATCAGATCACTCTTAGGATTCTGGGGGTGTGAGTTATAAAGAAAGCTCTCCTTGTGCTCAAGAACTATGACTGGGCATTCATCTCTAAAAGGATAAAATGCTTGAAAACAAATTATTGGAAACTCTTCTGCTATTGTACAACAAAATCAATGAGATTGTTAAGCAGCAGGTTGGATCTTCCACTTGGGTAAGTTGCTGTGTCTGCACTGATGCAAACAGAGTTATGCAGTCAGATGTCCTGAAAATTAATTAAAAGCAATGAGCTACTGGGTTCTGCTTACATCTTAGAAAACTCATCATATGAGACTTTCTGCACAGTGAGATGGTTTCTCTTCTTCTTGCTTCAGTGAATCAGAGAACAGATTTTTCACCAAGGGGTTTCTAAAAGAAAACTGGATCTCTTCAGGTACAGAGCAGATTCTGCACAGTGACAATTGCTACTTGTTAGCTGGAAAGCAATTTTTTTATCTAGATTCTTCCCAGGTGGCCTGGAGTCCTGTGTGATGCACTGCAGATGTGACTCCAGCATACCTTAATGTTTGCATAAACTGAGCAGTAAGAATGGAGGTAACTCTGCAACCCAGCTGGCAGTGTGACCTGGCAGATCAGTTGGTTTGAATTTCCTACAGGGCTAGCTATAACAAAATCAAATAAAATATATATAAATATATATATATATATTTAATTATTGCAATTTTTTAAAATTTATTTGGGAATTATTTAGGAGTTGAGTGGTTTTTTTTTGTAGAGTTAGTATGATAGCTTCAGTGTATTGCATGTTTGCTCTTCTATATGAAGAGGCAATTGGAATGGGAAGGTCTTTGCAGTGTTCCCTGAGGGTGGTCAAAGCATGGCTTTGCCTCCTCATCTTCATAAGTCTATTTGAGAGACTGATTCCTTCAACTCAGATACTCCATTCCTTGTTCTCATTCTTTGTCTTGGCTTTGTGTCAAGGCAAACAGTCCTCATTGTTCTGGGAAATCCTAAGCTACAGGGCTTGTTCTTGGGACATACAACTCCCTGTGTTCCTTAAAAAATGCCAACTGTTTTTAAAGTACAGCCTTACGCCAATAAAAACAAGAGGCACATGACTTCGTCTCAGTGCACAGCGCAGGGAAAACATTTATTTCATATGGTATGTTTCACAGGCCTTGCTTATTTTCTTGCTCCACAATCTGTCAATCGGTCCATTTTTCTCAGAAAATCTCTCTGTTTACCACATTGTGTAACGAGGCGCAAGGCAGGCCTGTCAGAAAAATGAAATGAATGGGAACACGAGGTTTTCTTGAATGAGCCATCCTTTGAGGTCAGTCCTAGTTGACAAGGAGGCCTCAAATCTCTGGGAGATGGATGTTGTACCCATCCATGTGTTTCTGAGAAACCCAAACTTCATAGCCTGCTCAGAAAAATCACATGAAAATTGACATGTTTTCCTTTCCTGCATGACTGGGCACTCAGCAGCCTCAAGCGTGTGCCTATAGTCCTACTGACTTCACTCCAGTGTGCTGTTCTGAGCAGATGGAGTTGACACCCTTCCAATAGGACAGAGTGATTTAAGGCCTTGGAATGTGGTGTCAGGCTTCCCTCAAGGCCTTCATGAAGAGAAGGGTGGTGGTAGGATGATGGCAAACATAGAAATGCTCTTGTCGACTTGCAGTGCCAAGGCAGACCTCCCTTTCCCTTTCCTTTTCAGGCCTATATGTTCAAATGCGTCCTGAGCTGCTTTAAGTATATTAAAGCCAGCAAGAGAGAGGAGGTGAAAGTTGATCCGAAGGCAGTTGAGAAGGTGAGTAAAGGTTGCTTTAGGTTTATGTCATGAAAGGTCGTGGTTTAGATGGTGAGATGCTTGACGATCCTTGTGTTTGTTCCTTTGGTGCTGTGAGAGACACTTCAACAATTCAAGTGTGCATTAACAGGTATTAATAATCAGTTCCCAATTACATAAAATTCCTTTAAATTTACTCTTTTGTAAAACCTTACGAAGACAATTGTATTTGCAAGGAAGCCGATACTCAGACTTTGGGCGAAGTAAATAAATGGGAATATATCACTTGTAATCTCTGGCTTGAAGGTTTGTTTTTAATTTCAGATCAACTTTTGTTTCTGTGCCTGATAGTGTCATTCATGTTTCAAATTAAGTTTGTCTTCACCCTTTGTTGGATCAATGTCTGAGAGGTTTGGTGCATCACTCTTTGTTTTAATGAATGTCCTTATGTAGATTATTGATGATCTCCAGTAGTAGCATCCAACTGCTCTGATACAATGAAGGGATATTTAAGACCTTCCAGAAATGTGAGATACTTGAGGAAGAGAAACATATCCAAGATCAAGGCCATTTGGAACCCTTTCATTTTTCCAAAGCATGACTAATGGTCTTCTCTTTCAGGCTGTGCTGCCATCTTATGAGGAAGCCTTGGAGTTGCCTACCAAAGAATGCCCACCACCCTATGTAGCAGTCTAAGCTCTACTCATGGAGAGAAGATAGAGTTCTGCTGTTGCAGCCTCCTACCCCTTCTGTCAGATACTCCGCCTCACTGAGAAGCCCTTACTTTACAGCAGCATCAAGCTTGTTGCACTCTAGCTCACTTTATGAGCCTATGAAGAGCAGTGACGAACCACTGGAGCTGGTGTCTCATTCCATACCAGCAGTTTTGAGCTGGCACTACTGAGTTAGAGGTTCCCATCACTGGGCTCTGACATTTGCCAGGCGTTTGGCCAGGATCCCTTGGTAGGCTTATTTACCCCAGAAGGATGATGTTTCTTATCTGTCTTACATCTCTAACCCAGCAGCTGAGGCATTTAAGAAGTAGAATAAGGGGAAAAACAAGCAATAACCTTTTTTCTGCTTTCTGAGGTAGCCCAAAGTGTACTATGCTCACCAGCATCTTTTAAAGAGGACCTAAGTGAAAGGATTTAGCAAAAGAATGAAGTTCTCAACAACACACTCTCATTCTATCTGCTTATGATCATGATTGAGTTTGTACTCCAGCATGCTGGAATTGCGACAGTGTTGCTCTTCCATGTTATACCCAAGAGTTTGCTTTTTTTTACATTATTTTTTCTTTGTTGGCTTTGACTGTGACTTGACAAATGAGTTTCAATAATAAAAAAACCTGTCATCAGCTTTAATCTTTTACTGTCTGATTTCTGAAGGGTTGGCACATTCATGACCCGTGGTACAGGCTAGTCTGTGTAAATGATAGTGAATGATGTTGCTGATAACTGGTAGCTGGAATTTAGCATCTGCTTACTTTTTTGCATGGATTCCTGCTTTTTAAAAGTGTAATCTGCTCAGAAACAACTATTCCAACATCATCTACATTGTAAGAAAAATCCTAGGATTCTTGTTCCGCACGGAAACTTCAATGAATGATTTGCCAATGTTCTTTTCATTTGATGACTAAAAGAGATGATAATGATAATGATGTTGACCATATACTTGAGCTGCTTTCCATTGTGAAAAGCAGTGATTTCCTTGTTGTACTCCTGAAGACCAGGATGAACACTGATGTGATCAGAGTGAGCATAGAATCATAGAAGTTGGATAGAAGCTTAAAGTAGGAAGGGACCTTTACAGGCCATCTAGTCCAGCTGCCCCGCAAAGAGCAAGGACATGCACAGCTCCATCAGGTTGCCCAGGGCCTGATGCAACCTCACCTTTAAGGTCTCCATGGATGGAGCACCCACCACATCTCTGGGCAACCTGTGCCACTGCCTCACCACCCTCACTGTAAAAGGCTTTTTCCTTATACCTAACTTAAATCTAACCTCTTTGAGTCTGAAACCATTTCCCCTTCTTCTATCACCACAGCTCTGCTCTCCCCTTCTTTCCTGTCGCTCCCCTTTAGATACTGAAGGTTGCTCTCAGGTCTCCTCAGAGCCTTCTCTTCTCCACCTGCACAGCCCCAGCTCTCAGCCTGCCCTCATAGGAGAGGTGTTCCATCTCTCGGATCCTTTTTGTTACCCCCCTTTGGTCATGCTCCAACAGCTCCCTGTCTCTCCTGTACTGAAGACTCCACATCTGGATGCAGTGCTCCAGGTGAGGCCTCACCAGCACAGAGTAGAAGGGCAGCATCACCTCCCTGACCTGCTGGCCACGCTGCTTTGGATGCAGCCCAGGGTATGGTTGGCTTTCTGGGCTGCAAGGACTCATTGCTGGTTCGTGCCCAACTTCCCATCCACCAGTACTGCCAGGTCTTTCTCAGCAGGGCTGCACTCAATCCCTTCATTCCCCAGTCTGTATTGGTAGTGGGAGTTTCCAAGTGCAGACCTTGCACTTGGATTTGTTGAACCTCATGAGGTCCACCTGGGCCCACTGCTCAAGCCAGTCTAGATCCCAGTGGATGGCATCCCATCCCTCATATCTAACTGAACAGTGTTAAAAATCCTTTTCTTTATCTCTTTAAGCGGTTCAAATTCTGTTCTGTATTTTAACCAAAGTAGCTAAAACAGAATCATAGAATCATTAAGACTGGAAAAGACCACTAAGATCATCAAGTCCAATAGGCTGAACACACCACCTGCAGAGATGGGGTTGGTTACAAAGAGAATGTGGAGGAGCTGAGCTCTCAGGTACACACCTGATCTTTGAAACAAACCTGATGTTTCATGGCTCTTAGCAAGCTAAACGATCTCTCTGCTTCATTCACTATTTCCTCTAGGGGGCTCAGAATAGTTCCCTGTGAAAGCCTGACTCAGAAAACCATGAAATCTGATAAAATGTATGGATTTATTGTGAGTTTCCAGCCAGATTGGGATCTGAGTTCTAGACGGGAAGTCATTTGGGTTTTCTGAAATGTTAGAAGATTCTGCCAACACAAACCAAACGTGAGCTGTCACAACCTTTCTAAGAAGTCAGACGATGGCACTATCAATGCTGGTTCTAAGTCTGATAAAAGACTCTTTTTAATATGTTACTCTTATACAGTTTTCTCTCCTTTAAATTGATTTACTGATGTGAGTCTCCAAAATAGGTTGAGAACCAATTCACATTCATATGCTTAATGCTGCTCCACACTTCCTTTTTTTCAGAGCAGAGGAAAAATGAGCAGCAGTTCTTTGACACAGACAGAAGATTGGGCAGACGATGTCAGTGCTGACAGGCTGGGTGTGAAAGGGACAGGACCTCCTCTAGAAGCAGCATCTCGTGGAGGCAGATGTGCTCTGGGAGTCAAGATGTCCATCAGATTCCCCATCTGATTGTGATTTCCCTCATCTGACCTAAAACAGGATTATTTTTTTTTTTGGTTTGGTTTTGTTTACACCACTCCCACTTCCCCTTTTGCAGAAAGGAAATCAAGAAACTTGCTGGAAAAGTGTTTCACATGAGTAGAAATAGGTCTGTATTGTCTTTCACATCGCTTTGGACACTTCTCTTGGGTTCAATTTATTGTTCATTTGTAGGCATCCTCATGCCATTGCCTTCAGTTGGTGGTGTGTCTCAGTCTGCTCTAAAAGAAGAAACTAAACCAAACATACGTCACTGCTCTCCCTATGCCACAAAAAGGGAAATTGAGGTGTAAATAAAAAGGAAACAAATTCTGTAATAATCATGGATATAGAGAAGGGGGAGAAACAGCAAAATGGTTCAGTGCGAACCTGATTTGCTTCAGAACCATGCTCAGTACTCAAGGCTGCAAGAAATGCCTCTAAAGGTCCAAGCAAATCATAGAACAATTAAGGCTGGAAAGACCACTAAGGTCATCTAGTCCAACCATCAGCCCACACCTGTGTCTGTAAAGACTGCCTGCAGGTAGTCCTCATGGCTGGAAGAGACAAGGTTGTGCTCACCGTCACTGCAGAAGTATCTGTTTTATTGATGAAATGTAGTTATTTTTGAGCCTTCTTCATTGAGGAAGTATTTGTTTTATTGGCTTTTCTTTGTTTTTTCTTGAGTCTCTTTCCCTCAGCCTTGCTGAGTCAATGCTGCAAACCCAAGAGAGGTGCTGGAAGCCCTCCCACGCACTACTCACAGCCTTGTAGGCACATGTGTAACAAGCCTGTCCAGTGATCAGGAATTTTTTCTGGCAGTCCAGGCTGCCCCAGAAATCCAGAAATTTTGTCAGAGACTTTGTCAAAGAAACTCTAGTTCTACAAATAGTCATAGGGGGTAAACTTGGCAAAAACCATGCATAATGCAACAGGAACGACAGCACTCAAAATCAGGCAGATCCAGTTGTAGCATCCACCGTGATGGAAAGGTCTCCTCTGTCCCAAGAGTCTTCTGATGTCCGTAAGAGAGCATAAATAGACCTTGAAGAGGGCAAAGACAGCAACTTGGCAGAATTCCCTGGCACATCCTCAAGCTGATTCAAGCCCATGTGCTGAGCTGCTCCAGAACGGCTGAGGGAACCCCGGGTGATGGACGTGTGGCAGCTCTCCAGGACTCTGTCACCACAGACCACCTTGCACAACGCAGGGGCAGCACTGCCCTGCCTGGCTGTCTTGCTGCCTTCATTCCTGCTGCTTTGAGTGGCACCTACAAACCATCCAGGTTCAGACTTAGAGCCTGGGACAGCTGCCATGATAATTGCATTAATCAAACATCATTACAAGATGTGTTTTGCTTTAGCTTTCCTGCAGACAGTTCATTAAAGTAATTATTCGCATCAGTCGAACGAAGCCACTGCAAATGCTGTCCCCAGTGGTTGGCCCAGAATGAGGGAAGATGACAAGTGTGGTCATGCATCAGCCCAAAGCCTTTCATTGCCTTTGGCTTTCTGTCTAGGTGCCCATCCATCAGGCCAGACACCTCATGGACTGCAGCCAAGGATCTCCCTCATCCCTCTGTCTGCCAGTGGTTTGTAACACCGCTGCTATTGAGAATGATGTTACGTAGCTCTTCTTAGACCAGCCCGCAGTCTTTACCACTGTGCTTTTGTGCCATGGTCCTTTTGTACAGTTTGCCTTGGTATTTTCAGTCTCTCGCTGGAGAAAATGGGCTGCACTCACAGGCTGCACTCAACTTTTACAAGTCTTACACTGCCGCTTCATCCAGGCAATTTAGCAGAACAGCTATGACCCTCTGGGCGAGGCCAACACTGCTGGTGCAGAATTTGAGGCATGGAGGCAGGGCACGAGCTGCCCAACCCTTCCAGGTGGCCAACATCAGAGCTGGGAATAGCGCCCAGGAGGCAACTTGGCCTCAGGGGGATGTGGGCAAGGTTAACACAGCAAATAAAAAATGATCCC
>JAPSGF010000057.1:194926-269988 GCA_035772895.1 Perdix hodgsoniae | reverse complement strand
GCAATACAATAGTGGTGCATTAAATATCCTTTCTGATAATGAAGCAGGCCAGGAAGAGCTCCTCCGCTCCCCATAACTGATACAGAAACATCACAGGGATGAAACATGAGAATTGGAGCTTTGACTAAATGGCTGCTTTGGTCGGTATTTCTCTGAATATTTGAAAAATGGAGGCCTGGAAACACATGGGAACATCAAAGCAAGCCTGAAAAAGAAAAAAAAAAAAAGAAAAAAAAAGACAAAACTGAGTACTTTACTAAACATAGGAGTTTCCTGGTTGCTCAAGGGCAAGAAAGCTGTGTTTACTATAGCTAGCAGGTTTGTTTAGAATGAAATACAACTTAATAGCACACTACTCAGGATTTGGCTGCTCGTCCCTCCCCAGGCCCTCTCCTTGCTCACTGCCCCCATGGCCAACTGGCACAACTCAACCACATCACCAGACTCTCTCTAGGAACCATTTACGGTCCAGGACCACAAACTCTGTGCTTTCTTCCTATGGAAAACCCAATATTTAAAATGCCATTCTGACTGAGCTCTGGCAGAAATTTGGAAGCATCCTGACATCGTGGTCTGATTTCCTTTTTCTCACAAGAATCCACTGCCTTCTTCTGGCTCATTGACATGGATATGACTCAGGGTCTGATTCATTTTGACTTGGTCATTTCAGCTCATTGCAGTGTGACATTTATACTAACATAATAAATGTGTTTATTGGAAACATAGATATAAAACTAAAAAGCTTTTTTTTTTTATGTGAGCAAAAGAAATTGGAAAAAGTCAAATGCCACATCAAATTAAGGCATTTCTACATTATCAGAACTAAAATGTCATTTTTCATGTCCTTTTCCATCCAATCTACTCTCCTGTGAAATATTATGTGTATATTGATAAAGAATCTACATTTACACTGCCCACGCTATCAGACATGCTTGTTCTATGGCAAATGAGAAGCCAGCAACTTTTCTAGCTGACCACATCCCTTGTATGTGTTTGCTTCACTGTGTTTCTTACTCTTAAACTGGGTCACACACTTTCCAGCCCCATCACCCTCTGGCAGATGTGGCAACCCAAAGAACGAAGGCAGAGGGGTATTCAAGGATTGTCCCCTCCAGGCCCTGACATCCACACATTGCAGCCAAGCTCTCTGTATCCAAACCATCTTGTCTGATGATGGGCACCAGAGAGCACAAGTGCCCATTAATGGTTTGTCTGTTTACGTTGCAAGTGGGCTTGGGAAGAGGTTTAAATGCATATTTTCCTCTTGGAATATTGAGTCCAGTGTTTTCATTTTTGGAGGCCTGGGGGAAAATTATGTTTCATATTTTAAAAATAAACACCGCTTTTACAGAGGTATAAATGCAGACCTACAGTATCCAACACACCTTTGCCTCTCGCCTTATTTTCAAAGCTTTAATGTTGCCTGTGTGCCCCAACCTCTGCTAGTGAAAATATTCACCTGAAATGTATTTATCCTTCTTTACTAATTAGTAGCAAAATGACACAGAGAAACTTTATATTTTCTTCAGCAAGAACAGCCATAGAGACTTCATTTACAGAGGGTTCTGAATGATCCTATTCATGGCCAGCACTGTCTGCACCAATGGGCCCTTATATGGATGGCAGAGCAAGAGGAGAAACCCCATCACAGACAGGGCTGGAGGCTAAATCTGCAGGATTTTATGTTTGCATTTCACTTTGTTCCCCACTAATGGTCAGTGTGTCTGTATCTGTTCTATAAATCTGTTGGACAAATTATATCCCATAAACACACACCAGATTTACATGTTTGAACTTACAGAAATCCATGCATCTATGAACACATCATGCAAGAAGGAGAGCTATATCTGCATATATGTGCACACATACAAATGGATATGTAAGCACATGTGTGAAACCAAATTTGCAAGCATGTATTTTCATTTACACGTACATATTCATGAATCTACTCACAGCCTTAAGCTTTTATAAAGTTTTTATACAAGTGTCCTTGTGCATGCACACAAAGATCTGCTTGTGTTTTCTATACTAATCCTTCCTCACATTCTGCAGTATCTTTAAATATTTTGATCAGTGCTTTTAATGTTGAATGAGCAAAGAACAGCCTGGCAGCACCACTAAGGGCAGGTCCCCTTCTGCATAATGAAACAGCCCTTCTCACCAGGAGCTCTCAGCCTGTCAAAGCACTTCTGGAATAATACAGATTTGAATGAGGGAAGAACAGCCCTTTGGATCACATGTAGTTTTCCACAGTGCTGCACCAACACAATGCAAATGCAATGCATGAGCATTCCGAGGGTGCAGTTGAAAAGTGGGCAAAGACCAATCCATCAACATCCAGGGCTTTAATCAGTGTAATACAGCAGTTAATTAAAAGAAAATAGATGCACTGCTTTGCAATGGACCCATCATTAAATTTGTCTTACTCTAGTAGGAAGTCTCACTGCTGCTCTTCCAGAAAGGACACACTGGATTTCTGCTCTCTTGCAGTATCATCGGTCTTATTTGTGGATTCAGATTATTGGCTTCTTGTGACTGGAGCTGTATGGATCTGATCGCTCCTCTGTTAAAAATAAATCAAACTTATAATCTGCCCATCCGTCCCGCACTGCTTGTCTATTTATCTAACTCAGACTGTTGCGTTCTTTCTCCCTCTGCCTCTGCTCACAGCCTCATAGAGCAGCGACTGTTCCCTGCAGGAAGGAATTTGCTCTGTATCCCACGCATTGCCCCTGCGCCTGCTCTCCTCTTCCTCTCCCTTCCTCCCGTGACAGAGCTCCAGCCCACAAATTAAGCAAAGGAAGCGAAGATATGCAGATGGGAGCTGGAGGTCGATAAGCTAACCCCAGCTCCCCAGGGCTGCCCTCACTGCTCCCACTGTTCCCTTCCCAGATTCCCCACATACCGCGTGGCTGCGGGTCCCTTTATAGCTTCCCATCCCCTTCTCTGAGCAATGGAGCCATTGTGGAGGGGCCGGCAGGCTGGACGTCCACCTCCTCCCCACCTTCGTGCAATATTTTCTCCCAGCCCTTCTCACTCGCCCCTCAGTGCCCCCCCCCAGCTCCTCACACGTGTCAGGGGCTGGCCCCTTGCCTCCCCAAAGAAGGGCAGGTTAATACCTCAGGGCCAAGGCTCCCGTGTGCCATTCCGCATCCAACCTCCGGCAGCTCCTCCGCAGCCATGGACGGGATTCTCTCCGCCTTGCCACTCTCTTTGCTGCTTCTCCTCCAGAGCTGTGGAGTCTGGGGGGCACCTCCTCAGCCCAGAGGTAAGTGGGAGCTAAATGCTGTGGGCTCTGTCCCCGAATTCTGGTCACCAACCTGTTGGGGACCGCAGGGCGCTGAAGGAGGAAGCAACACCCAACTTCTGAGCAAAAAGCAGAGAGCTTCCTCCACTGTTTTCCACCAGGCAGACAGAGATAGAGATGGATCCTTTCTGCCTGTTTCATTGCTTTAAAACAAAGCTGGGAGGTTGAGCAGAGCACAGCAAAGGTAGCACTGGGTTGGCCCCAGCCCCACAGTAGCAGCTCTGGGCCCACAGTATGTAAAATAGATGTGCCAGTGACTGTGGCATTAGCTGCTGTGTACGAAGGGCACTTCCCTGATGCACTGACCATCTCTTCTGATGTACAAAGGGAGAGTTATATTCGCTGCCGAGCCACTAAGTACTGCTGCAGTTGGCATGGGTTGATGGTTGGACTTGATGATCTTAGTGATCTTTTCAACCTTAGTGATTCAGTGATTCTATGAAACCAGGAGACCGAACAGAGTGCTCATTTAACCCAGCCCTACCGTGAGCAATCCTATTTCTAAAATAAACAGCATTTCATTCTGAATTACTAGGTAGGTTTCCCGTTCTTTTAATTAATGTGGCAAGGATCCCCTTAGAGAGATTTTCTGTTAAATTGATGCATGAAGTTCAGCTGCTCCTGAATAGCTTCAGGTGTGGATGTTTTTAAAACCAGAGGATTTCAATTCTGGTTTAATTCCACTTTGAAATAAGCTATGCTGAGTCAGGATTTCACCCAGAGCTGTCACCTCCTGGGGATCTGTCTGTCCTGCAGAGCCTGACATGTGCTAAATCCCAGAGCTTCCGTTTGATATGTTCTATTTCCCTGGAATATACTGCACTTCCATAGGAAAGAAAAGAAAAAGAAAAAGAAAAAGAAAAAGAAAAAGAAAAAGAAAAAGGAGATTCAACATGTTATCACAGAGCTTCTACACAAAAAGAAAACATGCTACAAAACTCCTATTCAATCTGACTGTTCCTAAAGGAAAAGAATGAGCTTTTTTTGTTGTTGTTTGGTTTGTCACTCAAAGCAGATGTGACACAGCCACAGCAGCAAAGGAGAATCCATGCTTTATTTGTAGAGGAGCTGATTGCAAGACCTTGCATTTTTCTTTGCATCTCCTGTAAAATGGGCACAACCAACCCCTGCTGAAGGGATTTGCAATGTGGACTGCCAAGTGAGTTTTTCCTTCCTCTGAAATGAGTTACAGTGGTAAAGTGAAAGCCACCCCTATGGGAAAAGGTAATATTATGTTTTAGTGGAAACTAGAGCACCTGATAGAGTAACAACTGCCCTCTTCTCTTCTGCTCACCACATCGCTCAGACATTTCTGAGCCAGAAGCAGATTCAGCATTCATGTCTCCCAGGAAACTAACCTGATTATATTCTTTATGGATATATCACAGGGTATTTATTTTCATGTGTCTGAAAGACTGAGAGCCACATTAGATTTCACACTGAGGACTAGCTGTAATATTTATGTCATAATTTAGAACAGATTTGTTGGCCCAAAAGCTCACATTTAAAAATCTGTCCACAGAAATCTCTTTTATGATATAACCTATATCATCCTTCTCTGCGGAAATCAAATCTTAACAGAGCACTTGATGACCCTACAGAGGCAGGTTAAATGATAGAAAAAAAATAAAGACCAGAATGCTATAGATCTGGTGGGGAAAATGGGTCAATTCATTCCGAAATTCATAAAAAATGTCAGTCCTTTTTATGTTTTTTCACAGCTGAACGTAACAATGGAAAACAGCATGAAAATGAGAAATTGGAAAGAAAAATATTAGTCAGCTGTTTGCATTGCTAATGTTTCCCATTTATACTATTTATCTTTTAGAATGGATATTCATGCCTTACTACTGGCTTGTAGAGATTAACTATCAATTGCATGGTTCTACATCTCTCTATTGTGTTCTCCCTCACCAGCTCACAGACATAAAGCCGTGCTGGTCTTTGCTCTATTTCATTATTAGTGCCACTAGCTGAAAAACACAAGACTGGATTGTGTTATGTTGGTTAGTTAGCCTGGGAGTCGTGATTCGCGACTGAATCTGAACTGCTGAGTTTCATTCCTGCTTCTGGTCATGCATGACGAAGACACAAGCTCATTAATTAATACCCATGTAGCTTGCTTATACACCACAGTGAGTTCTTTTGAGACCTTCTTTGGTACGGGAGCATATATAACAGGCTTTAGTTCAGCTAAATTCTTCCTTCCATTCAGTTTCCTATAGCCATTAGCAATAGCCCGGTGTGACAAGTGGGTAACCCGCTCCCACAAGTGCAGAGCTGCTGTAGGAGTACATATTATCAACAGCTAAATGTGTTTTTCTTACAGAAATTTTTATGAAAGGGAAAAGAACATTTGGAAGTATTAGGTTAAACTGGTCTCACTGGTCCTCTCTGAGACACGGAGAGAAAGAATTGCAGCTCACAGGTCATCTAGCCTCAGCTGCCTGCTGTAAGAGGAATTATTTTGTACCTCCTTGCATATTTTTCTCTTCTTTTTCTTCTCCCTCCTAATCCTTCCCAGGCACCCTGTGCAGAACCAAACCCACCGACCTGGTATTCATCATTGACAGCTCTCGGAGCGTGCGTCCGCAAGAGTTTGAGAAAGTCAAAGTCTTCCTGTCGCGGGTGATTGAGGGGCTGGATGTGGGCCCCAACTCCACGCGGGTCGGGGTCATCAATTATGCCAGTGCAGTCAAGAATGAGTTCTCCCTCAAGACTCACCAAACCAAGGCCGGGCTCCTGCAGGCAGTCCGGAGGATAGAGCCACTCTCCACGGGGACCATGACTGGCTTGGCCATCCAGTTTGCCATCAGCCGGGCCTTCAGCGACTCAGAAGGGGCCAGGCTCAGATCTCCCAATATTAATAAGGTAAGAATCATGGAATCATGGAATGGCTTGAGTTGGATGGGACCTCAAAGATCATTAGTTCCAATCCCCTGCCATGGGCAGGGTTCCCAATTGCTAGATCAAGCACATTATCCCTTTATTAGAAGGCCTATTTCACATGATGCACAGTGGAATGGTTAGGAAAATCAGAAAAGGAGAAAAAGTTATTTTCTTTGTGTAGGGCAGTATTGGCATATGCTCACTGAGAGCAACACCACCCTGAGATGTTGATTCAGCCAGGTTTGCTAGGCATGAGCATGCTCACAGCTACCTTCCCCAACAAGTGGTAACAAAAATGCTTCCAAATCCACTGTAGTGAAATGTGAGACAATCTTCTGAAAGTTTCCTTTGAAACGGGCTCTTTCAGTTCTATATACAAAGCAAAGTGCTGTTTCTGTATCCTCCAGTGCTCTACTAGTTTTTCATATGCTGGCTAACAGCTGTGTCTTCCATTCTGGGTATTTTCTTCATGTACACAGACTTTAATGACTATTTAGCATTTCAGACTGTGGTACAAAACCAGATTAATTCCACACTTGGCTGCAATGGGCATCACCACTCCTGACCCAGATTTCCCATCCAGGAAACTCAGACTTTAAAGAAATATTCTCCAGATACCTCATCCATCCCTCTGGATTTGTCCTTGAAGGCAACCAGACCTCAGCCCAGTGACGGTCATCAGGAAAACTCTAATCTGAGCATGTGGAAAATGTTTATTATTGACAATATGTGTTTTAACTAAACATCCTGAGCTTCTCAGGACTTTTTGTCCTGTGCCAGCTCCACTGGCTGTCTGCTATGAGATCAGACTAGAAAAATAAGCAAAGGCTTTAGCAAGCAATGAAGGCTTTCCAGCAGCTGGACGAGAGCCCAGCTGATGGAGTGAGGAGGCCTGGGATTTTTCTCCTGACTACAACATTTTTGGAACATCAGGCACTTTCAGTTTTCCTCACTGATAGTAAAGCTCTAAGGAAGGCAGAACAGTACATGGAAAAGATGCTTAGGGATGGCAAGTCAAAAATATTACCAAAAAATGAAAAACTGCTAAAAATCCTCCAATTCCAGCAACCTGAAGGCTGGACTGGACTGGAATTCGCAAAAAGAATGTAAGTCCATCTCCTAAAAATACGATCCCATTGATTGTCTTCTGTGCTCCTTCACCCTGCTGAGCTACAAGGAACTTGCAAATGTTAATGAATCCGATTTCATATTGTCTTTTATCATGAGATTCTCTGCATTTTAACCTAATTGTCTGTATTTTAAGCCTAAGTCTGGCTTGACACAATAGGAAGAAAGCCAAGCGTGATAACTCGAGGAAATCACACTCTAAGAAACTTTCATGAAGTTCTGTTGGAGGTTTGCTCCAAAGAAACTCCTCTGATCAGACATCACCATCACATCACTCCTCAAGCACAGGAGCCACCAGCTGAAAACCCAACAGCAAGAAACGTTTCTTCCACTGAAACCATTCCAGGCAGCCAGTGGAAAGGGGATAGCTTGGCCAGAGCACTCAGTGCTGGGAATGCATGGGCAGAGCAGGAGCTGCAGGTGACCCCTGAGGAGGATCATCCATGGCCACATTCAGTGACTTTCCACCTGGAAGAAAAGAGTTCTAGGAAATGTTTGTCTTGTTGGGTATTGCTTAGCCCAAGAACAGACAACTTAACTGAAACAAGTATCTGAATGGTATTATCTGTTTCTGCTTCTCAGAAATTCTTACCCTGCTTGAAATGAAAAAAACAAACAAAAAAACAAACAAAAAAAAAGAATATGAACAAAATAGACGTTTTACCTTCCATACACAAAAAACCCCAACAGTTTGAATGACAGACCTCTGTTGTTGAATATTGAAAGGCAAAAAGGCCATTTGCTTCTCTATTCTTCCAATTCTCTATTTCTCCCTTGCAAAAAAAAAGCTCATTTCCTTTCTCACTGCACTAATTCTTGGCCAGTACCTCCAGCCCAAGGTATCCCAGTGTAAAACAAAGTAAGCCCAGTAAACTATCTCTCCTCAGACTTTCATTCTGCTCAGGATGAGCCCCTAATTTGCCTTGGATGATGAATAGGCCACAGTAATTTCTGCTGCATACATCTCTTGCTCCTTTACACAGCAGAAATCCAGCATGACCTCATGGAAATCAGCACTAGGATTTCCAACCATGTGGGACTGGTCAAAGCACAACCAGATCATTCATTCAGTCTTGCTGTGCTCTGTGCAGCAAATATCACCACAGGACAGGGAAAAAAAACTATTTGTTTCTGCAGGAGCTGCAAGTAACATCTTTTTATACCTCTATCAAAACTACAGGGGTGCCCAATTACTTTTATCTTTCTTCAGGAAGAACAACAGATAGATTGTCAAATTGCTGAGCAAATTGGGGCTATTCAACTTTCTTCCCAATCCCCTGCCAGTGCTGTTACAACATTCATGTAATACACTGCATCAGGAGATGCTGCTGCCTCATTAGCCACTGGATTGCCTGCACACGGCACATGAATTATGACTTCCCAGGGATGCCCATGAATACTTGTGTGTCTTAGCAAACGAGGACATTACATTCATTTCAGCCATGGGCTTGCTGATAAATTCCCAGTGCCTGATCCAGATTCTTTATGCCTCCAAATGTTCTTCTCCCCCAATTCCAACAGCAGCTCAGAAAGCAGTACAACTTCTGAGCATGCTGTGTTTTATTATGAAGACCTTTCCCATCAGATTCAGATGTGGATGCTGCTGCCAGATGTCTCCTGGGCTGTATGTGGGGCTCAGCCACTCCAACATGAAGAACCTAAGGAACTGATCAGACTAGGAGGATCACTTTCTTTAGACAAAGAAATGCCAGGAGGACGCAGAACACCTCTGTCCTATGACAAATGCTGCAAGAAAGACACACAGTGCTGGCAGATCCCTGCTCATGGGTAGCGCTCCTCACAGAAGCCACTTGATAGAACATCTTGTTTCCTGACAGGCTTCTGGCTCCTGATAAGCTCTAATTGGCAGCACATCCCAGCGCTGCTGCTGAACCAAGGGCTCTCTCTCCTGGCAGAAGGTATGGTTGCACGGCTGGCTGCTGCTTCACCCGACTGAAAGCTCCACATTTTTCCAGTTTCACCCATCTCTCATTCAGAAGGAAAGCTCTGGACAGCACAGCAGGTTACTTGAGCACTGTAAATGCCCGGGGTGCAGCATTCAGCCACCCCACTGCAGAATGGCAGGCAGAAGGGGGAAGGAGATGTTTCACGGAATCACAGAATCAATAAGGTTTGGAACAGATCACTAAGATTGTCTAGTCCAACTGGGTCCCTTGGAGACATGAGGCAGAGAACCCAACTTCTGACCTTAAAAGACGACTTCTCCCTGCTAAGGGTGCAAACCAGCCGTCACACTGTCCTAACTGAGCAGCTGGAGAGCCTCCCCAGTTGCATCTGCAAATGATGTTTTCTACATCCTGCTATTTGCTTGCACTGTGGATTTTTGTTCTCTGCTTGCAGCTAGCTGCTCCTGCTGATTGTATTGACAGTGGTGTCACAATGAAACAATTGCAAGGAAAAGTGGCAGGAGCAGCTGAATTGCTAAAAAAAGAGCACGAAGATTTTGTGACAATGTCACTTAGCAAAAGAAGAAGAAAGAGGAAAACAGAAAGCCTAGCAGCAGCAGCAGGGCTCCTAGAGGCTTTCCTGCAGTTTAGGATTCCACCACCCAGGGCAGAATCCAGTTCCCACCTGTACCAGCTGGTATTTTAATGATGATGTGAGTCAGTGCAGGATCTCGCACTGCTATTTGTGATGGAATAAGGAATCAGAGATCACGGTTGGCACCGACACGTCCTGACCTCAGGCAGACCACTTCCCCTCTCTCAGCTTCAGTTTCTCTGTCTTTAAAAAGGGGAGAAGCCTTAGACTAATAGTCATTGGAAGGGACCCTTAAAGGCCATCTGGTCCAACTCCCGGCACTGAGCAGGGATACCCACAGCTCCATCAGTGCTCAGAGCCCCTCCAGCTGACATTGGGTGTCTGCAGGGATGGGCACAGCCACCTCTCCGGACAGCCTTAATCTCCTCACATTTCCATAACATCTCTTGAGATTGTTAGATGGAAAAAGGCACTATAAAAATCCCAGAGTTGTCCTTAGTGTTGTCTGAGGTTTCACAAAGAAACTGAAGTTTGGGTTGGTGTTAGTTTGCTTACGGAGAGTGTAACCTTTTTCTTAGGGCCAAGATGCACCAGAAGTCCTGTAATTAAAGCATGGCAGTTTAACATCTGCAGCTCAGAAAGACACAAGCCACACATTAAAAGAACGGCTTCTGTGAACTCAGGAAGAACAGGAAGAGGGGGAGGAGGTGGCATTTCCTTCTTCTTTAACTTTAGAAATGTGAAACCTCCTTTAGTAAAGAAGTAACCCACAAGTGATAGCAGTGCGAGCGCTCATCCAGGCCTGGTCTGTGCCCTCCTCTGTGTAGGTGGCGATTGTTGTGACTGACGGACGTCCCCAGGATGGAGTGCAGGACGTGTCAGCGAGGGCCAGGCAGGCTGGCATTGAGATCTTTGCCATCGGGGTTGGCCGGGTGGACATGCACACACTGCGGCAAATCGCAAGCGAGCCCCTGGATGACCACGTGGACTATGTGGAGAGCTACAGCGTCATAGAGAAGCTGACCCATAAGTTTCAAGAAGCGTTCTGTGGTAAGTCCTTGCCACGCACCTCTCGGGTTCCTAGCCAAGAAGTACAACTGGCTGCCAGCAAGCTTTTCACGTGGAAGTTTCACATGTGATCATCCTTCATCCATCTGCTTCCTTCTGCCAAGGATTTGCGTGTGCAGAAGAACAAAATATGGAAGATGGATGCTCTTCAAAGTGGCCTTTCAGGAATTTGAGGTTTTGTTTAGGGAATTTCAGGTTTTGGTTAAAGAAGTCTCTTTAAAAAGGCTTCATTTGTATGAAGAGTTCATAAACATGATCCATGTGCTTCTAGAGAAAAAGAACCTTGAAAACACAATCTTTAAATAGCTGAAATCACTGCCCTCGGGTTTAACATAGCAGGGCACTACTGACAATCTGCCTTGCAGTTTCCCCTGCCAGTATCATCTTCTGAGTTCCTATTTAAACAAGGGCTGGTTTCACTCCCCTGCCGCCTCTCCCTGACTGCTGTTATTTTTGGAAGCCCTGTGGGGTGGGAAACTCTCCTGGTTGGATAATTTCTGCATAATAGAATAAAAGAACCTGACTATTCTACAGTCACTTGTAGAATCACTAAGGTTGGAAAAGCCCTTTAAGATCATCTAATCCAACTGTCCACCCACCAATATTGCTCACTAAACCATGTCCCCAAGTACCAGATCTACATGTTGAACACTCTCCTACACGAACCAGTGAATGCAATGAGAAAGCATTATTGCTTTCAAATGTGTAGGAAGTGGTCTATAAATAAGCACCATGTGTTGGGAAGGGGCCTGGGGGCTTCGCACACCCATCCTGCCACAGTACAGTGTGGCAACGCTTCTTAAAACTGTGATGTACCACAGTGTTTGCAGCAAGGCACCGCAAACCAATGCACACAGGTGGACGTGTAGAACTATCTGAGAACAATTTCTTCAAGAGGTATAAAGCTTCGTGATTAACTTTCAGCTTTAAAATAATGGGGGGAGCGGCTTTCTGTCAAGGAAAACTTCATTCTCTTGTAGGAAGGAGGAAAAATTTGAATACAAAGTGAGTCATATATTATAATCAGGTGTCACTGCAACAGAATCTCATGAAAGAAAGTAACAAACACTACATACTAAGAGAAGGAGAGACAAAATTCAAAAAGGTGGAAGGCAGGGCATGAATATTCGTGGGAGTTTGTGTTGGCTGCCCTGGAGTCAGGAGTCAGCTGGAGACAGAGAGGCCTGACAGTGTTTTTTGAAGCTCTGGCATCGGTGTCATTCAAAAAGACAGAGAGGAAAAAAAAAGTCCTTTCTGTGCCTTGCTTTTCAAATGTGTAAATGCAGATGACAAAGTTCTCCCCGTGGTAAAAACCTTCAGAGATGCATCTGAGGGAAGCACTGTGCTAGGGATCATTACGGCTCAGAGAGAGCAGCACTGCATTAACTGCCAAGTGGGTTGTTATCATGCTATGCAAGCAGCTGCACAGAGCTGTCCTTGGAGATGTACCCAAACACCACCTGCTATTGAAAAGCAGTTTGTGGCCACCGATAGCAGGAAGAACTGTGTAGTACTGTCCAGCTGCTTCCCATAGTGTTCAATGGGCTCAGGAAAAGGGAGACCCATATTGATCAGCTACTAGTTAGGCTCATCAAATCTCTGCAGCCTTCAAAAAACTCAGCCTGAGAGCCCAGTGCATGGTTGCAGAAATATTTGTAGAGAGTGATTCTGAGAGTTGCACGTGCAAGGATAGCTCTGAAGTGAAGTCCAAGTGCGTTTGGGCATGAATCCCATCCAGGAATGGCAGCTGCACATGGCACACACGAATCATAATTGTACCATATAGCTGGAAAAAAAAAGGGTATTGGCCAGACCAGATGGTAGTTTGGAAACCAAATCTCACCTCATATATTAGGAGAGGGAAGTACATTGTGATATGCTTGACAGACAGATGGTTTTTGCCCTCACTGTAGAAACTGCATCTAGCCCTAGCTGTGCCTTGCAGTCTGGAGACTTGTCATTACTTCTCTTTGCTTTTTCTACCTCGATTACTATCAAAGAGTAATGGCTTCCTGCTGCTTTGTATTGCTGCAGGGTGGGTTTGGTTATCACTAAGTGTACAGAACAAATATGATGCTTTATTTGTGGGCGGTGCATGCTCAGGTTGAGAAGCCTTGGCATGGTGTTTGGTTTCAATCTGCACTTTTTCTTGCAGTGGTGTCAGACCTATGTGCCACTGGCGACCACGACTGTGAGCAGATCTGTATCAGCACTCCAGGATCTTACAAGTGTGCTTGTAAAGAGGGCTTCACGCTGAACAATGATGGGAAGACCTGCAGTGGTACGTAATGATTTCCATTTGCACTGAGCTGTGCTGCGATCTGCCATGGTATGACAGGGGTAAGGTTGAGACAGAGAATTGCATGTTCTGTTCAGAAAAGGAAGAAAAAGAAACCATGAATGTATAACGAAGGATTATTTTGAAAACATGAGTATGAGGTATTGTTGATTTTTGATTGATTTAGCATATTTCATTAGCAATGAAATGGTATTAGGATTACATCTCCTCATACAATTAAGCAGAATCTTGGTTGCTGTCTTCCCCTTCTCTTATTTTGCTTAGTTGCTGTCTCTTCCTTCTCTTATTTTTCTTCAGCTTGCAGTGGTGGGTCAGGATCTGCCCTGGATCTCGTTTTCCTGATCGATGGCTCCAAGAGCGTTCGGCCTGAGAACTTCGAGCTGGTGAAGAAATTCATCAACCAAATTGTGGAATCCTTGGAGGTGTCAGAGAAACAGGCCCAGGTTGGCCTGGTTCAGTACTCCAGCTCTGTCAGGCAGGAGTTTCCTCTGGGACAGTTCAAGAACAAGAAGGACATCAAAGCAGCAGTCAAGAAAATGGCCTACATGGAGAAAGGCACCATGACAGGCCAGGCTCTGAAGTACCTCGTAGACAGTTCCTTTTCCATTGCTAATGGAGCCAGGCCTGGGGTTCCCAAGGTGGGCATAGTCTTCACAGATGGCCGGTCACAAGATTACATCACTGATGCTGCTAAGAAAGCCAAAGATTTAGGTAAGTCTACTGAATTTTCAGTGGCCCATTTTTCCTTTGGACCAGGCACTGCATCTACTATCAGTTGTACAAAGCGCAAATATATTGAGATCTGCCCCTTTGCTGACCTCCTGCTGAGGGTCATTTCCCAGTCTTCTGCCATCACTGCGTTAAATGGATGCAGCCCATGTGAATAAGTTTATGAATTGCTAAATCCTTCATTTCCTTTTAGATTCAGTCTCAACAACTAGATGGGACTAAGGGTTAGCACATAATAGCAGGTCAAGTACAAGGTCATGAAAAGCTGATGCTTACTAAACAAGTTGACAGGTTGTGTGGATGTTCAGCCCTTAAAAGACAAAAAGGTCCTTACAAATTGTATGCATAGAAACAAGATTTCAGGCCTTATTTTCTCCTCCTCTCTTCTCCCTACACAGATATCCCCGACATCAGTTGGTAAGTGATTTCACAGAGATAAATAACAAAATACTTATAACTAGATTCCAAACATGTTCCTTGAGTTGAACGCTGGGAAAACAAACAAACAAACAAATAAATAAATAAATAAAATCCAGAAGAAGAAACAAAGCAAAAAGGAGAGGGAGGGAAAGCATTACTAAAGTCTTGACCTACTATCATCATTCAAGTCAAGGGACGAACTGCAGTTGGGTTCAAGAGAAGCAGGATTTAAGACAAAAGCAGCAATCAATCTCTAGTAGTGAAGCATAGTAACTGGGCCCATGTTCTTAATTCATAGAATGGATTAGTCTTGATAGACAATATGAGTTGCAATATTGGAAAGCAATCCAAGCACAGTTTTACTGAACATGCAGGTCTTCATTGCAGAGGGGACTTTGCTATGAGAGAGGCTGATGAATGGTGGCTGCAGGCTATTTTGAAAAATTCCATTGTTTCCTTTTGCTGTATCATTGCTTTCCTATTAGTTGGATGCATTATCCTGTCAAGGTGTTGTAATGATCTTTTGTTTCTTGCATCTCCAAATCATCATTCTTGTGGTGACAGTGGTCATTACCTAGATAAGTCTAGTAAAACTTTGCCTGCAAAATATGTTGGAACTCCGGATGGCCTGAAATAAGTCAATAATAGTAGAGAGTAAAGGAGTTTTCAGCTTAACAACTGTAGAGTTGCATGGAGGTGCAGAAGGCAGACAGGAATTTAGAAGTTGATGAGGGATTGGTGCCAACTGACAGGTTCTTATTGCTTACAGGCTTTAGGATGTTTGCTGTGGGAGTTGGTAACGCAGTGGAGGATGAGCTGAGGGAAATTGCTTCTGAACCAGTAGCTGAGCACTACTTCTACACAGCTGACTTCAGAACCATCAGCAACATTGGGAAGAAGCTGCAAATGAAAATCTGCATTGGTGAGAGGGGGGGACTGGGTAGAGGAGGAGATTTACTCAAAGCACTTGCAGAACTGATGAATGCACATTGCTCTGTCTATTCAAGAAATGGAGCCCTGAAGCAAAGCTCCAACACTTCTTGACTCTCAGATTGCAAACAGTACCTCCAAATTTTTATTTTGCAAAATATGAGCAGCAAAGAGTATGACCCACCATGGTGATGTTATTGGGAAATGAACTTACGAACAAAGATTGTTTTGAGCACTGTATTTGATCAGATTCAAATTTTTAGGGCTTGAAGCATAAGTAATAGATCTCAGTGGGTATTCAGGGAACTGGAAACCCAGGAAAAACTTGAGCCTGTCCTGAATGCAATGAAGTGTAAGAGTCCCTAGTCATTTGAGGTTAAAGGCAGAAGTGGTCAGTCAGTAATTAGGATGACTGATATTTTTATTTCCTTCCTGTTTATGACAAAGAATATGACTTACTTTACTTCACATCTCAGTGATTTTAATTCTCTTTTGTGTCACTTAACACATCTTCTTGATACTCTGGTCCACAGAGGAAGATCCATGTGAATGTAAATCTATTGTGAAGTTCCAGACAAAAGTAGAAGAACTCATCAATACATTGCAACGGAAATATATCCTTTGGAAGCTCTGTGTTCAGCAACCAGTGGGCTGGGTTGGGCTTTCGGGAGGGACCACCTGAGAAAGTCTATCCATGGGGAAAACAGTTTAGATAACAGTCAGAAAGCTGGGAAACTAGACGGTTAGGTTCTGAATGTGTCCAAGAGGAAGAATTCCTGTACTAGAGCTCAAGATACTGGCCTGACACAAAGTAAGAAATAGACTGAAAGCAATAGAACCAAAGTAGAATATGCTATATCATTGGAGGCAGCAGCAAGATGCAGACATCGGGTCCTAAGTCAGTTTTTAGGAAGATGCTAAAATGATACCAATGCCAGAAGTGTGGAAGCATGCTTCCTGTATCGGATATTGCTGCTGCCTCTGTGTGCTGCAGGTCCTGTGATGCAGCCAGAATGTGAGGGCTGAGAGCAGCAGTGGCTATCACTGGCCTGTGAGCAGAAAGAAACAAAAACACTGGTGCCTGCGTGCAATTGATAAGTCATTAAAGATCTGTAGATGAAATGCTTTTTATACAACAGTAAATATCTACAATACAGATACCTGATCTGGCTGCCTAAACTCCCCACATGTTGAAAAAGAGGGTCTTCTACAGCACAACACTGTTGCGCTATATAGTTGGTGGTCTTGGTAAAGTCAGGGGAATTGCACTGCTTAGGTCCAATTTCTCTCCAGTGGTCAAATTCCAGTACTGAGAAACCGCTCACTGTCTCATGTAACTGCTCACTGCAAATATCTTCGGTGAGGTGAGTTTGATCCCATGTGTCTGTGGGATTGTTTTTTGTCACAGAATCATAGAATAAATAAGGTCAGAAAAGACCTCTAAGATCATCAAGTGCAATCATTAACCCACCACCATCATGCTCATTAAACCATAAAGGATGTGTCTATAGGGAATTTGCTGGGCTAGGATCACCTGTTTCTTTCTGGATTCTGTCATATTCTGTTGCATCCACTTGAGGTGTGAGGGAGCTGGTAGAGGTGATTGTTAGTCCACTTTCCACCATTTATCAGCATTCCTGGTCAACTGGACAGGCCTCAAATGGTTGGAGACTTGCCAGTGCAACACCCATCTATAAGAAGGGTTATAAAGAGAATCCAGGGAACTGCAGGCCTGTCAGCCAGACCTCAGTGCCACGGAAGGTTATGGATCAGATCATCTTTGAGTGTGATCACATAACATGTGAGGGACAACCAAGGGATCAGGTCCAGCCAGAACCTGGGGAAGCTGGCAGCCCTTGGCTTAGACAGGTACATTCTTTGCTGGGTTCTAGGCCCAGAGAATGGTGTTACATCCAACTGGCCACTGGTCACTGGTGGTGTTCCACAGGGGTCTGTGCTGGGACTGGCCCTGTTTGATATCTTTATTGATTATTTGAATAAAGGAATTGAGTGCATTCTCAGTCAGTTTGCAGATGACACCAACTTGGGGGGAAGTGTTGATCTGCCTGAGAGTAGGAAGGCCCTACAGAAGGACCTGGACAGGCCAGTTGCTAGGCTGAGGCCAGTGGGGTGAGGTTTAGTGAGACCAAGCGTCAGGTCATGTACTTTGGCCACAGCAGCCCCACACAGTGCTGCAGGTGTGGGGCAGAGCAGCTGAAAGCTGTGTGGAGAAGCAGGATCCTGGTAACACTGCTGAACACGAGCCAGCAGGGTGCCCAGGGGGACGAGGAGCCCAACAATATCCTGGTTGTGTCAGCAGCAGTGCAGCCAGCAGGAGCAGGAGGTGTCCATCCCTCTGTATGGCACTGGTGAGGCTGCACCTCGGTGCTGTGCTCAGTGCCGGGCCACTCACTACAAGAAAGACATTGAGGCCATGGAGTGCGTCCAGAGAAAGGAACTGAGCTGTGGGGGCTCTGGAGCACGGTGCTATGGGGAGAGGCTGAGGGAAATGGGATGGTTCCATCTGGAGAACAGGAGGCTCAGGGGAGACCTCATTGCTGTGGCGAGGGAGGGGTCAACCTCTTATCCCAGGTAACAGCAGTAGGATGTGAGGTATAGGAAGAATTTCTCCTCAGAAAGTGTGGTTAGGTATTGGAACATGCTGCCCAGCAAAGTGGTGAAGGTGTTGAAGGAAAGGGTAGATGCAGTACTCAGGGATGTGGTTTAGTGGGCAGTATTGGTGGCAGGTGGACAGTTGATCTAGATGATCTTTGAGGTTTTTTCCAGCCTTAATGATTCTATGATATTGAACAAAGACTAGGAATTCTTGGAAGAGAAATAAGAAAATAAAAAGAAATGTGAATAAGCTTCAAATGTATCATGCAGAGAGGAATTAGTGAAACATTGGAGCAGCTCACAAAATGGTTAGGGAGAGACTTCATTACTGAAAATTAGGAGAGAATATCATTTTAGAAATGTTTTAATTTATATACGCACTTCTGTGGCTTGCTCTTTCAGTTCCACAGTATGTTTTCTCCTCTTTACATCAAATTGAGTGAGATCCATGACTTACATTAAGCAAAAGGTCAGAGTAAATCAGTAGTTCTCACCCAGTGGGTTGCCGCTAGCAGGCACATCATGAAAAGCAATTAGTGAAAAGAGCAGAAAATTGCAAGACAGTGTAACTCTAAGAAAAGCAATGTGCACTGCTCTTCATGCAACCCATACTGCTCAAGGTCAGGAATTCTCTCAAATGGTCAAAACACACACCAACCATTCTTATATTAAAGTAAATTTATAGGAACGTGTGAGTGTGTGTGCATGTATAAACATTTTCTACCTTCAATAAAAGTTCATCAACCTGAACAGCTGTGGAAATGCCAGGGTAGATGACGACAGCACTCCTCTGCTACCTGCTCCCAGCAAGGCAGCTCCATTCACTGTCTGTGCAGGGAAGATTTGAGCAATGAATCACTGATGTGCACTGTCATTTTTCCCCTTAACTCTCGCTCACTGGAAGCTGTGGCAAAAAGGATTGAAGCCCTGGAGAATAAGATCATCTAAGACTCCAAAAAAGTTCTATTTCCTTCTTTCCTGATGTAACAAAACTAGAATTCCTTCCTTTGTATGGAGGGTAGCTCAGCCACAGCGCTATGGCCGGCTTATATTTCTTTTAAAGAATCCAGTCTACCTGCATTGGTTTAAAAAGGGAAAAGTAGAGCAGTAGAGCAGACATTGTATAACAGGCAGAGCACCGTGTGGCTGAGAGCTAGACCATGCTCATGTTCACTGCATCATATAGAGTGCATATATTAAAAAATGGGGAAGATCTGTTTTTGATTTAAAGCTTAATATATATGTGTGTGTTAAAAAGTACTTGATTACTGTGAATCCTTGCTGAGTTCTTCTGCATCTTCCGTTTGTATGCATGAGGTAATTTAATTTAAAAGTCAAAGTGACTTAAAATCAATTCAGATGCTGTGTAAAAGGTGAACCGGAACAGCTGATGGGCTTATTATTGTAAACATGAACCATTTGTCAGTTAGTAGGTGAAATATAGTAATAATCTGCATCACAGATAAGATAGATTAGGATGCTGCTGCTCATTGGGTTTATTCATAGCTACTGTAAAATACAGAAAGACAAAAAGCTCAGCCTTCCTAGCTAGCAGCTGTTCTCATGATGTTTGAGTGAAGTAGCTCCTGTCTGAGCTAGACCCGTTCTGGTGACGTCCTGAGATGATTTACAATGAGCCTGCAGTCATGGCTCTGCAGAACAAGGCAGCACTGTTAGCATCAGCCCAGATGTGCTCCTCAGCTCTCTGCCCTCCACACCCACAACTCAAGCTCCTACCAAGAACCCAGGGAACTGCTGCTGAAGCTGCTGCCAATGGAAGCGGTGCCTTCATCACTGTGGTGACCACCAGCTCCTTCCTCAGCCCACACCTCTTCACACCTCAACAGCCAGCAGCCTATTTCAACATCCTTCAGACATCCTTTCCTGGATGCTGGATTCCCAGCACTGACAAGAAAGAAAAAAAAAAATAAAAGCACAGTGTGGACCAGAAGCATCCTGCTGCCTGCCTGCTAGAGAGGTAGCATGGCTGGGAGCAGAGTGAGGAGGCCATGATTACACGACACGATGCTGAGCCACTGAATGTGAGCACAAGAGGTTGAATTTGGAGGGTTTTGTTTTCATTTTTTTTTGGTGGGGTGGTTTGTATCAAAATATTTATACTTGAGACTATGTGAAAAGCTTTTCAGGATGACCTGGCCTGTTCAGAAATTATGCCATTGCAGATGTTTTCTGGGTAAATATTAAAAGTTTGTTAAAAACTTTTAAAATGATTTTAAATTTATTTATTCGCGTAAGGTTTGATTTCATTCCTGACACCAACACCTCTCCATAATCTAGGGAGCAGATAGGAAAGCCTCCATTTCAAGTCACAACCTTTTATTTCATCACTAGAGAAGAAATAGGTCTGTAGAGATACTGAGACCTTTCTCTCTAAACAAAAATCTTCTTTAACAACTTGGAAGAAGTCCGCACATTTCCAAGCATTATACGAAGGATTACAGTCAGGATTTGATAGCAAAACCTAGCAGTCTCAATCCAATCTTGTATAGCCTAGATCCCAGAATAACCTCTAGCAACTCCACCGCTTGCTTACTTTCTCTTCTGTTTGAAACTAGGGGTCGGTAATGGACCAGAAAATAAGGACAAGATTTAACAGTTCTTACCATGACCCCTACTGGCTTGAGTGGGAAATTGCCTGGGCTCAAAAATCGCAGCGCTGTATGTCCAGGGATAAGAGGTGGGTAAACCAGGAACTAAAAGATGGATTTGATTTTAATCCCTGTCTTGGCACCCACGGAAATGTCTATGTGAAAAAGAAAAAAAAAAAAAAAAAAAGTACTGGTGTTGTCATTCTGCTACTGTTTAATCCATTTGGTAATGTGATAAAGGTACATAATGTGAAGAATGGATCTTCACCTTCACAGAAACTGCATCCAATCAGTCTACATTTCTCACTGCCAGTTTAACCCAACAACAACTTGCATCACAGAACTCATTATAGCACATGTATTTGGAGGTTGAACCCAAAGTCCTTTCTAGGTAGGACCATGCCCAGGAACCACCAACTCAGAGTGGGGCACGAAGGGCAAAGGTACCAAGCACTGCTCCTTCCAGCCTATGGAAGCCACATTGTGGAAAGCCCCAGGAGACACAGTGTCTTCCAAAGTCACCAAGTTCCTTGTTTCAGAGCAGCAGTCCTGGATGCTGCAAAGGACTGCCCCTATATGCAGACATGGCAGTTCTTGTTTTCAGTACTGTGAAAAGTGTATCCTTGTATACCTTTCCAAAATTTTACTGTTCATCCATGCATCCAAGCAGACAACCAACCAAGTAGTCTTCATATTTCTTTCTCCTATGGTTCTCATTCATGGAAAAACTCAATCCAAGCTAACCTTCTGACAACAGCAAACTCACCTCACACAGTAAAACCTTCCTCAAGGAACACAAAGTATGAGTGTAACATAAATTATTCACAATTGTATACGGAATGTACCCTAGAGCACACTGAGGAGCTCTGGGAGGACACTGGGTGCCCTAACTTAAAGTGGGGAGTCCTGGGAGTCCTCTAAGGGTCATTGAGAAGAGGGCATTGCAGAGGAGCTCTGGGAATACACTGGGTACACTGCAGCACAACAGGGGGTCTAGGGAATCTGCTATACACTGGGAATACAGTGTATACTGTAAAATACAGTGAGATACACTGGGAAGACTCTCAGACATCCTAGAGCAAAGTACGCAGCTCTGGGAGGATTCTAGGGTGCCTGCAGAACACATGGGATGGCACCAGGAAGCCTCAAGGGCGTACTGAGCAGACAGTGAAGCTCCCCAGATGACAACGAGGAGAACTGAGAGGACTCCAGCGCGGCCTACAGCACACCGGGGGCCTTGGGAGCCCACTAGGGCACACTGCGAACCCTGGAGCACGAAGAGGAGCTGTGCGAGCACTACAGGGTGGCCCATAGGTTACAGTGGGTGATTCCTGAATTCCTCTAAGGCACACCGCTAAGAACCCGGCACAGCCAGGAGCGCTAGCCCCCTCCGACTCGCAGACCGTAACGCGCTACTGCAGCCTTCAGCGCGCTCAGACTTCCGCTTGCCCGTACGCATGCGTAGTACGGCGCGGAGGACCTCTGACCATAGAGTCTATCAGCACAGAGCGGCCAAGGCACGACGAAGGCGACTTCCGCGTGACCAGGAAAAGAGGGCACGGCGATGGGGCGGGGACTTACAAATCTACTTCGGCGTCGCACCAATCAGCTCCACACGAGGGGCACTGGAGGCGTGGCCTAGGGGGGGTTGGAAGGAGCGCTTTCCTCCCACGCCTGCGCAGTGCTTCTTTCAGTCGGCCGCCATGTCGCCGCGCAGCAGTCGCCGCACGGGTGCGCACCGGGCGCACTCGCTGGCCCGGCAGGCGAAAACGAAGCGGCGGCGCCGAGACTTGGATGAGATCCACGCGGATCTGGAGCCCGGGCGGGCTGCGCGGCTGCTGCGCCAGGAACTCGACCCCGACCTGCCGGGCTGTGCCCAGTTCTACTGCCTGCACTGCGCGTGCGTGGCCGGGGAGTCCCGGTGGGGGGCGGGGGGCTGTAAGGCTCTTTGGGGCGAGTGGGAAGAGAGTGGTGGTCAGTGGAGGGGGCTGGGGTGGTGGGGGGGCAAATGCTTGTGTTAGGTTTTGGAGGGTGTGCCCTGGTGTCTGGGGGTCCTGATGGGGAGGCTGGGGAGTTCTTGGGGGGAGGGTCCTTATCTGCGGGGGAGGGGTCTTGATGGGGAAGGAGGGATTCCTGGTGTGGGTTATGGCTGGAGAGGTACGGGTCTGGGGAAGCTCTGCATTCTGAGCAGCGATCCTGGGCTCTAGTGGGACCCCAACCCTGGGGGTGCTGGTTCTGGAGGTGAGAGATTCCCAAATCCACACAGGCTCTCAAATCCATACTTCCCCTGACTGTGGCCTCTTGCCCTTCTCTCCCCCAGGCGCTACTTTGTGGACCTGACAAGTATGAAGGAGCACTTCAGATCCAAGGTGCACAAGAAGAGGTAAAAGGGGGCTGCTGAGAAAAGCTGTGCCCAGCCCTATAACCAGTATAAGAAGGGCAGCGGTGATGCGCTTCATCCATTCGCTTCCAACCATCTCTGTCCCCCACAGGCTGAAGCAGCTGAGCGAGGAGCCGTATACACAAGAGGAGGCCGAGCGTGCTGCTGGGATGGGCTCCTACATCCCTCCGAAGAAAGTCCATGTGCAAACCCAACCCCTGGATGAAGTCACTGAGATGGAAACATCCAGCTGAGGGCCCCTTTGCTACCATGCTGCTGAAATGACTCTTTGTTCAGCTCTTTGCCAGGCGCTAATGAGGAGAAGCAGCCAGCGTGCTCCTGGGTGCCCTAGCTATGTCCCCATTCCTGGGGGCAAGAGTGGGTAGCTCCATACTGTGCAGTATTGTGCTCGCCTCTTTGCTTTCAGAGAGGTATTAGGTGCCTCTGCTGGAGTCAGAGGTTGTTACCATTAAAATATGTCAACCAAAAGCTGATGTTGGAGCTCTCTCGGGCAGGATGGCAAAGCCCCTTTGTTCAGCCCTCCCAGGGGGGAGGGATCCCCACCCGCTGGGGGTTATGCTCCTGAATGGAGTCTTCATCAAGCACTTGGGTTTATTGTAAGCAGCTCACTGTGGGGCTGGCCCTGCTCTTTTGGGCCTTGATGAGGACATGCTAGTGTTCTCCCCCCCCAGCAGGTACACTTCTAGACTTGTCATCAGTGTCATTGCATTTTGGTCTGGTGGAACTCTGCAAGTGAGGGACTGAGGCCATGCATAGGGTGTGATGCGGTCCCTTCATTGCATCCCCCTCACCTGGTTCTGCTGATCACATGGCATTGTGTCCCTGTGCTGCTGGTGGCAGTACCAATACTGCACTGAGCCGCTCATCAGGGGTCTTTCCTCCCTGCTGCTTAGCAGCGTGACAACAACACAGCTTTGTTCAGAAGGAAAGGATTTATTTCCATGCACACTGCCTGGATTTGTTCCCCCTTGCCTTCAGAGATCAAAGCAACCAAATCCAGCTGTCAGCATCCAGCCCTCTGCTGGGGGGGAGCAGCCCCACTCTCTGCTCAGGGTCATGGGGAAGGGGAAGGTTGCACTGGGAGAAGGTCTGACTGCTCTTTACCTTTGGGCAGGAGGCAACCCCATGTCCACGCATTCAGAGGCTGTTCCAGGGCTTTATTACCTAATGCCGCTCAGAGCTGACCTCCTTTCTGCCTCTAACGGGGGGGTGGACGTGGCACTCGGCTCCTCCGTCTGCTCTTCCATCTTCTGGTCTCGTGCCCAGTCCTGGGGCTTCGGTGAGGCCTGGGGCTGTGCTGGTAGCCCTGGGCACTGTTCGCTGCATCCCTTCCTGTTGTTGGGGCGCTTGAGTCAACTTTGTGACTTATCCAGTGGCATCCTAGCTCCAAGACAGGGATAGGTGGGTGTATGTTCCCAAATCCAAGGCATGGACAGGCAGGATGGAGCAGTGGTGTACGTTGGCAGGGGGGAGCCATGGCACCATCCCAAGGCCTAGATGGGGGCCGGGGGACCATCCCCATGGCCCATCAGGGCTGTGGGGGCACCTTGGGGGTCCCAGCCATCCTCCGGGCACTGTAGAGGGAGAGGCAGAGCCCAGCAGCTGCCAGCAGCAGGGCCATGGGGGGCAGCACCCGCTCCCTGGGCTCAGCCCCCCGCCCTGCTGCCAGCTGCATCTGGAGGAGATAAAGAAGGCGGCAATGGCAGACCCCAGCCCCAAAACCCCAGCAGGGGGGTTGCGTGGCCTGAGCACCCCCATTGCACCCAGCTGACACCCGGTGCGCTATTGGGGTGCCTCCCAGCACCCTCACGGCCTACTTGGACAGGGCCAAGTGCAGCCCCAAGGCCTGCAGCCACATGGACAGAATTGCAGGGTCCTCCTGAGCTCCACAGCCTGCAGGACTCGCAGGCAGGGCTCTGTGTTCCCCATGAGGGAGCCGAGCACAGCTCTGCGGCCTTCGAGCCGCGTCGGCAGGACCTTGGGATCCCCCTGAGCCCCTTCCCAGCCCCATGAGCCCCTTACCTGGAGCAGGCGGAAATAGCCCGGGGTCAGGCGGCGGGGGCGGATGATCATGGCGTGGAGGGAAGCGGCAGGGTCAGACCTACGGCCCCTCCGCACACCGCCGGCACGGCGCGGCTGTCAGCAGCGATCAGCGCCCGCTGCTCCCCCAAGCGCACACAGTGCGGCGGGGCGGCACGGAGGCGTTTCGGGGGGGGAACCAGGGCGGGTTTGTGGCTTGGAAAAGATGTGGTTGGCGGTGAGGCCAGTGTCTGGCCTCGATTTCCCCATTGCAATGGAGTTGTGTTCAAAGGGGGACTCCCAAATCCCCATCAGTGTGGCTGCATCGGTGCTGTGAGTTGCGCCAGGCCTCAGTTCTGGTGCAGGGGGAGTCACAGCTCAGCAGAGGGGAGCAGAGGATGGAGTTCCCCGCAGTGAGCACTGTCCCCGTGAGGAGTTTTTATGGCTGCATGTCGCTGTCTGCAGCGTGAGTCACTGGGGTGCGTCGCAGTGCCTCACCCCACAGAGCCGTACTGGGAGGGAGGGGAGCAGGCAGGAAGCTGTGCTGAGCAGCATTCAGGTGCGCCAATGGGGCTGCCCTCACCTGGCGCAGGTGAGCAGCGACGAGGGCGGTTCCAGCCCCGCCGCCATGGAGCCTGTGGGCGCTTGGGGCCCTGCGCAGACTGCGGCCTGGCTGCGAGGTGAGAGCCCCCCACCCTGCGACCCCCACCGAGGGAGGCCCTCAGCCCTTGGGTGGAAGGGCTGTGTCCCTGCTTTGGGAGCAATGCTGTGGTGGCTGTGGGAGCCCGTTCCCCAGCTTTTACTTTTGCTTTTACCAAAACCCTGAGGGATTCCGAAGGGAAAGAGGTGGGGGCTGTGAGCACGGTGCTGGCTGAGGTCTGATGTGCTCAGTGCATGGATGGAACCAAGTGTCACCCTCCACCGTGGGGTCATCCAAGCCAGGGGACAGTGGGTGGGTGGCAGGGTCTCCCCCTCACCATGTGCCTGGCTCTCAGCAGGGCTGGACGCAGCCGTGCAGGGGTATCCCTTTGAGGAGTGGGCTCTGGCAGGCACTGAGCTGCTGAGGCTGTCAGAGGGAGCTCTGGAGGCGCTGGGAGTATGGCGTGTGGGACACCAGGAGCTGCTGCTGGAGGCTGTGGAGCAGCTCCGAGCCCTGGTGAGCAACGGTGCAGTGGGTGGTGGGGTCTGGGATGGATGGAGGGGCGCACAGAGACAGCGTGGGCTGAATGGAAGGGAGACATCAGGTTACTGTGGGCTGCAGGGAGAGGGGACATGGGGACACTCTGGGACTGATGGATTGAAGGGGGACATGGAGACAACTGGACTGAGTGGGACATGGAGGGTTACCCAGGGCTGGATAGAGCAGGGGGACATGGGGACATCCTGGGCTGGTTGGAGTTTGAGGAGTGGAAAAGGGAACACCTGGATCTCAATAGAGTTGGGACGTGGGGACAGTCTGGGATGAACGGAGGTTAAAGGGGGACATGGAGATAGCATGGGCTGGATGCAACAGGATACTGGTGTACCCTGGCTGCACGAAGAGGGGGATACTGGGACACCCTGCACTTCATGGATGTTAACGAGGTAACATGGGGACACAGTGGGCTGGTTGGAGGAGGGATACAGCGATACCTGGACTGGATAGGACATGGGGGGTTACCTAGGGCTGGATGAAGTAAGGAGCAAGGGGACATTCTGGCCTGGATGGAGAGGGGGAACACTGAGATTGCCCTGAGCTGAACAGGAAAGGTTGTGGAGGAATCCTGGCCACCCCTGGCCACTGTCCTAGCCATGTCCTCACTGCAGGACACAGAGCTGGTGAGCACTAGCCTGCGGACACTGACAGAGAGGCTGCGGGAGCTGGCACAGTGCATTGAGACCGTGATACTTGAGGGGTCACCCGGGGGACCCACCCCACAGCCACCCCCCATCACCCTGCTGGCCTGCGTCGTCGACCTGATTGGAGCTGCCAAGAGGCTCTTCTCCTGGCTCAACAGGTCTGGGGAGAGCAAGGGGCACCCTTGGGTGCTGTGCACACATTGCCCTGGTGCTGAGCTCTCAAACCTCCCCTCCAGGTACCTCTTCTCCACCCTGAATGACTTTTCATCCACTCGGGACATCGTCCTGCTCTGTGCCCGCCTGGTGGAGGTGCTGCAGACGGTGGGTGGCTGCCACACAGCCACATGGCCATGGTGATGGGCAGGTGTGGGGAAGGCAGACAGGAGATCTCCCACCCCCAAAACCCCTTCTGTGCTGGAGAGGGGGGAGAGATGGGGTGAGGGAGGAGGTGGTGGGGAGAGCTGGAAGAAGGATGCTGATCTGTCTCACTCATCCCTGCTATTTTCCCTCCCAGGATTGCTCTACTGCAGAGAAGAACAGCCAGATTCTGTTTATAGTGAGTGCTAGACAAGGCTGTCAGCATAAGGGTCCCAGCAGTGCTGGACACACTCCATCTCCGTGTTTTTACCCTCAGTGCCAGCACATCATAGGCATCTGCGAGAGCATCGTGGGCTGCAGTCCCCCAGCACTGCTGGACCGCAAGGCCATGCTGCAGCATGTGGAGCTGGCACTGCCCCTCACATCATGTGATGGCCCTCCAGATTCCCCCAGCACGCCTATGCTGCCCCCTGTACTGTGGGGCAGTCCCCCAGCATCCCCCAGCACCCCAGTGCTGCTTCCTGAGCCACCAGGGAGCCCTCCAGCATCCCCCAGCACCCTGATGCTACCCTACAACCCACTGGTGAGATATCCACTGCCCCAGTGCCCCTCACCCTCCCTCATCCCCCCTCACTCACACCTCCCCCACTGCCCTGCAGGGTTTGGAGATCACCTCCACCAGCTCCTGCCTGCACTTTGTGTCCATAACCAACTCAGAGGTGAGCTGGGGCCTGTCCCCTTCTTGTCTGTCACTGTACCCTGGTGCCACCTTGTCCCCCCTTTTACCTTTGGCCATTTGGGTCACTGCAGCCTGTCAGGCTGGGTCCTGGGAGTTTCTTAGGGCCTTGTGCCACGCTCCTGTCCCCAGACTGTTGGATGGCTGCATGTGGCTGAGTCTGGGCAACTCATGCCATGAGTGGCTGTGGCTCATCCCACCATCCCCCCCACCTGGACCCTTGCAGCTGCAGGGGTCAGTCCCTGCGTTAATGGTTAACCCCGCTCTTTCTGAGCCACCCCGCCCCCAAGTCCTCCCAGACAGGAAACCTCCCTAAAGCTCCCCGCTGCCTGTATTTGCTCCAGGCCCTGGCTGTGCATGGGGGTCACATCCTGCCCGGGGACGAGATCGTGCAGGTTAATGAGCAAGTGGTGGTGAGTTGGGGACGGGGACAAGTGGGGATATTGGTTTGGCTGGGAGGGACCCCAGTACAGCTGGAGTTGAGAGGTGCTTGCGTCTGGCTGGGAAGGATTTGGGGAATGCAGGAACTCAGACCAGAAGGGTGCAGGGAGCCGGGCTTTGCCCCTACTCACCAGGTGCTCATGCCAGGTGGGTTGGACACGCGTCAACCTGGTGAAGAAGCTGCTGGAGAAGGCGAGCAGAGTGTCACTTGTGCTGAAGAAGGTGCCCCTCAGCCTGCCTGGTTCCCCCCTGAGCATCAGGCAGCAGGTGAGCATTCCCAGTATTCCCAGTGCCAGACAGGGCTGTGCTGGGAGACAGCCAGGTGTCTATAGCCCTATGGGAGGTCATCCCAAAATGCGGCAATGCAAGATGAAGCACTGAGGATCCATCTACAGGTGCCAGGTGCCCTTCTGGATGCTGTGGATCTCCCCAAAAGCAGCGAGTACCCCAGCAGCCCCTCGTCCCCAGCATCCAGGTGAGCCCCTACCTCACATCCCATCACCGCAGCGCAGAGCCTTCATGTGAGCAGCCCAGGCAGCTGCCAGGAGCCTTAAGCAACACACAAACACAAAGAGAAGTGCCTCTGTTTGTAATTAATTCACTTGGTAACATTTTAATGGGGTGGAAACTATATTTAGAAATGACCCTTCTCTCCCGGAATGGAAAGAAGCGCGTTGAGCCGTTGGCTCCACAGGCTGAGCTCACTGCCGCTGGGAGCTTTTCCAGGAGGGAGCAGTACTGGGAGCCCCACAGCCGGGCAGGGGGCACTGCGTGGCTCAGGGGGCCCTTCTCCCCCCAGCGCCACTGCCGACGTGGACTCAGGGCCGGACCCCACCACTGACGAGGACGAATACAGCACAAGCCTGCGCAGGGAGGACACGGGTGAGCTCCGGCCAGCAGCACTCAGTCTCGGTATGGAGGAAGCCGAGGGGAAGGATTCACTCCTCCCCTTGGGACAGAGGTGCAGCCTCACTCACTGTTTACAGGTGCTGGGGAGGACGTGGTGTGGGGGGCCGGCACCCCACCAGGCACCCCAAGCTCACCGTGTGCCCTCCAACCCTGCACTGCTGAGTCCAGTCCCACAGCAGCCACCCCCAGGGCACAAAGTGCAGAGCCCAGCCAGACCCCCAGGGAGGTGAGAGGTGGTGGGAGGATGGAGTTTGGGGGGCATCCATGGGGGGCACGAGGACTGTGTTGGGGGGCAGCCTGCTGAGCTTGCTGCTGAAGGGTGGATGATGTGGGGGCCCCATGGGGCTGTGGGTGCTGTGCTGCTTCACCCTTCATGTGTCTCCTTCCAGGGCAGCCCTGAGACGGGACGCAGACCCAAAGGTGAGTGGGACACCAGTGGCATCAGGCTGGGGTGAGGTGGGCTGGGGGCTTGTCCTGCTGCCCCAAACCTGAAGTACCCCAAAATGCTGCAGGAGTGGCGACCAGGCTGAGCCGCCGGCGGGTCTCATGCCGGGACCTGGGCCGGGTGGACTGCGACGGCTGGCTCCTGAAGAAGAAGGACCACGTGGGCTTCATGGCCCAGAAGTGGAAGCGCTGCTGGTTTGTGCTGAAGGGCCACACGCTCTACTGGTACAACCATCCCAACGTGAGTGGGGATGCCCTCACACCCTGCCATCAGGCTCTGTGCCAAGGCAGGCAGTGGACACGGCCGTGTGTCCCCCACAGGATGACAAGGCTGCAGGTCTCATCAATGTAGCCACTTACAACCTGGAGAGCACAAGGGAGCAGAAGAAAAAGTAGTGAGTGGGCACTGCGGTGCCGTGAGGTCCCCAGAGTGCAGCAGGTGCTGTGACATGGGGAAGGCAGGACATGGGCTCAGGGCAGCTTGTGTTCCTCACAGCGTCTTCCAGCTCTCCCACGAGAAGTACAAGCCCTTTGTCTTCGCTGCAGAAACGCTGGCAGATTTGAGCATGTGAGTGATGTGGCAGCTTGTAGTGGTCCTGCTGCAGTAGGCTGTCTGTGACCCTCTGTTTGTCTGGCCTTTTTTCCCTAGGTGGGTCAGCCACCTGATCACAGCTAAGACAAAGCATGCACTGGCCCACCAGCCCGTCCTGCACAGGGAGGAAGGTAACATGGAGGAAGGAGATGGGAAGCGGGTGGGAGCGTAGGGAATTTTGCCCATTATTTGGGGAAAGTGTGAGAAATGGAGAGGAGGTGCATGGGGAGTGATGCTCGGTGCTGCTGCTGGGACTGGCCCAGGATCTCTGCTTCCATCCTCCCCCATGGCCTCCAGACTGCTACAGTGAGACAGAAGCTGAGGACCCTGATGACGAATCTCCCCGACCTGGCTTTGACTCGGTGAGCAGCCCTAAGGGACATCCCAGGATGGGACAGCAGTTCCTTATCTCATCCCCATCCCATCTCTTCTCCAGCCAAAGAAAAGGCTGCAGAATGCCCCAGAGAAAGCCCAGCTCTTCCAGATCAGTGGTGAATCCAGCAGCCTGCAAAGCAGCCCTCAGCCCCATTCACCCGTAGGTAGGTGCTGGTCAGCACAAGGGACTCTGTGCCCTGTGCCAAAAGGGGCACATCCCCTGTCATTCTGGGTGTGTCCTTTAACCAAATTCACAGCTGCCCTGTTTTGAAGTGCAGAGGCTAATCTTTGTCTTTGCAGCTCTAAGGGGTTGTGTTTTAGTGACTTTGCCCACGTTGATCTTTGACCCAAACTCCCCTTAGAATGTGGGAGGCCCAGTGGGGTTTCGGGGTTGCCCATTGTCATGGTGTCCATCTCCAGGCTCAGAGCCCTGCGAGGAGGACCTCGAGAGCCTGATGTGGTGCCTGAGGCAGGGTGGGGTTTCCCTCATCGGGCGGCAGCGCTTCCTGACACAGGAGCAGTGCCGTAAGTCCTTCATCCGGCGCAACAAGAACCCCCATATCAACGAGAAGGTGCACGCAGTGCGGGCCCTGCAGAGCACGCTCAAGGTGGGACCCCACAGCCCTTCCCCAACCCTGGGTCCTGCCCCAAAACACTCCCAAAACGTGTCCTGCCCCTCTACAGGCGAAGCTGGCAGAGCTGCAGGCCCTTGAACAGCTGCTGGATGATGCTGCACTGACCTCTGAGAAGTTCCAGCGCTGGAAAGAAGAGCATCAGGACCTGTACCAGGAGCTGCAGGAGTGGTGGGCGCGGCAGCAGGGCCAGGACAGAGGTCACGAGGCTGATCAGAGACCTCCATCAGGGGCAGCTGAACCCTAACACCCCCCGAGCCCCAGCAGGAATCATTCCTCATTGAATTCACAGCACTGCAGGTGCTCTGCCCGTCCTGGATCGGTGTGTGGGGGTTTGGTAACATTTCAGAAGGTTCAGCCCCCCATAGTGGCTTCTGCTGCATCGCCCACAGGCGTGGGACACCGCAGGACCAGTCCTGCTTTTTTTTTCTGAGGACACTTCACATTGGGGACAGGGGCTTCCTCCTGGAGGAAGGCGTCCCCAGCGCAACGCCTCCAGCCAGGCTCTTTTCTGCCGCTAATAAATCGCTGACAGCTGTGCCACGTGCTGAAGTGTCCCTGCGGTGACACCACGTGCCGCCGTGCTCCCGGGGAGGGGAGGAGCTGACAGAGCCCTCCAGCACCGCTGAGCACCCACACAGCCAGCACGGCAGGATCCGGCCGCTGAACTCGGAGCGGAGAGGCAGCGCGGAGCTCTGCTCTCTGCTGACGGCGGTGCGGAGACCCCGCTTCGGCCGGTGCCGCCCCCAACCCCGGCACACCTGAGCGCACCGCGCACGCGCAAGGGGCGGCTGCTGACACTTTTCCTCCACCAAAGGCGGGGGCGGGGCCATCTTTTTGCTCAGCCAATCGGCGCGAGACGGAGGTGAAGCCCCCTCTTCCGATAGGCTGCGGGAGAGCGGCGGGGAGGTGCGTCCTGCTGGCTCCGCCCCCCGCCCGGGGCCGTAACGGTCGGGGCGCGCGGCTGGCGCGGCGCGCAGGTGAGCGGGGTGGGCGGCTGGCGCGGCGTTCCGCGTCGCTTCCGCACGGTGCGCTCGGCTCCTCCTCGCTGCTCCCTTCCTTACGGTTCCCTTCTCTCCCTCCATCCCGGGCTGCCGCCCCTCCTCCTCACCGCAGGTCCCGGCCGGTCCGGTCGCGGTTTGCCTTGCGCTGATTGCCGCGCCGTCCCTCGTCGCCCCGCGGCTGTGCGGCGGATAAGATGGCTGCCCTCCGCGAACAGCCCGAGCTGAGGCTGCAGCGCGGCGATCCGCTCGGTAAGGGCTGCCGTGCTGCTGCGGGATCCCGGTTCTGTGGGGGAATCGCGGCCCTGGGAGGAGCCGCTGACCCCGAGCCTTGCAGAAACACAACGCCCGCTTCCTATGGAGCAGGCTTATGGCTCAGCCGTCGTTCGGTAGCCGGGCCGTCTCTCGGGTAATCGCTTCTTAACGATTAATAGCAAAACATGTATTGCTGTGTGCTGTAGCTCCTTTTCAGTCGGTATCGCAGCACCACCAGCTTTATTGCTGGAAGTATTCATTGCTTCTGCATTCTGACTTCTGTTTAGGGTTGATTTTCAGTCACTAAATGTATTTCAATTCCTTGTAATTGCAAAAGGAATTTCTTTAGAAGCAATATGGGAAGTTGAGCAAGCGTCAGCTTATTTTCTGCTACAAAGGACAAGTAGGCATGGCCCAATAAGGTACATACAGAATCATAGAGTCGTAGAATTGCTCAGGTTGGAAATTACATTAAAGATCATCGAGTCCAACCACGACCTACTGCCCTAACAACCCTCCACTAAGTCACGGCCCTGAGCACCACATCAAATGGTTTTTAAACACATCCAGGGATGGTGACTCAACCACCTCCCTGGTCAGCCCATTCCAGTGCCTAACAACCCTTTCTGTAAAGAAGTTTTTCGTGATATCCAACCTAAACTCACCCTGGTGCAATTTGAGGCCATTTCCCCTCGTCCTGTCACCAGTGAGATGTATTAAAAGGCTTTTCAGTCTGCTGGCTAAACACAAACTTTCTCTCTCTAGATCCCAGTGTTGCTCAGAAGAGTCATTTCTCAGGGACTGACTGGAAAACACCAATGTTGTCTGTGAAGTTCCAGAGCCGCACCAGTCGCTGCTCCAGCGTGGCCGACGGCAGTGATGTGGGCATAGGGACCTCCTGCTCCGACAGTACAGAAGGTGATGGTCAGCATGGGATCATACAATAACTGTCTAAGGTGTTCTTAAAAGACCCACAAGAATTAAATAGCCCAATATAATTGAACCCTAGAATGTGCATGTTGGGGGGAGCAGAATCTATCATGAAATCTAGTAACTATTTCAAAACCAGTGCCTCCTTACACAGATACACTGCCTAAAACATAAACTAGTAATTAGGGAAATTGCTGTTTATCTAATAAATTGTTGACTTATGACTAATAAGCATTTTAGCAGATTGAAAAAGCTATCTTGGTGATTTGATGTTTGATGCCTATATATACAAGTGATCTACCAGCAAGTCTCGTGTGCTTTGTTGTCCAAGGAGGCTGTGGATGCCCCGTCCCTGGAGGCATTCAAGGCCAGGCTGGATGTGGCTCTGGACAGTCTGGTCTGGTGGTTGGTGACCCTGCAGGGGGGTTGAAACGAGATGAGCACTGTGGTTCTTTTCAACCCAGGCCATTCTGTGATTCTAGAGATTTAAAATCAGTGTATCTTTGTGTATAATTCTTACCTGTGTTAAAGCTGCATGCTTCTCACTGGACAACAACAGTGGCTTGCACTCAGCTAAAGCCCTGAAGGTGAAATGTCTTGTCCCATAGATCTTTTCTACTTGTGTTTCCATTCATGAAGGTGACATAAAACGTTATTGGTTCACTGATGCCTGTTCCAGCAGAGAGGAAGTTTGTGTTATTGTTTAAAACAGCACATTCCATGCATTTCTGTATCTCACAAGCCTTGTATGTCTGTCCCTTTTGAGCAAGCTATAGATCCTAATGTGTGAGTTGAAATTAAGGCTTTAAATGGTTGTAGAAATATTTGGGACGGCACCAAAGTTTCTAGGAAGCATTGATCTGCCTGAGGACAGGAAGGCCCTATAGAAGGATCTGGCAGGCTGATCACTGGGCTGAGGCCGATGGGATGAAGTTCAGCAGAGTGCCAGGTCCTGCACTTTGGCCACAGCAACCCCAGGCAATGCTACAGCCTTGGGCAGAGTGGCTGGAAGACTTTGTGGCAGAAATGGACCTGGGGGTCTTCATTTACACTCGGCTGAACTTGAGCCAGCAATGTGCCCAGGTGGCCCAGGAGGCCAATGGCATCCTGGTTTGTATCAGCAATGGTGCAGCCAGCAGGAGCAGGGAAGCGATCATCCCCCCGTACTCAGCACTGCTGGGGCTGCACCTCAAGTATTTGTTCAGCATTGGGCCCTCACTACAAGAAAGACATTGAGGAGCAGTTGAGGAAACTGGGATTGTTCAGTATGGAGAAGAAGAGGCTCAGCAGAGACCTCATTGCTCTCTAACTGCCTGAAGGGAGGTTGTGGTGAGATGGGGATCAACTTCTCCCACATAATTAGCAATAGGAATAGAGGGAGTGGCCTCAAGTTGTGCAGAGGAGGTTCAAGTTGGACATTAGGAAATACTTTTCTGAAAGAGTGTTCAGCTGCTGGAAAGGGCTGTCCAGAGAGGTTGTGGAGTCAGAATCCCTAGAGGTGTTCCAGAAACATTTAGATGTGCTACTAAGGGACATGGTTTAGTGGGGAAATATTGGTGATAAGTGGATGGTTGGACTGGATGATTTTGAAGGTCTTTTCCAACCTGGGTGATTCTGTGATTACTGGAGATGTTACTAGAGCATATGTTTAAGTGTCTCATTTAGCCTCTCTCAGGATAATAAAACATCCAATTGTTTGCTGAGGGCAGGGGAGATAACGATGTTTTTTTAGGAAATTGCCTTCTGGATGTTTGTAGTGCCGTAGTCTTTCCAAAAGCCGAGGCTGAATTGCAGCACTGACAACTGGCTGAGCCATGCTGACTTTCAAATCAGCTCATCAGTTACGTGGAAATGTTGTTGTGATGATCCTCAGTACATTCCAGGAACTGATTTCAGCGTCCACGCGTGGAATGCTGGTCGGAGGGCTCAAGTTCCTCACAATGGTGCTGGGGTATAAATTCAGAGGCTGTAAAAGGAAATTGCACTGTCCCTTCTGTTTGCCAAAGTGTTCTTGTGACTGCTTGGTAGCACACTGTTCTCCGGGATTTCTGGACACAGCCAAAGAATGTCTGAAGAGATTTCTTTCCTCAAACAGGTTTCCTGCTCATTTTGGAGGAAAGGATCTTGTCCTTTCATGTGATAGTTTGTTTTCCAGTGTTTTTGTGATGGTCTTTTCAGAACCTGGTTTCAGCCATATTCAAAGTGTTACCTTTTATTACTGCTTGTTGCAATGCTTTGAGGTTACAAGCATGTGAGAATGTGACCTTGCAGTTCTGACCTTGGATTAAAGGAACATCCTATGGAGATGGGCCTTTAGCCAAACAAGTTTGGCTAAGAAATGAGGAAACAAGTTTGTGTATCTGTAAGCAACCTGGCATTAATGTGATATGTGGTGTGTTGGGAGGAGGAGAGGGAACAGGCATTTTGGTGTTTGCCTTTCTCAGCTCATGCTGTTGCTGCATTGAAATCTGAGAGTTGCTAAGAATAACCCTGTATTTCCATGTAGCCAGGTTTGGTGCCCATCTGACAGGATAGGCTCTCATTGGGGTGCTTGTGCTGTATCATTTACTGTAGCAGTAAGGCAACAGCCATTACTGTAGCCTCTGGAAAAAGTTCCTTTGCTGCTGTGTCCTGGAGGAGTTTGAAGATCCAGTGCTTGGTGACGTAGTGCTCTGCTGTGTGTGAAGCTCATGATGGGCTTAGCGAAGGCTCCAGTTAGGTTTGGGTATGGTTCAGTCACTGAGCTGTGGGATGGGCAGAGCAGGATCAAGATCTCAGTGGTCAGCTGAGTAAGTTTCAGCCTTTTTATTTGATTTAAAGGGTTTGATTTCTAAAATTATTGGAAGATAACCTTGTTTATTTAAGCTTATACTGGAATAGCTAGTATACTAGCTAGCTAGAATTAGTTAAAAATGTGTACTGAACTAAACTTGGATTTTCCCTGTAGTTTACTGTGGTAAACTTGTAGTGAGGGGGAGCATAGGTATGTCTTCGTTGTACTGCCGTTTGGGGTGGGGGCAAAGAATTGCCTTTTTAGATTCTTGAGGAAAAATGTTCAGCAGAGGAATGGCTGTTCATGTCAGAATATTTCCAATATTGTAATTAAAGTATGGCTTATCTTTTCCCCAGACTTCTGCAGTTCCAGTAACGGTTCCTCATTCCAGCCCATTAAAACCCAAGTGACCATCCCAACAGCCCATGTTATGCCATCCACATTGGGTGCCTCACCCTCCAAGCTGTGCTCAGCAGGAGAGCAGAGCTGTTTGCAGAGTACTTCCAAAACTGCTGTGCCAGGATCTGCTTTGGATCACGCAGGACTCCTGAGAAACGGAGACTTTAATGCTGGGAAGTCATCTCAGCTGCCACACAGGGATCTGTTACGTCTCTATGGAACTTCAGGGGAAAAGGGATTTGAGCAATCCTGGCATCCTGTTTCTGATCACGTGAGAACAGAAGATACTTGGAAGTTTGACACCCCTGCCATTGAACGCACCCTTAACCAGTCTCTCTTTCTGGATAGTTTGTGTGCTGACCCTCTCCAAAGGTTCCAGAAATTCAATCCAAACTCTGGGGCAGCAGAGGCAGGAGGAGACCATTATAAGGTGCTGCCAGAGATCAAGCAATCTGCAGGGTCTAATGGAGCCTGTGAATCCCAGGATGGAACGTGGCCAAGTGGCAGCAGGCTGATGCCAACAGGACTCCAGACCAACAGTTTCTTTCCAAAACCAGTAACACCTCCATCTCTAGCGTGGATGCAAGAGACCTGCACACTGCATCCGAACGAGAGAGTCTGTGAGCTCAGTGCTTGGAAACAACAGCTGGACAATGTGCGACTGCAAATAGAGCAAATGCAGGTAGGGCATTGTGTGTGTGAGTTTAAAACCCATCCTTTCTTTTTATTCATGAGTTATTGTTTTGGACTTGTGAAGTGAGGGAAAGAATATCTTCTGCTTTTCCCTATCTTACACAAAAAGTAATTTTCTTAATGACTTGCTTTTACAATGTGTGTCACAGGTATCATTTGCTGCTTACTCTGAGCAGCACTGCCTTGTGTTAAAATACTGCACAATAGTTCAGATGCAGAGGTGAAATATTCCATTGGCCAAAACATGTCAGTTGTCAAAAGTTCTTAGCAGTTCATAGAACAATTCTATTCTGTATCTGTTAGAAAACAGATCTCAGAAGATGTGTTAAACTGGAGTTCGTTCTTAGGAGGAGAGCTGATTACTGCCTTTTGCTGGCTTTACCCTGATGGAGACAGATTGTTTCCAGTGAACAAGCACAGTGATGTAAAACTATTTGTTAATCTCCAGTTGCTCTTGGGTGAAGTTGCTTGTTCTTGGACATCAACAGGGACTGAAATAGCTGTGTCCTGGCATGCAGATGAGCACACTGTGTGCAAAATAGCTCTAGCAATGTTGCAATTACCTCTGTGGAGCATAAACCTCTCCCTCCTTATTTTGTCTCGTCTTTCAGTTACAAAATGGAGGTGCCTGTCACCATCCCTCTGTGTATTCTCCTTCACTGCCTACACCCGATCCAGCCCAGTGGATCAATATCCTGAACTCCCATGAAAACCTACTCAAGGAGAAAGAGCTCCTCATTGACAGGTGAGAGCTTCATACTGACGCTGGGTTTAAGGGCTTCATTGTATTTCCTTTTGGAAAGGGACAGTTTTGAAAATACAAAGGAGAATCCATTTTACCTGAATGGACTTTCTTTATTTTCCTGTAAAAAAGAACATACTGACCTTTGAAAACAGCCGTTTTGTTTTGCTTTTCCAACATGCTCTCCTCCCCTTCATCATGAAAATGAAACAATGATCCCAAGGAGTTCAAATAAACCAACTTCAATTACAGTTTTCTGTGTTTTGTAATGGAAAAATATTTTTGTTTACATCACAGTTATCTAAAATGTCAGAACTACCCCCTATGTGCTTGAGGACTTTCTGGAAGCTCTTGGGAATCTTCCTGTTAAATTTATTGGTTGTTTCTGTGAGTTTAGACCAACAAAGAACACTTCTAATAGATAATGCTAGTGGTCTGTTTTTGAAAAGGTTCTGAAGAAAGCTGCCTTCAGCATTTGAGCTGTAAATATCCTTTATGCTTGCTCATCTTGAGTCCTCTGATGTCTGTTTTACTCACAAACTCTGCAGTCCAGCTGGCTCCTCCAGAACATGCAAGGCTTCTGTGTTTTACATATAACCACTGCTGTGGGGGTGGGGCAGGGAAATTCTGAGGGGAGGAGAGAGAAGAAAAGTTTATGCAAATTGTGGAAAGGTCAAAATGAGCAGCTTTCACATTACCTCTGTGCAGACCAGTTCTGAGTTGTAGAGTTGTCTTTCTACTGAGCTTGTTGCTATATCAAGCATTAGAGTTGCTGTGGCACCGTTTGTGGCATTGCTCTCCAGTGCCATTAAAAAAAACAGGATGTATTGGAGAACAGTGCTTTACCTGTTTTTGTTTGTTTACAGGCAAAGGCAACACATATCCCAGTTAGAGCAGAAGGTCCGGGAAAGTGAACTGCAGGTTCACAGCGCCCTGCTTGGCTGTCCAGCACCCTATGGCGATGTCTACATGCTGAGAATGCAGGTGCTGCAGGCTGTCAGTGGGAAATATGTATTGAAACCACTGGCCCTACCATTCCTCATTAGCTGTTTCCCAAGGAGGAGGGCTGTGCAGAGTGAAAAATTATCCCGTGTATGTGGTCCTTATTATGTCATCTCTGAGGGCTTCTGACTCTTGAGAGCCCTGAAGTGCAGGGTTTGCTCAGAAGCTGTGCTTTTGATTCAAGTGCCTGCCAGCTCTGACAAGTGCAATGTCAGAGACTGCAGTGTATAAGATGGGCTGAACAGTGGTTGGGAATTAAAAGAACACAACTCATCTGCTTACTGCCAGTACATAACTGTTAGCTCTGGTGGACAGAACTTACAGGCTGTCTATGTTTGTAGGAGCTGCAACGGGAGAACACGTTTCTCAGAGCACAATTCACAGAGAAGACTGAATCTCTCAGTAAGGAGAAGATTGAATTGGAAAGAAAACTGGCTGCTGTAGAGGTGGATGCAAAGCTGATCCAAGAGACGCTGAAGGAAAATATGCAGAAATATGCAGAGGATTTAAAGAAGCAGGAAGAAAGGGTATGATCCCATTGATCTAGAGATGGGAAGATGTTTGTAAAGTCAAAAGTCAGTGCAGAGAGGTGAAAAAGTTTTTCACAGCTATGCATTATATGTATATTCTGATCTCCTTATAGAGTACTTTGGCTTTATAAGTTACAAGTATTTCAGTACTTTTAAGCAGAGAAGAAGCCTGTCTTTAGCTAAATGAGCAGAAATACCACCAAGGTAAGGTGGCATTTTGGTGTTGAGTGCTGAACAAACAGATTGAGTGGGTATACAGATGACTGAAGAATGGACAAGAAATAATATAAACTAATCTCATATATAACCATCCCTGCAGATAAAGGGAAGAGACAAACACATTAATAATCTTAAGAAGAAATGCCAGAAGGAATCTGAACAAAACAGGGAGAGACAGCAGAGAATCGAGACCCTGGAACGATACCTGGCTGATCTTCCAACTCTTGAGGACCACCAGAAGCAGAGTCAGAAGGTAAAATTTTCTCTGGGTCGTGATTGTAGCTCTTCAAATAGTTGTTCAGGGGGCTTTTCTGCAGCTGCAAATAAAGCCCTTTTGCAGCTGCCAAAGTAAAGTTACAGCCCTCCCTTTTTTGGGAAGGGGTGTTCTGAGCTATAGCTGAAGGAGGGCACATAGGTAATAAAAATCTGCATTGCAAGGGTAGGTAGTTGGAACATGTTGTGCGTGTGATTGAAATTCCTGGGAGGTCTCTAGTGTTGTGATTGTCTTTGTTACAGCTAAAGGAATCTGAACTGAAGAGTACTGCTCTGCAGGAAACAGTGCTGGCACTGGAAACAGAGCTTGGAGATGTACGAGCTGCATTCAGAGAGCAAGAGATGCAGCTAGAAAACCAGAAACATAAAGAACTGGAACTTCTTTCTACTGTGCGCAGGTAAAAATACAGAGGATTAGACCTAATATTCATCTTAGGACTGAAGTAATAACTGCATGAGAACAGTGATGATTTAGCACATCTGCTGTCCCACCTCTGACCTGGGCTGCCGTGAATTTATGAAGATTATGCAACCACTCACCAAAGCACTGCTTAAATTCTGTATGCCAAGAGTAGAGGGTGGAAAAATATCAAAGTAGCAGGAAGAAAATCAGCTTCTCTTGCCCTCCTTAGTTTTTTGTTTCTTCTGGTTATTGGCCTTAACCATAATTCCTCGCAGAATAGATCCTTGTGGCCTGCAGTGTCTGAGACTCCACCAATATTACGCTCAGGGCTGTGCCCATGGAATGGGATTCCTTCTCTCACAGCCTTTGGAGTTTGCAAGTTGGATGCAAACTGAGAGCACTGACATCTGCTATGGAAATCATTTGCCTCCTCACATTGTCCAGAGGGAAACGCCCCAAATAAACCTGGTTTTCCCATGGTGTTGTGCTATTTTCAGCTTGCAGGACAAGGTGCAGCAGTGTGTAAAGAATGCAGAGAGAGGGCTTCCTGTACAGGATGGGGAGAAACAGAAAATAGAAAATGACTCTCTGAAGAAAGAATGCGACTGCCTCAGGAAGGTAACAGGCTCTCCCAACTGGGAACCATAATGAAATCAAGGACATTTGCATTTATAGGTAGTTATAACTGCGCTGAAACAGCAGTGCCTGTAATTCTAAGCCAAAAGGTTTTAAGAACAGTTCTTGGTCTGATAACTATGCACTCCTAGAGTACTACTGGAGAAAAGTTGCAGAATGTAGAGGAGAGAAGAAAACCACAAAATTGTAACTTTGCTGGTCTGTTTGTAGTCGATATTTCTAATGTGCCTTTTATTGGGGCTTCTTCATCTCCTACTAATGTAGGCAGTAATTAAAGTAGTAAGTGGACAGGAACAAGGGAGAGAGGGATTGCTGTCCTAGTGAAGGAGGAGTCCTGGTGGTGTTGCTCAAATTCCCTGTGGCTCATAGTTACACCTGTGCTTTTGATTCCAGATTGTGGAAAAACAGCAGAAGAAGATGGAGCAGATGTCTTTGCAAGTGAAGGTGAGAAGGTGACTGGAGGTACCTAGAAATTCAATTTTCTATAAAGCGAGCTAGACTTACCATTTTCCCATGGTCTTCTGCAGAACCTGGAAGAACAGGTGGCCCAGGAAGAAGGAACAAGCCAAGCTCTGAAAGAGGAGGCAATAAGAAGGGAAAGTGCACTGCAGCAGCTCCGGACTGCAGTGAAAGAGGTCAGAGCAGTGTAGAGTACCTGAGCATAACAGTTGAATGGGGGTAGTGTTTTTTAGCAGGGCTTCTAATTTGCAGTCAGCAGCACAATCTGTCCTGCTTGCAGCCCGTCACTTGCCCTGTCAGTGCGCCAAAAGGAGATCTGTTCAAAAACAGGAGGGGAGAGGCAGTTTCTGGTTCAGGAACTTCAAATGAGGCTGTGGATTGTGTTGGAAAACACCAAGCTGGCCAGTTGGGGGCAGCAAGGCAGTGAACATGAGTCCAAACTCAACTGCAGTCCTGGCTGAAGGTCAGGACTGAGCCTCAGTCTCAAGCCTTAGAAACCTAAACACAGTGGCAGCCCTTGAGGGAAGAGATGGCTAGCATGGGGATGAGATGCTGGTGTACGTTTCCTGAAAACTTTTCTGTTTCTCACACCTTCTAAGGGATGGCACAGCATCACTGAATGCTTCCTGTCAGCCAGGAAAACAGGCTGCTCATACCCTGCAGGGCTGATACTTGCTCACTTTCTCACTCTCACTTGGAGAGAGTCTGGAGGGCTTTATATATAGACCTGCTTCTCCTGTCATTGGTGCTCCCATCATCATTGACAATTGTGTTAAGCTGCTTTGAAGTGTTCTTGTTCTGTACCAAGTGACCACTCACCTGCTGCCACTTGTTCAGCTTTCAGTGCAGAACCAGGATCTCATTGAGAAGAACCTGACCCTTCAGGAACGGCTCCGGCAGGCAGAGCTGACAGCTCAGCCCCTGTCTGCTGAGACTGCCCACCTCGCTCAGGAGTTGCACTGTGAGCTGGCCAGCTGCCTGCAGGATTTGCAGTCTGTCTACAGCATTGTCACTCAGAGGGCTCAGGGCAAGGATCCTAATCTCTCCCTGCTTCTGGGCATTCGCTGTAAGTATGCAGAGTGATAGCATAGCAGATTCTTTGTTTCATGTGCTGCAGTAGAATTAAATACCTCACATATAGTTTAGGAGATTCTTACCTTCCTGAACCTTCTTACTGCAGTTAGCAAGCTTTAAGAGCGCACACAGTAACAGCTACATGTTAGTAATATGTCTGTTGCAAATGTGCATTAATTTTTCTGTCTCACTTGCAAATGCATGGGACTGTTGCTCAGAAGTGCATACCTGAGGTAACTCTTTTCTCTGATTCCACAGCTGTGCAGTACTCAGTTAAGGAGAAGGATGACTTGCTGAGCCCTGATGTGCTTGCAAAAAAACTAGTGGAGGTAAAACAGCTTCACAAAGAGGTGGAGGACTTAAGAACGGCAATATCTGACAGATATGCCCAGGACATGGGAGACAACTGCATCACTCAGTGAGGAGAGCTCTCTCCCCAAAGTAAGACAGGAAATGAAGACTTGAAACTCTCGGGAGACTAGAACTCCTACAACTGAAAACCTGTTCAGCACTTTACCATCCCAATACTTGGGTACAGACATGTGGCTTATCCAGGAGAAACTGGGGGTTGTTGCCAGAAGTGTTTATCTGCTGACTGGCTAACTGGAATCAGGGCTTCACTGTCAGGCTTTGCAGTAGCTTTGATCTTATGGAATGTGTTTTTTTGTTGTCTTTGCTGGAGCTGGTGTGCTCTCTCACTCTGGGAGATGAATTCTGAATAGCCTCCCAGGCATGTTAGACACTGAACGTGCAAATGTGAGTTAAAACCAACACTAATAGGAAATGTATGCCCTGGTCCTTCTGATAAATTCTCTGCGCAGGTCCTGTGCAACTTATAAGAGTGGAGTACTATCAGAGCGTTCAGGGGATGTCTGGATTTTGTAGGCAAGCAGGTGTGCTGATTACGCTACCACTAATTACATCACCGTGCTACAGGCTTGTCAGGTGCTACGTGTGCAGTTCTGGCTTGGATGCTTGTGTAGCCGTTCATGCACCAGGACCTGCTTTGTTCAGGTAAATGCAACCAGAGTCTTTTAGTAGCCAACAGAAGCTGGGGAATAAAACAGCACTAACAGAAGACTCAAAATACTGTCCCTGGATCCTGTTATCCTAGAAGCCTTAAACCTTTATCCCCTGAAAAAAGCACACAGAGTGTGTGTATGATCCAGGCTGCAGAGGAAATGGATTGATGCTGAAGTGCCTTAATGTGCTACAGAAGCTTCCTGTCCACACACTGCTTTGTGTCTAATGTATCTGCTGGCAGGGTGAGAAATTGCTATTTATTGTAGCAGTCTTTAGAGCCATTGCAAACAATCCAGCAGGGCTTTGAATGTACATAACTCCTGCCTGAGTTGCAGGGATCCTCTGCACAGAGGGACTGTGCTGCGGGCCTGTTGGGAGACACCTGCATGGCTCTGCTTGCTCCTTGTTGAGGAGAAAGCCGTCCTGGTCCTAAAATGGCAGCACGGTTGTACAGCTGGATCTGAGAGCTCTTCCTGATGCCAACAAAGCTGCAACTACTCAGGTTTTGTTCTAGTTCTGCCTCTGGTTCTCTGGTTGCTCCCTGCTCGCTGTGCCAAATAATTGGAATCTAAATTGGTGTAGGATACAGTTCATTTTGTCACAACTTCCTTAATCTTAGTGGCAACTTTACAGTCTGGAGCGTTGGCTTGACACGGTGCTGTGGTGCCAAGGATGAAATTTGTGTTGGTTTCCGTCTCTTGACTCACAAACTATGAAGTCAGTGGTAAAACAGGGAATGTACTGCTGAAACTTCTGCCCCTTCAGTTGTTCTTGGTTCACACTGGGGCCGTGAGCCCTAATTTTGAGAGAAATGCTGTTGTTACTTTTGTGTTAAGATTTAAGACCAAATTTGTTTTGTTCTTGAAGTTTGGCCACCACAGGGGCCGCTGGCAACAAGTTGGTTGGTGTGCCATGCCAGCTGCCCCTGGCACAGCACGTAGAGCTTCCAGCGTCTGCTGTGTTACATCTCAGGCTCTGTTCTCACACTGCTGGTGCCACGTCCTGAGCTCACTGTGGGCCAAAGCTTATTGAGGTCCTGGCTGCCGGGAGCTCTGGCACGGAAGGCAAAGCCGCACAGCCGCTCTGCGGCAGGTTGGGATGTGCTGATCAGCCACGTTCTGCTCAGGGCGCAGTGGGAGCTGTGACTCAGGTGCAGGGATGCGCACGCCTCCTGCCTGTCCAAAACCGGCTGCACGAATGGGATCACAGCAGAACAGAACATCGCAGCCCTAAGGCCGGGTTGGCCGCCCCAGCCCTGCACCCATAGTGAGCCCCGCTTCTGGGTCACCGCTTTGCGTGTTGCCCTGCAGGGAAACGTCCACGCTTCTGTCCTGCAAAACGACCTCTGGGCTTAACGCGGATCCCAGCTGGGTGGGGAGCGTCGGCCCTTTCTTGGAGAGCACCCTGCGCAGGGTGCAGCGCCGCGTGCCTCGCCTCCGCTTCTTGTGCAGCCCGTACCCCGGCGGCTGGCGCCCCGCCTCGCGTTGTTTTCATCGAGTCGAGCACGGGTGTGTTTATATCAGCGTTTGTCTTCCCCACTTGTTTGTACCGAACGTTTTGAGTATAAAATAAAGCTGCACTGCTCCACTCGTGCAAAGCAGTCCCGTGTGACGGCGTCCGGCGCTTCGGGGCTGCCGGGACTCCGAGCGCCCCGCGCCGGGCCCGCGCTGCTGGCAGCCCCGCATGCCCGCAGCCGCCGGCTCCATTGGTCGCCGCAGTCACATGCAGGGCGGTGCCGGCCCGCCCCCGCCCTCCGAGCCTCCGCAGCCCGGGCTGTGCGCAGGGAGCGGCCGCGGGCGCAGCATGAGCGCTCTGAAGGTGTACAGCACGTCGGTGACCGGCTCCCGGGAGGTGAGGGGTGCGCGGTGCGGCCGGGGCAGGGCTGGGCGCCGCGGGGTTCCCTTCCCCGGGCGGGCGTCCCTTCCGCTGGAGATACGACCCTCCCCACCCCGTCCCATCCTGGCGTTCCCTCTGCTCTCCCGCCGTGTTTCTCCCGGTCCCCGTCCCCGCCCGCTCCGTGCTGCGAGCCCCCCTCCCCGCCCAGCAGAGGCCCCCCCGGCCAGGTGTAGTCTGATGCGCTGTGTGCGTTCACCCTTCGGAGCTCCTCCCCACACCCCGATAACGTTGCTTTTGCCGCCCGGCTTCCAGATCAAATCCCAACAGAGCGAAGTGACCAGAATCCTTGATGGGAAGAACATCAAGTACGAGCTGGTGGACATCTCCCAGGACAACGCTCTCCGGGAGGAGATGAGGGCGAAGGCGGGCAACCCCAAAGCCATCCCACCCCAGATTGTCAATGGAGACCACTACTGCGGGGTAAGGCTGCGCTGGGGGTCGGTGCTGTGAGAGCTGGATTGGAGGGCAATGACGTTATCGCCTTGGTTTTGCTGCGGATGCCCTCGGGATGCTTTCTGAAAGATTTTCCCCTCGAGGTGCGCGGACAAAAGGCAGTCAGTGTTAACCTGCATTTGGAGCACAATGCAATGTTGGGGTGGCTGTGTGTGCCCACAGGCAGTGGGGCTGTGCTGTGTGGGGCTGTCGTGGCTTTGCCCCATCATCTTCCACATGACCTCTATGTTGGGTGCTGGGAGCACTGCACTGCCTGCCTGGAGGGAGCATGCAGTGCACAGGCGTTGGGGCTGTGTGCCTCTTGTTTGTGAGCAACCGGGTGCTTTCTTCCCTGCAGGATTATGAGCTCTTTGTGGAAGCGGTGGAACAGAACACCCTGCAGGAGTTCCTGAAGCTGGCCTGACCCTCAGGCTCTCCGCTCGTCCTGGACTATACCTGCATTCCTGAGCACCCCCATCTCCGACCATCTTCACTTCCAGGTTGTCAGCACTGTCCTGGCACCGCGACTTGTATTCCAGCACCAGGAAACCCGTGACCAAAACTACTCACTGCAGCTGCCTATGATTCCTTCCTGCCTAACCCCGATGTCATCTCAGAGGGATCCAAAGAAAACCTGACGCTCGTTGCGCATGGCCTTAGAACAGACCTGGGCCTGGCTCACACCACAGCTTCCAGTGCCTCTGTAAACAGCAAAGCCTCTCAGGCTGTGCAAAGTGCAGCTGTCCGTTAGCCTTCTCCTCTACAGGGAGAGCTGCTGCTTTAGGAGGGAAAGGCTTAGGGTTGCATGTTACTTCCCACTCCTCCCAGTTGCTGTTAAAATTGTAAATCCTGCTGCCTCACTTCCTTTTTTTTTTAAAAAAAAAAAAAACTTTCATCTCAACAGCACAGATCATGGCAACTAAGTTTTTTGTTTTGTTTTTCAATAATTTAATGCAGAAATACTGCACAAAGCTGGGTTTGACTACCCACTGGGGAGCAGGCTGGGGCTGAGGTGTCCCTTGGCAGGCTGGGGGCGGGTGGGCCTGCAGCTGGGACCTGCACTGCTCCATCAGTGGTCTCTGCTATGACGCAGTGTGAGGCCTCCCTGGTGAGTGCTGATGGCTCAGGGCTGCTTCACAACAGCTCATGCTCCAGCTATCTTATCCTTCCTGTTTTCTGTTGGCTTTTTGCAACCTGGACCAAGTGCATTTTGTTTTCCTGCCAAAAAGCAAGTTTATAACCAGCGTTGTCTTCCAAGATGCTATTAAATGTTACTGTACCTTTTGTGCTGGTACTCGTGGGTTCCTTTTAAATTGCTTTTATTTTGACAGGTTAAATAGCCTACAGAATGATTCTAAGTCAGTTCCATCTTGGAACAGCTGAGGTGATTGTGCTACTGCAGCCTGACACAAAGATCTTAATGCCTCAGATTGCTGCTGCTAATGAAGGGCTCTTGGGACTTGTCTCAGTATCCAACAGACTAGCAGTGGCAGGTTCCTCTCTTAAGCAGCCTACTGCTATGCGTGGTAAGAACAGCCTGAGGAAGGGACAGCTGCAGCCAGACTTGGGGGCAAAATACAGAACTGGAACTACCTGGTTGGTTATAGACCAGCCCTCTGCAAAAGGGCAGTGCCCTGTAGGAGGGATCTGGTAAAGCAAATTTAACCAGAGTGTGGAAAAGGGAGGAAACTAGCAGACAGCTGCAGGCATTGAGTCACTGATTGCAGGGAGGCTGTGGAGGCAGCTGGCCTGTGCTTGTGGTGCTTCCTGTGTGAGCTGTGCGTGGCTTGGCTCTGGTCAGAGGGGACTGGGAAAACAGAGCTGCCCCAGGAAGTGATCAGACCACCTTGCCCTATTTCTGTATCTAGCCGCTCCTTTGAAACTTAATGAAAGTGGAAACTGCAACCAAAGAAATGTTTTTATCAGGAGCCTTTAAAGAGGGCTGGGTGGTGGAATATGTTGGGCTTCTGCTAAAAGGGAAGCTGCCAGAAGGCGCTGCCTTGCACACGTGGGAGTGTTATCAGCTGAGAGTCAAGTGGGAACTTGTCAGAGCTGAAATGGGAAGAATATGCACAGAAAAGGGCCTGCGGAGCGTGGTCCCAACCTCCAGGAGAGGAAGATGCTTTACTCTCAGGGTTCAGCAGAGAAGCAAAGGGATTATGCTCTTCTCCAATGACACGGTGTCCTGTTGCAGCAGAGCAGCAGGCTGGGAGGAAGGAAGGCAGCAGCTTGAAGCCACAGCAGGCTTGGCTCCGTGTGGCTGTGAGCCTCAGCCCCTCTGCAGCTGGGGGTTGTCCAAGGAAAGGAGTTGCTCATGTCCAGGAAACCCAGCAGCAGGATCTCCTGGCTGGAAGGAGGCTGGCTCAGCCCCAGTATTGCAACGGCCCAAAGCTCATTGTTCAAGACCATATAACGGAGCCTGTACTACTTCTGGTATAAATGCAGTTGAAATCTCTGGGCAGCAACTCTGTGGAAAGTAGATTGACCCTTGCTGTGTTTGCCTGTCCTGCCCAGATATCTGCTGTAGAGAATCCCTGAGTCCAGCTAAGCAACTGCCCTGGTACCAGTGCAAAGCTGGCAGCCTTCCCCGAGCAGAGATCAGCCAATATAACCTCCAGCAGAGGTGAGAAACCAGGCCTCTGCCTTCAGCTAACAGAAATCCCTGTGATAGCAGCCCACCTGATCTGGGGAAGAGCAACCATCCACCCAGGGGGCAGCAGAACACAGGCTGGCATGCAGCACTCTGCTAAAGGGAGAGATTGAAGAAGGAACCTTGCTCTCCATCCCAGGTAACAGCACAATGGAACTAGATCTGGAAAGACAACTCTGCTCTCCTCCCAGCCAGGGGGATGTTGTAATTCAGCTAACAGTGCAAGATAGCTCCTTCCTCCTGCAGAGGAGCTGCTAGGCTGTTTGCAGCCCCGTCCCCTCTGGTGGGAAGGGGTCACTTCTCCGCAGCAGCAAGGAGGCACTGGGGATCAACCCACATTCCTGCAGGCTCCTGGAGTTGTCCGCATACACCCTCTGGGGAAAGGTACTGATGATCTCATATAAATCGGAATCTCCACCCCTAGGAAAGAACAGTGCAATCTTTTCTTATGCACAGCATCCCCCAAGATTTTGAAGAGATGCTGTGGCTCATCCATTGCAATTACTTAAGAGCAGGGAGAGAGGCTGCTTTGCAAGTGCAGGCCAAGCAGAAAAAAAGGCTTCCTGCCCAAACTGCATGTAGCCAGGCACGGAGCAGCCATTCCAGACCTCACAGCTGCAGTGGGATGAAGGCTGTTCCATCCCAGCAGAAGTGAGCTCAGCATAGGCTTGGATAGAGGCAAGTGCTACAGCCTATGATGAGTGAAGACCAAAAAGGTCCCCCCAGCTATCCAGAACTGTTAGTTTTAAGAAGATGAAAGGCATCTCTTGTGATGCTTTTTGTCAAAGATGTGTATTAGGTGCTCTGAGCAGGTGCTCTGTATTAGGTGCTCTGAGCACGCCTGCCAGCTAGAGAGTGGCTCTGGTGTCAAGAGGAGCCAAAGCAGCAGAGTGCCCAGGACCCAATCCTGTTCAGTGAAGGCTGCTCTGCTCCAAACATGGCTCCAGGGCCCTGAGCAGCAGCAGCAGAACCTCCCCTGGAACCGGGTGGAGCAGGATGGGGAGCAAGGAGAGCAAGAGTCCTACCTGGCATAGGCAAGGTATTGGCGCAGGTCCCCTATTGTCTCTGAGAACAGCATTTTTATGACATACATCTGCTCCCCACTCTCAGATCTGATGCGGAGAGTGCAGACTTCAGGGGCAGAAGATCCAGCCTCTTCAGCTCTCTCTAAGCTGGAGGTCAGAAAGCTGTCTCAGTTAAGGAGTGAGGGCTCTGGTGTGCTGGGGTCATCTGAACTGGGGAGAAGAGCTTTCCATCTGGGAATGTGCTTGAGATGAGCAACGCTTAGCCTGGCCCACAGACCCAGCTGCCGCTTTGCCTTCACTGCTTAAAAGCTGCCTTGAGAAGATGATTGCTGACCTTTTTTTTGCTTTATTATTTTAGATCAGGGTTGTCTGGTAAGATCTCTGCCCTACTTTTTTGATTAAAAATAATCTGCTTGGAATTTTTTCATTAGCTATTTGGGTTTTATCTTGCCCAGAAGACTGAGTGAAAATGCACTGTTTATGTCACCTCCCACTTGCACATCAGTTTCCTGGAGGGATTTTCCCATTTAGTTAACAGCTTCAGTTGGCTTTAAATTCTTAAACCCTGTCTTGCTGTCAGGAAAAGTATTTCACTGCCATAAATTACACTGAACAACAGAAATTTTGTTAGAGATGTAAAAGTTGGCACGTTTTTCCCCCCAAAAAAAACAAATATATGTTTTTTTTCCTAGTTATTCCCAAGGTTTAAAATCAATGGGCAGAAACCCCTGGAAATAAATAAATAAATAATGAGAGGGAGAGCTGATGGGCGGGGATGTGTGTACCCTTACCTCTGCAGGGCAGACAGCCTGGGTGTCCCCACCATGATCTCTTTGCTACTGCGCACCCCATCAGAGCTCTGCAACCAAACCCAGGTGAGTATCACCACCTGTTCTACACAGAGATAAACAAGAGCCAGAACAGACCAGGAGCAGGTGCCAAAGTGCTGTGTGCACGCTCTGATGGAGCATTTGGGGAAGAGGAGGTTAGAAGGAGGAGGTGTGGTTGCATGCAGAGCACTGAGCATGAGGAACCATGCCAGCCTGCTCCTTGGGGTGCTCTTTTGGCAAATCCAAACCTGCTGCATTGCTCCAACAGTGTCTTGGGTGGCCATTGCTTCACTGTGCATTGATGACTTAGAATATTTGTTCCAAAACTGCTTCAGAGAGGGTTTGGGACCTGCCAGAGAAGAGGGAATATGTCAAAAAGATCATACACCTACAGAATTTTCCCTCAGAATAAACTGATTTAGTGAAAAGAGAGCAGAACATCTGGCAGAGAGAGCTCTACCCTCTCCTGGCCATGTGGATGCTGGCTCCTGGTCTCCAGCTGCAGCTTGTCCCATTTTCTGGCCCACTGACGTTGTGATTGCCAGTGTAACCAGTGAGCAACTGTGCAGCTCACACCTGCAATGTGTAACAGGCAGAACCCCTGTTATCTCTGCAGCAAACAGGAAGGTCTGATATTGTGGCAGTTCTTACATGCTTGGAGAATTGCCCGTCTTGCATTTGTGTTGGTTCCTTTTGGCATGGTGTCAGTGGGCAGCTATTTTTTTCCCACTAATAAAGGATAAAGGGAACTTCTCTGCTTGTGAATATCTCTGAGGTAAGCAAGAGTATTAATGTATTTAAATATGAAGATGCTGCTGAGGGCAGTGCATGTGTATAGGTTGTTTAATTATGCATGCATAGTTCTACTGTTTTCTGCCTACCTGGCCGACCATATTTGGCTCTCCAGCCAGTCACAGTATCTTGGCTTTGCTTATGCAGGCTGCTAGAACTCAGAAGCAAAATGAGGAAATATGAGGCCTGACCTCATTCAAAGAATGCATGGTTCCCTTGGCATCCTCCGATGCTGAGAAAGGTGAAGCTTTGACTCGGAAGTGTTGCCTTCCTCTTTGAGACCCCACACATTCACTTCTTGCTAGCTGGACTGCCCCAGTGAGGTTTCAGTTCTCTTTGGAAGATGCATTTTTGAGATAGGTGTAGGAACTTACCTGGGATCTCGGTGGGTTCCTCCACCTTGCTTAATTTTGAATGGCCAACAACTTGGCCGTGTCCAGGAAAACTCCCAGGAAGGTCTTTCTCCTGAAATACCACATCTCTTTTGTCAGTGACCTGTTGGATTAAGGCCGATTGCTATAAGCAAGGTTCACTGTATCAGAAAACAATAAACTACAGCAACCTAGCAGCAGTAAATCCCAAATGAAACTGAGATACTTCCTTGGGAGCTGCTCCAGCTGTCCAAACCCAATGAAACGCATCTCCAGTTCCTCTACACTTTCTAACAAAGCAAATCCTGCTAGATCCTGGACCTGTCCAGGCCTCAGTGTAGTTCAATGTCTTGACAGGCACTGGACAGCCAGTGCCTTTCCATAAGTTGTAAAAAACGTGTGCAGACCTGACCTTTCTTCTGTCTGTTTCCATGCTTGAAAATGCTCTCTATGATGAAAGCAGCTGTTTGGAAGTGGAGGGGGATTTACTGTCACTCATACTGCACTGCAGAAGTTGCAGTGGGATCTGATGGATGGCTCCAACAAAGGGGCGGAACCAGACTGAGGCTCCCAGCAGTGGGAAAAAACTGTATATAAAGAAGGTCAGTCTTTCTGCCCGGGCTTTAGTAGTGTCCTGTGGTCTGTAGGTGTGGTTGGCAATAAGCTGGCTACAGGCAACCACATATGCAAGAGCCCTGCACAGTCCCCTCCATCTGGTTTTCCAGCCACCACCCCCACCAGCTCACACTGCTCTGACCTATTTGTATAGATGTGCCCTGCTTTCTTCTTGGTGGTGGCAGGTGCACCCCTCTGCCTATGCCCGCTTACATTTCAGAGGCACTTAGAGACCTAAATCAGAGTCCTCTGAGGCCCTCAGTCTGAAAATGTGGCCTTGGTTTTTTACTATTCCTGAAAAATCAGAAAGAAATTGGGCTCAAAAGGACTGCATGTGGCTAAACCCATTTAAATTACTGCAAATTAAACTCTCTGCAAACTCTGCAAGATATACTTCTACAATCTGTTTTTAGAATCTCTTCCAGGAGAACTAGTTGAGGTGTTGCTGTTGCACGGCTCTTCAGGTGTTGCATATACCACTCCACTTCTGCAAAGCCTATTTGTGCTCTCCCAAGTCTTGATCCAAGCCAAGATTCAGCCAGGCAGAGAAACTGCTCAGCCCTGATGCACAACTGCTCACCTACATCCTGTAATGGCTCAGGCAGTGTGTTCCTCACCACTTCCATACACACATGCACAGAACTTAGCTTCCTGTATGCTGAGTTCAGAAACCTCAACCAGAGATTGCTACAGGGAACATGTAGTTTGGTGAAAGAAATCTGAACAACTTTATTGGGAAAAAAGAGAGCCATTTCTTCCAAAAATCCCATGACAGCGGAGCTTTGCACTGCTTACCTGCAGAGGGACACCATCTGGGTAGCGTGCCTGCAACTCTGAAGGGAAGTAACCATCCATAATGTCCTGCAGGCATTGCTGAAACAAAAAATGGCAGCTCATTCATGGTCATACCTCTGATTTTCTATTTATCTGATGACTAATATTTACATCCTGGGCTGCTCCTATTTGTAATATTTCTGCTGTGCAGAAAAAAAGAAGTTTGCACCCAGACTCTCCCTCTCATAAAAAAAAAATAATACAAAACCAAAAAAATGCTGCTCAGTTGATTTTTAAAGGTGTGCTGGGAATAGGGTTAAAGTTTTATATATATATATATATATATAAATTATTATTGTTTTTAATGTATAGAGCACCTATCACCTGATTGATAACCATTCTTTGGGACCATTCTGATGGCAGGGCTAAGAACAGGTTAGCACCTCAGCATTTCTGTTTCCAGCCAATTGGGAAAAACAGCAACATCAAAAGCCACAAGATTTTGCTGCCAGTGTTTAATACTGCTACTCCGTTACTCCATCGGGGTTGGAGGAGATTTATTGTGAATGGCAGCAGTTTGCACTGTGATTTCTCCAACTGTGCTGCAGAACAGCACAGGCATCCCAGCAGGGCAGTGGGATGTGAAGGCTGGAGGTCTCATTAGCTACTCGTTTTGGGGACTGAGATGATCTCACTGGCCTTGTTCTTCTATGTTCTCTTTGCTGATACACAGTGAATCACAGCAAGGTGGCTCCATGTCTGACTCCTGCACAAACCTTTTCATACCTGAGCAGACTGTTCCTCGTAGGAGCGAAAGGGTCCATCCAACATGATGATCCCGTTCTGATACAGTGTCAGAGGGAGGGGTTCTGGCTGCCTCAGCCGAGCTCCTCCTGCTGTGTGCTCAACATGAGAGACGCCATCTCCAGCCAGCATGTTCAAACCCTTCACATTTTCCAAGATTAAATCAAAATCAACCTGGTGTTTGGAAACAACTGCCTCACCTGTGGCAGAAAGAGCAGAGTTATGGAGGGAAGGAGATTTTTTTCCCCAGTTACGGGGAAGGAGCATCTTTCATCTCTGTGTGGATGTGTCTGAGGAGCCTCTGCATCCCAACATTTTGGAGCTGTCATTGCTGCCTTTCATGTGTCACCTTTCCTTTGAAAAGCGTGGTGCAACAGTCTTGCTGTGGTTTAGGGTTGCCAGATCTACGTGGGTGTGTGCAAAACTGCGAGGGCACGGTAGCAGAAAAACAGCCTTCACCTACAAGTGAGCATATCAGCCGCTAGCTAAGGTGCAGCCAACAGCAGTTTGGTTTTGGTTGTAATTTCTTAAGTGTTAACCCTTAATGTGGTGCTGCAAAATGCACAGAGAGGAATGAGTAATCTAAATTGGCTAAATGGACCAGGGTAGATTTGCTGAAGAAATGTCAGTGTGGCTGCATGCTCTGAGCCCCCAGCACTTCTCACTACAGCAGATTTATTTCTCCCTTGCTGGGACGATGCACAGGGCGTTTGAGGAGGGTGATAGGGTGAAGCAGTGAAAGCATTACAGTGGGACAGAAGAATGAAATGAAAAGAGAAAACGAAACAGAGGGTAGGACATTGGTATTTCTGTTCTGATTTTCTGAGATTTGATTAAAGGTGGGCAGAAAAAAAAGCTTTAAATAAGAGGGGGGGAATCTCCCTTAAAAATGGTAAGCAGTATGAAAAGTATGAAAATATTTCTACTGCTTTTCATGTCTTCTTCCTTCTTTCATCTAAGGGATTAGATTAACAAATAATATTTGCACAGTTATTAGTTAGTAGCAACAGTTATACAGCCCAAGTAGTGTTCTTTTTTTTCCTTCTGTTACCACTTTGCCAAATATGCTTGGACCCCATACAGCACAATCAGGTCCCAGTTAAACCACTCATGTCGTTGCTGGGAGGAAAGGCAAACAATACTCTGATGGAGCCAGACAATAGGGGTAAGTTGCTATGGCTACTAAATACACAAAGCATCTGGTTCTGTTTTCCACTCATTTTACGTCAGTGTTTTTAGAGCAATCAAGCTTCAAACACTCAGGGTATGTGAACTGTTCAGGAAGCAGCTGCTGTGAAGGTATTCTTCTAAATGGCTGGGCCACCAAGATCTCTCCTTTCTCCCCAGATGAAACTTATAAAATATAGGTGTATATAGAATACAGCGCTCTGCCTGTCCCAGCTCCTATTAAATTGTTCCATGTCTCTAACCCTGAGAGGGACTGGTGTGAAGACCTCAGAACGGGATCACAGATTCTTACAACCTGCTTATCTACTCTAAGGAGTATCATACCTTCCCTAAGCATTCAGCAGGAGCTAGGATGGCTGCTTTAGCAAAGCGCACTGATGATTTACCTGGCTTCCAGAACTTCTTTGCCAGCAGTTGGTCATCTCTGAGCAACTCCAAGTCTTCCAGCTCTTTGTGTCTGTCTCCAACCCAGATCAGACCATAGTCATTTAGAAACTGCTGTAAGAGGAAAGGACAAGTCAGTGTTGTAGACCAAAGCTAGAAACTAGACAGAGTGGCCTCACAGTGCTTGGCTGCAATAGTGAGAAGCAGAAGTGGAGGTGAACAAGGTTTATCTCAGGGTTGGCAGGATGCCAACTCACTGGCAGTAGAAGTAGCAGCTCTACTAGAAGTGGGCAAAAGGGAGGAAGGATTAAACTACCTGTAGTGATACAGTAGTCCCAAGAGCCTAGTAGCTGTGTAGATTATTTTCACAACCCTGGAAATCAAAATGATGAGGCTTGCAGCAGGCAACTGTATAAAATCTGTGTATAATATAATTATACTACCCTGTAGTTCACACTCAGCTTGTTATTTTCTTTCAGAGGAGTGAAGGGAGAATTTGTGGTTATCACAGTGGCAGCTTGAAAAGAACCAGGCAGTCTGGGACTGCAACAGTCTCAAACCGAAGGTGCAAATGGCTTGGAGCAAGTAAAGCAGGCATCTCACCTCCATCTCCCAGACCTGAGTCTGCAGCTGAAGGCACCTCATTTCCAGATCCTCTGCTGTAGATGAGTCAGGAGCATCTGAGAGGGAAGATCTGCTTTTATTATGCACAGCCTTGAAGAAGAGCTACCAGTAACCTATGTTACAGAATGTGGAAGCCCCAACATTCTTCCCGCACCATCAGTAAACTGTAAAACACTACTGAATTTTTATGCTATAGGAAGCTGATGTGAGTGGTGCTGTTCACTGTTGTACACTAAGAGCTGCTTGGCTGGGTTCTAAGAGACCTATTCAAAAATCAGCAGATGTCCACCAAAGCTGTATCCAGAAACCTGGGCTTCGTAGCTGGCACAGTGTATGACGAGGTAGAAAACGCAGTTGTGGCTTTACAGCTTCTTTGTGTTCTCTGCTCAGGAAATAGAGATGCATCACAGCTTTACACTAACAAGGTAGTTCAGCCATGACAGGAAACGTCTCTGGGATCAGCAGGAGAGTTACTGGATTCCAAGGAATTGAGGAGCAGAAGAGCTTCAGTGACTCACTTAAAGCAGAGCTTATTTTAGCATTAAGTTGCCTTGCAAATGAGTGAGCCTGGACCTGTAAGTGCTTTTTGAGACTGCAAGTCAATTTTTGGTTTTGCCTAGCTATGAGCTGTTTGTTGGGTTGTTTGTTTGTTTTTCTTAACCTATTTGAACTGTATGGTGTATATTGTTCTTCTTTTTTTTTTTTTTCTGGCCATCCTCAGGTTTGTGGTTGTTCTCTGCTCATGGAAACTTATTAAGGCACAGAAAATAGGTCAGGAAATAATGTCTACTGCTGCACCAGAAAAGCAGAACAACTGATGAAGTGACGATCTACCTTGGCAAACAGCACCATGTGTGTAAACTGATCCCACCCATGGAAGAGGCTTATAGGCTTTTGAGGCAGGGATGGCTGAGAGGGAAGGTTTCCAAGCCTGCTCTGCAGCAGTACCAGGAGACCTGTAACTCTCCCATGGGTGAAAACAAGGTGCCAAGGGTCAGTTTTTACCTTCTCCTTTCTGAAGAATCTTCATCTTCTCCTCAAGCTCCACAATCTTCCTGTCCTTCAATATCAGAATGAATAATGACCGTGTTAAGGTCCTCTGCTTTCAGGACCTTGATGCAGTTTGCATAATTAGTCCTGGCTGGGTGAGGCAGTGCTGCACATACTCTCTCTCAGATAGGCAAAATAAGGGTCAGAATGGCCTCACAAATGTCTTAATTTGTGACTCAGCAGAGGGGTGGGATGTAATACACTGCTCCAATATTAGACTGGGGACATTGCTAACCTATCTCCCCCTTCTATCTGCACAAGAATGAATTTCATACTTAGGCCTGTTAGTGGCTGATCTAGAAAGCAGACCAGGATCTCTGTCACCATCAGTTAGAAAACAAGACAAAACCACACAAAAAAACCCAACCCATTGCTATTTATTCTACACTAAACAGTATTTATTCTCAACAGTGTTACAAAAAGACCTGTTCTAAGATTACTTTTCTTGTCTAAACCACTAGTTGCTTTGTTTTGTTTTCAGAATGCAAAAGAAAGAAAAGAGTCTGAAACCAAATAGATTTTAGTGAAAGGATGCTGAGACTCATTACTTTGTAAAGTCACAGTAGGATCAGAGCAGTAAGGGCTGTTCAGTTTTCCATGTCAAGGGCAGATATGACTGCTCTGCTCTTTTACAAAGAGCATAACCTGTCTAATTAACAGAGCAGGCTATGGATTAATTTGTTCTAGACCAGACTGTGTCTAAGTAGTGTGTCATTACCCTGGCTTGAAAAGTTAAAGCAGGACACAGAACAGGCCTGTAAGGGCCAGAACTTTTACCTTCAGTTGGATTTCTTGTGCTTGTTTATCTATTTTTTGTTCCAACAAACTGATCTTTTGCATCATGGATGACATGAGCTCCATGTCAGCGGGAACTGTACCTGAAAGCACAAATGCGTTACCTCTAGAAAGGTAATTCATACTGGAGGCTTATCTGCACCATAAGGAAACCCACACATGAGCTCTTGTTATACCAAAGCAGGTAAATAAAGGGTACCTTTGGCGGACGTGGGGTGGAAATCCCTCAGCTCTTATCTTTGAGAGCTCTTGGTAGGGAGGTGGCTACGTCACTGGCAGCATGCTGTGTATGTGAGTGGGAGACAACACAAAGTAGCCCTGGCCTGGGGTACTGAGTACACCAGATTGTCACTGAGAGACTATGATGGTCAAGAACCCCCTTATCTTTGAGGGACTTCACCCTGTAAAGTGGTGAACTAGATAATCTTTAAGGTCTCTTTCAACCTAAGCCATTTGGTGATGTCATATATTCTTCTTTAGTGTTGTCCCTGCAAGGGAAGACTGCCTTGCACTGTGTTCTTTGCCGTGGGGGACAAGCTGTGTCACCTGTGAAGAGGCACAAAGTGTAAGAAAGAAAACAGGTCAGTATTTTGCATATGACTTCTCCAAAAACAGGTAAAGAAATACAGGTGTTACACTGAGGGAAGGAGAAAGAAGAGTGGCCCTGGGCTATTCACTCCCAGAAGCACTCTCAAAACCAGTGGGTGAGGGCATTTGTTACTGCACAGAACCAAAAGAAACGTAAAGTCTCAGTTCGCTCAGAGTGAACACAAAACGTGGCTGGCAGAAAGAGACTGTGCAGCTTGTACAGAACATCCTGTGCCACACAGAGAGACAGAAAGTACCACAGAGCTGCCTTAACGAAAAGTACAACATCTGCGAGTAGCAGAAACAGGAAACTTCACTGACAGCAGAGGAACAGCTTTTGTGCTGTTAATCTAACAGGCCAGCTGTGAGCTAAAGTGGAACTGTGAAATGAAGCTCTAACGTGCTCTAGGGGTTGCCGAGGATGTCGAAACCCTCCACCAGTTACCTGATCGTGGACATGTAGGAAGAAGAGCTGTGCTCACCACAAGAGGTGTCGGATGGTGAGCAGTGCCTTGCCAGCAAACAGCGCAGCTGGGCCCTGCTATGAAAAATGGTGAGGGAATACCTAAAAAACGAGGATAGGTTTTTAGCTTTGTGGGGAGAGGGCTGGCTTGATGAGCAAGTTTCCTAAAATATGAAGAAAAGGGCTATCCCGAAGGGCCCAAACTCTGCATTCTTCCTCACCAGCCCACACTGCGTGCCTTTGGGCAGGGCGTTCCCGAAGCCCTCAGTCAGCACAGCACAGAAATGGCCGCGAACGCTCTCGCAGGCCAATGACGGCGCCCTGAGGGCCTCCCACCACAACGGGACTTGAAATAACGGCCAGAGCCGACCCCAGCCTCTCGGTTTGGCTCCGCGGGAGGCCCGAGGCCCGAGGCAGGCCGGCCGTCCCGCAGCACTCACCCCGTTCTCAGCGCCCTCACCGCCATCTTGTTTACCGGCGGTTGCCACGGCGATGCCCGGGCGCTGTGATTGGCTGAGCCGCGGTCTCGTGGAGCGGGGCGGACGGGCGAGGACTACAAGTCCCGGCGTGCATCGCGGCAAAGAGCGGGCATCACTTCGTACCATTAAAAGTTGACCATAATGAAGTGGGAATGAGCCGAGGGACCTCCACAAAATGGGAAATAAGAGAGAGTGGAGGAGAAATAACCACGGGCCACCGTGCCACCTTAACAAATAATTCCAGTGGTGCCCAGGACAGAAATATCACAAATGGGAACAAATGTTTTCTTATCTTATATATACCATAAGGAGACATCCGAAGAAAACAAGAAGGAAAGTTGGAATTTATCTATTAGGCATTCATTGACTGCCAGAGAAAGCTGCAAGACCAGAACTTGGCTGGTTGAGAAATGAGCAGTCTTTCAGTTGTGTACTCAGGCAAAAAGGACTTTCTGCATTCCATATTTTTGGGGGGTGAAATAGGAGGTGCAATGCCAAGAGCACTCAGTGTGCTGCACTCTGAGCCGCCAGCCGCCGCGCAGAGCTCACCGTGATGCACTCACAGAAATGAAAGCCGCAGCAACAGGTGTAGCTGTGCTCATTTCAACCTGTCCTAAAATAGCACATTCTGTTTTCTGTTGTTTGCTGGCAGTTGGGTGGTGCAGCTCAACGATGAGCTGCAAGCACTGTTAGAGCTGAAGGGAGCCCTGCCACCATCGGTGATGAGGATCAGACCACCCTGCCATGCCCTCTCTTGGGCCAGCTCCTGTCCTTCACTGCAGGGCAGGAGCTTCATGGTGCACATGGTGCAGTGTTTGCAGATCCTCCTGCTGAAGTGGAGGGTTTGAATCTGTAACTGGTGCTGGCCCTACACAGGAGTGGGGCACAATGTAGGGAGTGCTATATGGTGTTGGAAACAGGAGGGCAAGGGGCTCACTGCCTTTGCTGGAGATGGTGGCTGGGATGTCCTGTTCAGAGCATCATCCCCACCTGCGTATCCTTGCAGCAACAGCAGCATCTTTTCCATGGATCCAGTTATGGTGTCCCTTCTGGGTGATACGTTGTGCTCTGCAGAAGCAGCATGAGGAAGGAAAGCATGATTGGTGAGATGGGGCCACGGCTGCACTTTAAAGGCTCTGATAGCAATCACTGTGAGCAGATGAGGAAGCTTTGCAGCAAGCTGTGCACTGAGCTTGGACCATGCAGTCTCTCCAGTGTGCCCACCTGCTCCTCCTGCTTGCCCTGCTCGCCCTCTGCTTGGTAAGAGAAAACCCACTGCTCAGGCACCCCAAAAGTTGGGGAGCAGCCAGACCCATCCCTGGGGTGTGACGGTAGTTAGGGGTCTGGGATCCAACTGGTGGGAGAATTTCTGCCTTCAGCTGGGAACCAGAGCAATTTATTTTACTTTAACCCTTGTTGTTGTAAAAGGAGCTTGGCACTGCAGGCTGCAAAGTTTAAATAAGTATGTTGCTTTTTGTTTGAGGGTTTTGTTTGTTTGTTTTGCTTAAGAGCTTTATGCATATCCATAACCTTGTCATCTCTCAGCTCTCTCCCTCCCCCCCCCCCCCCCCCCTCTCCCCCCCACCTTTTTCTCTCCCCCCCCCCCCCCCCCCCCCCCCCCCCCATTGTGCAGCTTCTCCTTTGCATGCTGGCCCCTTCCCTGTCTCCAGCTGCTGTCTAGTTCAGGGTTGCTGAGCATGGCTGTAGGGACACTGGGCACAGCAACAGGGTTCCCTCCTTCCCTTTTTACTGCTGGGAGGCCCCTTTAAGGGTCTCAGCACCATGTGGGCAGATAACAGCTATCTCTTGGGTGGGGACTGCTCAGAAGTGGGTAAAGACCTCTGAGGAGGGTGATGCTCCTCAGAGCAGCTGGGTTGATTTTATTCTTTTCTGCTCTATGCTGATAATGAGGCCAGATGAGCTGGCATCACTCTCAAATGTCACACAGATGTGACACATTGCAGGCTCCACAGGATGCATTTATGTTTCAGCATCTCACCTTGTGACAACAAACCTTCATGGCTAGAAAGACTGCCTGCAAAATGAGGCCCATCCTAATCGTGCACTGCAGCTTCAGAGGGAACATGTGGGGTCAAGGAGCAAAGAAAGTGGTTCTGCACAGCCACGGCAGGAGGCATTCAAGCAAATGTTCAGAAGGGGCTCTTTAGAGAGGGAAGGAAGCTGCCCTGAAATTTCCACCCCAGCTGCATTACCAGTTCACGTAATGATTGCGTTGTCCCTTGCAACAGGAAGGTGTTGGCTCCCCTCCCCCCTGGTCCCACCAGGGACCTTCCCAGCTCTGTCTCCGCACCCCACATCCTCCAGCAGTGGGCTCACAGGCCCCACATCCCCAGCCACTTCCTTAGAGGCCAACCCCTCCCTTCTGCTTTCCCACTCGCTGTTTCTAAAAGCTCCTGCCTTGAAAAAGGGCGGCCGCACAAGGGCGCACCCGCTTCGCTTCCTGCAGTGGAAAACCCGCAAGTCCTCAGCCCTGCTCGCGTGCGGGGCCTGAGGAGAGAGCGTGGCGCTGAGCTGCTACGAGACAGGGAGATGCCGCCCCCTCTGCCTGACTTCGCAGCCATCGCCAACCGCCCTCTTTGCTCTTCCAGCCCTTAGGCCGGGCGGAGGACAACAGCACCATGACGGAGGGGATACAGGCCCAGAGCCCGCCGTGCGGCAGCCCGGCCCTCCTGGCCCTGGCCGTGGGACTGGCTGCGGCCTTCCTCCTGCGGCTGTGCTGAGCTGGGCCCGAGGATCCCCGCAGTCCGGCGTTCCCCCGCTCCGCCGCCTGGCCCGGCCGGCTCCCGCCCCCGCGTCCCCGTAGCGCTTTCCTATGGCCGCAGCCTCCAGGAAGACCAGAGCACGGCCGTGATCGAAGCTCTGAGAAATAAAGTGCGGAGGCTCTGACGCGTCCGTTTCTCGCGCTGTTGCGGGCCGGCAGTGGGACGGGCCCGCTGAAGGGAGCGCAAGGCCCGCCCACGCCCCTGGGGCGGCCGCAGCCGCGCCCTGAGCGCCGGGCCGAAGCGGCACAGGGGCACGGCGCCCCCAGCAGGACGGGCGGACCCGAGGCACCGCCCTCGACCCAGCGCTAACCAATCACAGGTGTTTTTCTCAGAACGGGCCAATCACCGAGTTCAAATCCCCCAGCTCTTCGCCAATCCGGAGCTGCCAATCGCCGGTCCTGGCCTATCCCGGCCCGGCGGAGTTTATATAAGGGCGGTATGAGGGCGGGGGGTTGCGCTGCGGCGGGCTGCCGTCCGTGCGGGGTGGCGGAGCGCTGTGCGGCTGCGTGCCCGCTGCCGTTCGCCTCACACGGGGGGGCTGAGCCGCACCGGCAGTGTCCCTGCCAGAGACATGGACCCCGCGTGGCGGCCACACGGCGGCCGGGCAGCCTGAGGCCTCGGCCAGGCCCCTCCCAGGTGGTCGCCTCCAGGCCGCAGCTCCGCTCTGCCCGGCGCAGCGCTGTGTGCGCGCCGTCCCGCCCCGCCCGCTGCCGCTGCCTGCAGGCGACTGTTGGGCTCCAGGCCCTGCGCTGCGGTGTGGCGCTTCTCTGACCTCCTGCCCCAGTGAGTCTCACAGCAGCCGGGGATGTTTCGCCACAACCACGGCTGTTTGGGCACGGCTGCTGCCGACAGCCAGAGCAATCACTAGCAAGCTGGCGCTGCGTGATGTCAGGACTTAAGTGTACCCTGTCTGCAGGAGAGACCCGCAGGGAAGGCGTTGTGCTGCCTGTTGCCACCAGAACAGCCCGGTTTTGCTGTAGGGTTGGTAACTGATTGCTTCCTGCATGACGCGATGTCCCCAAGCTGAGCCCAACCTGCTGAGCAAACCAGGAGTGCTGCTCTGCCCAGCAGCGAGGACAGAAGTGTCTGGGTGTGCAGACATCCCCCACCGCATCTCCTCCAGCTCTGCATTGCATTCCTGGGCAGCTCCTGCCCTGCTCTGAGCCCTGCTTGGATGGAGGACAGTTCTATCCTGGAGACTGGAGAAGGAGCTGAGCTGCGGTGGGGACATGCAGCTGGGCTCACGTTGATGATGATGGATTTTGGCAATCCCAAGCCTGCAGCACAGCAGGGTGCTGATGTCAGCCCAGGACCATCGTTATCCCCATGTGGGACTGAAACCATTACGCCCTGTAGCACCTAAGTGCTCTCTGATTCCCACATACTTTCATGTTTCCCCACAGCAGGGCTTTCCCTGGTTAAATACCCTCCATCTGGAGGGCTTGAGTGCTCTGCTGTGTTGTTCTCCATCCCCTTGGTACAGCACAGCCCTAGTCTGGCAGTGCCAGGACACATCCCCACAGCATCTCATCCTGCTGCACTCAGGAATGAGGGACCTAGAGCTCCCTGCCCTTACAGCAGCCTGCAGAGCTAGACACACTGCCGTCTCAGAAGTGCAGCCTGTGCACTTTGCTTTTCAGAACCGAGGGCTCGGATGTTGCTCACAGTGCTTGGACCCTAGAAGGCACTGAGCTCCTGCCTGGGGAGCAGGATTGGGCCCTGTGCTGTGAGGAGCACCGCACAACTCAGCAAGGAGGACAAGGAGAGCAAACCCAGGCAGGGCTGGCCCCCTCGAGTGGGGCCGTATCTTACACACATACATAAATACAGTTCAGAGAGGGGAATGGGGTGGGGAAGAGGCTCTGCCACATTGCACTCAGAGCATCCCACAGCAGTCAGCAGCAGGTGTGCCCATGGTGCTCCAGGAGGGAGGTGGGCAACGGAGGTGGTCATGGCATCCTTCATGGCAGCAGCTGCCAGGCTGGGGCAGGAGGCAGCTCCCACCACTGCAAGGTGTTCCTGTCCTTCCCTGTGACACTTGCTGGCACCAGAGCCACATGCTTCCTACTCATAGCACCTGTATCTCCCAGATCTGTGTGGGGCGTTCTTCAGCCCCCTCCCAAATGATGGCATGGTCCCGGTCGTATGATCGGCCACCTGCAAAGAGTGGCCCCATCTGACACCTCATTTCCATGGGATCCCTGGGACAGCAGCCCCCCTGTGCTGGCACCACAGCTTTACCTTTTACATCGAGAATCATATCCTCAAACATCTGGCTGTGGATCCGTCCCTGAGAATCGATGCTCCAGGTCTGACGTGGCATCCGGGTTTCAGACCACAGCACAGCCTTTGCTCCTTTCCCAGCTGGCCCGATGACCTGCAGGCTCATGGTGGGAGCAACCTGCAGTGGGAGGTGGTGGACACATCAGCCCCATCCCCTCCATTGCCTCCACCTGGCGAGGCTCAGGGGCTTTGGGCTTGGAGATTTCATGTCAAAAGCATCTGGTTCTGTGGTAGGACATGGGGAAGGGAAGAAAACAATGAGGGGCGGGCATGATCAAGGTGATCACCCTCCGGCGTGGCAGAAATGCATTCATGTCTCCAGGAGAGACTGGAAGAAGGGAAAATCAATGGGCTTTGGTGAGGAGGCTGAGGTTATCCTGGGAAAAAACAGGTGGAAGCCCTGAAAGATCTGTCTGGGGCATTCCCAGGTCCCCTCCATCCCCAGTCTGCATCCCTGACCTGGTTTTTGAGCAGCCCATCCTCGTAGTACCAGACAGAGCTGCTCTGATCACTCAGGCTGGAGACGACCACGCGCCCTGCTTTCATGTCCTCCACGTCGTCAGGGACAGACAGGTAGAACTGCAGCTCCTTGCTCCTGATGCGGAAATAGATCCGTCTCTGGAAGGAGAGAAGCTCTTTTTGCTCAGGATCTCTGCAGAATCCAAGAATCACATTGTGCATGTCTCCACAGCACCAGGGTGATGGCTGTGGCCCTGGTTCATCTCACAGCTGGCACAGCATGGCTCACCATGCCATGCTGCCAAGACATTGTGCAAGGTGCTTGCCCGTGGGGTGCATTTCACCACAACAAATTACAGGGAGGAGCAGGGAGCTGAGGTAGGTTGGCGGCACTTTTCAAGGGTGAGCACTGGCAGCAGTGTGCAGCTTTCCCCAGACCCATTGCACCAGGGCTGGTTTTGGCTCCCTGGGTGCTCACCTGGCGGATGGGGTAAAGGGACCCCACATGCTGCAGCCCACTGTAGGTCAGCCAGTTGGTGATCTCAGTGCACTCCAGCAGCCACTGGCGGCCTCGGAAGTCACCGTGCTCACACAGCACCCAGCTGCAGAGACGGGCAGAGTGCAGTCAGCCCCAGTGGGCAGACAGACCCCAGCTGGGATGGGATCAGCAGGGCTGGGGTCACTTACATGCCGCCTTTGACACGCACTGACAGCACGTGGTTGTTGAAACCCTCTGCCTGGAGACTCCGCACTTCATTGTTCAGCTCGATCTCCTTCCCCTCGAAACACTCTAGGCCATGCAGGAAGATGGAGGGCTCTGAGAAGAACTGCAGGAGGGGGCGAAGATGAAGGTGTAAAGGGGGAAAGCTGGGGGAAGCCAGCACCCATGTGTATGGATGGGTTCTGGGGCTGGAGAACAAATGCTGCAGAAAACAAGGAGGCTCCTGAGGGCTTCTGCCCCAGCGATGTTGGATGGGCACTCACCACTGGGACCTTCTTCAAGGAGCGGATGGTGGTGGAGGAGAGGCAGCCCATGGCACCCAGCGTGGGGTACTCGCCCTCGGACAGCACATGATGCTCCCCAGTGAAGGCCTGGCTGTCAAAGAGGATCCAGCTGGCGGGGAGCAGAGGAGCATGTTTGAGCTGATGCAGCCACTGTGGGGGATGAGTGTCTCCCAGGACTCCTCATACTGCCCCCCACCATTGAGACCCCAGTGCCCTACCTGCCCCCACGAACCCTGCAGGAGCGGGGCACAAAGCTGTCAGGCAGGGCACTCTGCTCATCCTCAAAGGCAAGGTGTTCCCCCAGGAAGTCAGGCTCCGAGAAGAGCAGGATCTAGGGAGGGGGCATGGAGGGGCTCAGTGAGGCAGGCAAAGCAGTACTGTCACCATCCCACAAAGAGTGGTGACACCAAGATCGGTGTGTCTCCCTCCCCACACGCCACTCCATACCTTGGAGATGAAGTGCAGGTTGTGTTCCCTAACCTGCAAGCAAACAAAGTGGGACTGGTTGCCAGTTAACCCAACCATGGGACACCCATGGGTGTGCAGGGAGGATCCATACTCTGGGGGCCCATGTGCACCCACCTGCAGGATGGGCTGTGCCGAGGCAATGCAGCAGTTGGTGGCCCCCCAGTCCTCAAAGTTGCGATACACTCCCTTCTCCAGGATGTATTGCTCACCCGAAAAGTTGGGGCCCTCATAGGCCACCCACCTGCCGGGGGGATGCAAGCTCAGGCTCACAGTTGGCCATCCCTATGTCCCTTCTGCCCCCATGTCCCATGTTCCGTACTCACACACCACTCAGCACATGGATGGACTGTGTGACGGTGCCATAGCCAGCCAGCTGCGTGTCAGGCAGTGCCTCACTCAGCTCCACGCTGGGACCCTCCTCAAAGTCCATGGCCTCAAAGAGCACCAGTGCTGGGTCAGAGAAATCCTGCAGGGACAAACCCCAAGCCCTCAGTTTGTTGTGGAGAAGGGATTGGAGAATGGCTGCTCTCCATAATACGTGACATTATGGCACATGGGGTGATGGCACCTGATGCCCTCACCGTCCGTATGAGCCGTAAGGACATCAGCTCCTTGCCATAGCCACCCCACTGCCTCCAGTCCTGGTACTCCCCTTCTTCCAACAGGTACTGGTGCCCACGGAAGCCTTCCTTCTCATAGCCGACCCAGCTGTGTGCAAGACACTGAGATCAGACGAGCATTGAGATCCCCACAACTGAGTATCTCTGAGATGTGCCACCTCACTGCCGCCCCTCAGCCCCCAAGCCCTCTGCTGGGGGTGACTCCAATGCTCACCAGCCACCCAGGACACGCATTGAGCCCACAGTGGGCAGTGGCAGTTCGGGCAGGTGCCTCAGGTCATAGATATCCCGGCTGATGATGAAGCTGTGTCCTTGGAAGTCCTTGTCCTCATAGATCAGCACCTGTGGCTCGCCAGGATGCTCCACCACTGGGCAGCCCTGGGAAATGGAAGGAGAGGCAGTGATGTGCTCACACAGAATACAGCCCCAGTGCTCCAACAGCCAGTGCTTACCAGCCTGATGGGATGCATGGAGCAGATGGATGGATCCTTTGCTCCCCAGGCCTTCAGACTGGGGTACCCGCCTGGCTCCAGGACATAGGGGTCGTCATCGAAGAAGGGCTTGGAGTAAACCAGCCACCTAGGGAGGAAGTACCCAAATGCTTGTTGGTGACTGGGAGCATTCTGTGCCAGCAGCACCCCGCACCCTGTCCTGCTCACAGTCCCGAGTGCACAATGATGGAGGAAGCAGTGAGTGACTGCCCCTGCACGCGGGTATCCTCAGCCGAGTCACTGAACTGCAGCCTGGCACCTTCTCCGTTTTCCTCAGCAAACAGGCTGATCTCGGGAGTGCGGTAATCCTGGTGTGGGGAGAGCACAGTATGAATGTTGGCTGAATCTGGGAGGGCTCTGCACCCCATTTTCCAGCTGCTCACCTTCACCACCCTCTTGAAAGAGCCGATGCGGAAGGGCCGACTGCCACGTGGCTCATCGCTCTGCCCGTACACTATCCAGGGGTTGTCAATCTCCACATCCCCCTCTGCCAGCACACACTTGCGCCCATGGAACCGTGGTTTCTCATACATCACCCACCTGCCATCAGGGAAATACCCGTTGCTGTGCTTACCAGTCTGCCTAATGGCAGGGTACGGGACATGGCTATACGGAGCCTCCAGCAGCATGGGTTGGGTGGGGACATCCTGTCACCACAGTACTGGCTCATGGCCATAGGCATTGCCCGTAGCAGAATGGTGACCACTGAACATGGATTGTGACACAGCCTCCTCTCCAACTGCCCCCAGCCTTGTCCCTGCATGGTACCTACCCGCCACGGATGACCCTAATGGAGATTTTGTGTGACAGCTCCCAAGTTGTAGCGTCGGGGATATCACCCCAAATCTCCCGTCTGTGCCCTGCGAAGCCAGCCTCAGAGAAGAGGATGATCTGGTTGGGGTGACAGCAGAGTGCTCAGTATTGTGGCCCCAGGGCCAGCCCTGCCCAGCCCCGGCCCCATGCCCCATACCTTTCCAGGTCTGGCGTTTATCTTCACCGAGCCCTCCTTGTCATCCTGCTGTGCACACCCGAGAGCACATGAAGAGCACAGAAGGACATCAGCCGCACCAGCCATTGCCTCAGCCCAACAGAGCAGCAGCCAAAGCCTCACATCTACAGCCAGCAAATCCCTCCCACTGCCCCAGGCAGCCACACCTCAAGCATTCCTGCACAGCCTGGAACAGCCTCTGCCCAGCCCCTGCCCTCTGTCACCATCCCCGCACCCTTCTATCTCCAGCCCTACACCTGCCCATCCCAGTACCCTCTCATTACCTACACTGGTAGCCTCGTAGTGGTCATTCTGATACCTTCCCATCACCGATCCCAGAACCCTCCCATCTCCAGCTCAACACCTTCCCATCCCAGTACCCTCTCACACTGCCTATGCTGGTACCTCCCATCACCCATCCCAGCACCCTCCCATTGTACTGGGGGTTACATAGCACAGCTTCCCCCAATACAACACACCATCTGTAGGCTGGAAGCAGGGGAAGATGCTCAGGGGGTTCAGATCTGACACCCCCTATATGCTCCAGCATATAGGGCTCTGCTCATATATAGCACTGCTCCAGAGCTGCACTCACCGGGATGTCAGTGGGGTATGGGGCTCTGGCACACTCTGGCTCTTCAGGAACAGGAGGGTTGTGGTCAGGACTCAGTGTTTCCAGCTCAGTGCTGGGGTGGTCACCAGCACCCATACCATTGGAGACCCCATTGTGGATGCTGGCAGGGGACACAAAGCGGCTGTAAAGCATGCTATTATCCAGGCGTGAGTAGGGCTTGGCCTCATCCGCTGAAGATGCACGGTGCTCCAGGAAGTCAGAGAGCAGTGCCATGCCTTTGAGGACATTCCCTCGAAACAGAATACTGCGCTCACCCATGGCCCTGCCTTGCATCGGCCCCCCCAGGAGTGAACCCAGCTCCCCATTGCCAATCTGAGCCCTCCTCAGTGCCTTCTCCCCAGGGCTCAGGTAGGGGTTCTCGATCTCCTCCTCCTCATCATGGCTCTCAGTGTCTTCTGGAGGGATCTCAGCTTGTTGTTCCCCCCTTCCCCATGCCAGCAGCTCCTGCAGGGCAGCAGGCAGTGAGATGTGGGTGCGTGGGGCCACACGGTCCTCGTGGATGGGTGGCAGTGCTGTGCAGCGACCCAGCACTGAAGGCCGGGGCTGGCGCGGAACCTTGGGTGCCTTCCGTATCTCTGAGGGCTCCATGTTGCGCAGCGTGTCCACAAAGATCTCCATGTCCATCACCAGCTCAGGATCCTCCTCAGATGCATCTGGGGGACTCTCTGATGGTGGAGCTGGGGACGCATGGGGGTGCTCCAGGATGCTCTCAATGTGGGGCTTTGAGCTGCTTTCAGATTGATGTTTGGGGACACTCTCAGGTTGAGGTTTTAGGGTGGTCTCAGGTTGGGGCTTGGGTTTTGGAACACCCTCAGATTGAAGTTTTGGGACACCCTCAGGTTGAGGTTTTGGGACACCCTTGGGTTGGGGTTTTGGGACACTCTCGGGTTGAAGTTCTGGGACAGCCTCGGGTTGAGATTTTAGGACACTATCAAGTTGGCATTTGGGGACACTATCAGCTTTGGGTTTTGGGATGTTCTCAGGTTGAGGTTTTGGGATGCTCTCAGGCTGGGGCTTTGCAGTGCTCTCAGGTTGTGGTTCTGCAGTGCTCTCCATAGGAGGCTCAGGGATGCTCTTGGTATCTGGGGCCACACCCTCGTGATTCTTCACCATCTCATCCTCCTTCATCTCAACTTCTGTGTCTTTGGGAGACACTTGTGCTCCATGTAACAGCTCAGGTCCATTGCTTGCTTCCTTGGAGATGTTTTTGGAGGTGCCACCAGCTTCCTCAGAGCTCTCTGTCCTGGGCTGTATAGCTGAAATAGAGCCATCCCCACGCACTGCAGCTCCTTCTCCTGCTCCAGACCAATCTGTCAGAGGACACTGGGAACTGGTTGTATTGGTTTGCAGGTCCTGGGGTTTGTCTCTGCCTCTTGGTGTTGCATTGGGCATGTATTCATCTGGCTTTGAACATTTCTCCCTGGAGGATTCCGTGGTATCCACAGTGCTCAATGAGCTTTTGCCACGTGCTGTGATCTTGGTGATGCCACCACCATCCGTCTTACAGCCTCTCTGATGTGATGAGGACACAGTGGTGGATTTGCACATTCCATTTTGGGTTTTCCTGCCTTCCTCTGCCTCCCTGCCCTCCCGCAGCACAGTGACGTGCCTGGCCTTGGGCTTGGGGTCACGGGTTGAGCGCTGGCAGCGGGGCACAGTGGGGAGCAGCACACCATGCATGTAGCTCTCACGGTGCACGGGGACATCTCTGGGCGCAGGCACTGTGTCATCCTCCTGCTTCTCCTCCCGCCGTGGCGAGAAGACCTGTGAGAAAATGGGGCCATGCGCTGCGAAGTCCTTCAGGATGCTGACAGAAGACGAACAGCTGCGCTGCATCACCGCGCTCGGCCCCGACGCCGTCTTCTCCACGATCTCCCTCTCCCAGGCCTGCAGCAGCAGGGAGACGCGGGAGGGGCTGCCATCCCGGGCCACCCCTCCTGCTGTGTGCTCCAGCCGTCGTGACACCAGTGAGACTTTCTGGAATCGGGACCGGCTCTCGGGTCCAGGTGCTGCTGTTTGCTTCATGTTCAGCTCGGCACTGGAGATGAAGCCCTTCGCCTCACTGTGCTGGAACGGCAGATCCATGCGGGCCCTGCCACCACGCAGCAGGGCTGGTGGAGCTGCAGGGAGAGGCACCGGGAATCCAGCTGAGCTGAGACCCCAAACCTTGAGCCCATCCCTTTGGACTTTGATCCTCCCCTCCATGGTCCCTTAGAACATTCTTGGGAGTCTCAAGCACACAGATGGTAACTTTGTGTCTCCTTAGAGCACCTCTTGGGATGCTCACCCATGCATGACCCAGGGTACCACCATCCCTTCATTGCAATGAAATAAAATTCAATGCAATGAGATTCGATGCAATGCAACAACACAACATGAAATGCAATGACATGACACGACACGACATGCAGCACAACGCAACAAAATGCAATGAAATGCAATACAACTGCATGAAATGTAAAAAATGCAATGACATGCAATGCAATGAGTTGAAAGGAAATGCAGTGCAACAAAATGCAATGCAGTGCAATGTCTGCACATCCCAGTGCTCTGCCACACCACCTGGGCAGGATCTGGCTGTGCTATGTTCTGCCCCGAGCTGCAGGATGAGTCAGGAAGGCGCAGGACTGCACCGAGTCAGCAAAGACAGCAAACAAACAAGCCCAAAAAATAACAGGGAAGCAGCTCCATGAGGTGAAAGGGCCTCAGTGAGGCCATGCCACAGCACCCAGGGGTTTTGCAGGAGGTTGGGGCCAGCAGCATCTTCCCTTGATCATGACAATTATTGCTCAGCAAAGATGGGATTGCTCCATCCACATCTGAGGCCCCATTGGCACACAAAAATGAGTTGCATTAATTACCTGCTGCTTGCACCCTGATCAGAGCAGGCACCCAGCACCCTGTGCCCATGTCCCCATGCTGGGCGGTGCTGGATGCTGCCGAGGAGGACATGGGCACCCCGAGGCTGTGGCTGGCAGAGTGACGCCATACAGGGTTGCGTGACTGCCCCAGAATGGTTTTATTGCTGTGTTTGGGGTATGGAAAGCAGCTGACAAAGCAGCTGTGGGTGAATGAGCCGGAAGCGTGGCAGCATCTCAGCATCTCCCAGTTAGGGGCTGTTTGGTGTCCCCAACCCAAACACCAGCTGCATGTAGGCTGCAGGGGCAGCGGGAGGGGTTGGGACTTGGGTATGGCCCAAGAGTGGTAAAATTTCACGCTTTCTTGGCTGAGGATGGGGAAGGCCCTCAATAGGCTGATTCCTTGTGGATGAGAAATGGATTTCTCCCATGTGGCCACTTCCCCCATCCCTGAGGTCAGTACTGGATGCTTCCCACTGCAGGGTTCACCCAGGGCTGGACCCCTCCAAACCTCATCACATCTGCTCTGCCCTCCACCAGAGTGTTTCAGTGATGGCACAGGAACACTGGGTCCTGCCCACCTGCCCACCACACACTCCAGCCCAGCAGGTCTTTCTGGTCTATATAGGAAGGGTTGCTGTCATTTTGCAGTAGGCTATGAGACCATGTCTGGGATAGCGAGCAGGGCTGGATGTAGGAAGAGCTCAGGCAGGGCCATGCATCTGCATCAGCAAAGCTACATCTGGAACCACAAAGCCACAGCTGGATCCATAGGGCCACAGCTGGCTCTGGCTCTGGTGCTGGGGGTACAGAGGGCACACCACCCCCATGCTCTGCCTGGCACTGGCACCCCAGATGGAGACAGGTGAGGATGTGGCCTTCCCTACACGCCAGGACACGCTGCAATGAAACCCAGCTGTATTGTTGCAATGGGCACTAGGCACACCAATTAATCACCTGTCCCACCCAAGCAAACCCGCTCAGCTAATTGTTGGCTCCTGCTATTCATAAGGGTCTCCAAGTAGCCTGATCAGGGCTCCTAGAACCCAGTTAAGATGCCTGCAGTGTAATGAAGAGACCAAGGGCTGGGTGGTAGCAACCTGTGGCCAGCTTTGAGCTGGTGGCTGTGGGGAAATCTGGCCCTGCAGACACACTGGGATGTTCCCAATGTCTGTGGGTGAGAGTAGACCTGCCCCAGGAAAATCAAGAATTTGGTTTGAGCAGCTGCAGCAGAGATCAGGACTAATAATTAGGGCAGGGCAATTTCCATTTCCCCTTTTGTTACCTGGTGCTCCCACAGCCACGTGCCCTGCAGAGAGGAGGGGATGTGGGTGGGCAGGGACCCTGCTATCTGCTAGCCACAAGGCCCCTGGGGGTGGGTGAGCACTTCTTCGTCCTCAGTGGGCGTGAGGATGTGCTTTGCGTTTGGAATAGGGTTAAAAGCCTGAAGGAGTTGAAGCCGAGTGGCAGAAACGGGCTCTGCAACCCAACCCGTGCCGACATCAGCTCAGTTGGGACCAAACGGCAGCACCGGCACACGGATCTGAGCACGGCCCCGAGTGGCAGCAGGTGCCCTACAGTTCCTGGCCCCCCCAGCATCCACGGGCCCCAACCCAACCCCACGTACCTGCCGCCCGAGGGTCCCGCCGCGCCGGGTGGGCACCGCACTGACCGACCGCACCGAAGGCACTGCGCAGGGCTCGGGGTGCTGCTCCCTGCACCGGCACGCCGCGGCTGGGCGGACCGGCAGAGTCACCCGGCGAACACCCAGCCCTCGGTGAGCACCCAGCCCTAGCGAGCGGAGGTTTGGCATTCCTCAGGTGCTGACAGCCGGGGAGCCGGTCGGGCTGGTTCGCCAGCAACCCAGCTCCTCCATTTCCTGAGACTCAGCAGCGCTGGTTGGGGGACCGGCCCGCCTGGGTTGATGAGGCCCCCAGAGCCCTGCCGGGCCACCTTGGTGGGACCTTTGTCCCATTCATCGCCTCCTCCCGCCGCCGGGTCCGTCCCGATGATACCGCGTGTCCTGGGGCTATGGTCACAGCTGAATTCATTGCCAGGACTCAAAGCACGTGGTACACAAAGGGACAGGGTGATCACGATGGTCATCCATCATCCCTATGCCATAAGCACTCCGCTGCCCCCCAGGGGGACAGAGCAGTGATAGCGGTGGCCCTGGGCTACCACAGGAGACATGGCCCGGGGTGTGGGCTGCACTGTCCTAGAAAAGCTCTGGGCATTTGCACCCGCCCTGGCTCCTTGCCCTGCCCTCGGCTCCCAGCCTCATCCCGGGCCGCCGCCCCACGAGTCACCCCTGGCTCAGTGCACGCAGCCACCATCCCGGGGACGTTGGGGCATCCTGCACCTCGCACAGTAGTTTCAGGATGGGATCTGAGGAGCTCACAGTTCTGCTGTCCTCCACCAGCTGACACTTTGCCGGTTCAAGTTGGACTCTGCCCTGCTTGTCCCCATTGCAGGGTTTTGAAACCCTGGGAAAGTCACACCGTGGGGTCTGGGATGGGGTCCCCAGCACAGGAGATTCTGGGAGCAAAGGTTGGTGCTACGCTGGAGTTTCTGGAGGAGATCAGCACCGGTATTTGGAGAGCAAACAGGGCCCTGGGATAGGGGCAGCACTGTTACAAAGGAAGGAATTTTTATTGAATAAAACCACATGAATAATGCCAGCTGCCTTCCCCAGCTCTGCAGCGGGGGGGGGGGGGTCAGGAGGAGCCACGTCCCCGTGGCACCATGGTGGTGGCACAGTGTGAGCTCAGGGTGTGAGAAATGAAAGCAGCCAGGAGAAAAGCCCAGGCATGAGTCATTTTTTAATAGCTGAGGCACAGCTGGAGAAGGGATATGAGAAGGGGAAGAAAGAACAGACCTAAAGCCCAGCCACATCTGCAGTGAGTTTCCAGCTCTCAGCACTAAGGAAGGGGCTGAGCATAGGGCTGTGCCTGCAGCAACTATGGGGCTTAGAGCTGATGGGCTGTGAATGGGCTGTGGGGTAGCACCTGGAGGAGGAGGAGGAGGAGGAGGAGGAGGAGGAGGAGGAGGAGGAGAAGGAGAAGGAGAAGGAGAAGGAGAAGGAGAAGGAGAAGGAG
>JAPSGF010000057.1:112950-194916 GCA_035772895.1 Perdix hodgsoniae | reverse complement strand
GGAGAGGGAGAGGGAGAGGGAGAGGGAGAGGGAGAGGGAGAGGGAGAAGGAGAAGGAGAAGGAGAAGGAGAAGGAGAAGGAAGGAGAAGGAGAACCCCCTTTGCCATTTAGGAGGCAGGGACAGGGCTTGCTCTGGCCTGTTGGAGGCTGCTGCCTCTGGAGGGACCGCATCAGAGGGCGATCTCTTTCAACTATTGATTTCCCTTTATCAGAGAGCAGGAATATGTATGGGGCCGAAATCCTGATCAATCTCTGCTCTGCAGCCAATCAATCAGAACTGCCCTGGGGCTTTTATCAAAGGGAGCTGGGGTGCCCATGGACCTGGGCAGGACCCCCCCACTCTGGTAGCATAACTCTGTGTCCCTCCCACCCTATACAAGAAAGTAGGAAAGCGTGGCACCATGGCACGCCCTGAACAAGCACTGCTCACCCTTCCATCAAAATATACTGATGCCAAGGGAGTGCTTTTGGAGTGCTGGGTTTCCCAGGTAGGGCATCCCTGGGAGCACACCTGTGCATTGAGCTGGTTGATACATCCCGTGTCCCCACCAATGGGAGGTACCTGACAGTCCCTCAATCACAGTGGAGCTCTTTAGGGGCACCGGCCAAGGGGGAGGAGCAGCACCACAAGCTCTGTTATTGATTGCTTTGTAGCCAAAGGTCAGCAGCATGTGCACAATGCTGGGAGGAGGGAGGTGGGTGGCACCAGGGTGGTTGGGGACCATGCCATGGTGGCAAGCACCAGCTTTGGGATCCCTGATGTCCCTCAGTTTCCCCAACAGAAAGCTGGAAGAATTGGGGTGAGATGGCCACACAATGGTTGTCAGCACCCCACTGTGGCTGTGCTGATGGGAAGAGAGGTGGCAGTAGGCTCTGTATGTGCAGCCAGGAGGGCTAGGCCCAATGGGATGGGCAGGAGGACAGCTTGATTCACCCCAAAGCGGGCTCTGTACCTTTCTGGTCAACACACATCGGTGCTGGGAGGTGACACCACAGAGACAGCCACTGGGGCCAGCCATTAACCTGACCCACAGCACCAAAAGGACACCAGTCCCCATGTTTACCACATCTGTACCCTGTACAACTGGTTTCACACAGCACCCAGGCCTCATCCTGTGGGGCTGGGACACAGTGGGCTGGGTGGCACAGTAGTGCCTGGCACTGGGTCGGGCACTGCTGTCCTTCACCCAACTGTGTGCATAGGAGAAGATTTACCGTCTGTCAGAGCCGGGGCCAGAGGTCAGCAGGGGTCAGAAAGTCCATTTCAGAGAGGTCACTGTCCACTTCTTTCAATCTAATGAAGCCATTATTTGTGAAAGCGGACGCTTTGCTGGCTATTCCCTTGAAGCGGAGCTGGGTGCAGTGACAGGCACTGAAAGAACAGGAAGGAGTCCCCTTCCCATTCACATGTGCCATTCAACAGGCCCCAAAAACAAATACACCACACACAGAAGGAGGACGCCAGGACAGGGGGTGGATGGGACAGATCCCAGTGGGACACTGCCTGGAGGTGCTGTGCTCGGGGTCGTGTAATTGGGCAGTCACCGAGGATGGGCAGAAATTGGGGACTGTTAAGAAATGGTGTCGGCAGCAAGCAGGGGAGGAAAGGAGTCACTAGAAAGAGCTTCGCAATTTTTTAATTTTTATTTTCTCACCCACATCCCTCTCCAAATTACTCTGCAAACGAAAACGAGAATCAAAGCGAGCTGCCTCAGGTTGGCCAGGAGAGGGTGCCAAACGCTGCCGCTCCCTTGGACGGTCCCGGAGCGGCGATCCCAGGAGCAGGGAATGGGGAACAGAGCAAACACCCGGACCGCTGCGTGTTGGTGTGGAGTGGGGATGGAAGTGGCACAGAGAGCAGGGGGGGAAAGGGAGCTTGGTCGCTTATGATGACACATGGCGAAGGAATAGAAGGACTCTCCGTCTGTCCTCGCTGTTGCCATAGTGGGAGGGAGGGAGAGTGTCCAGCCAGACTATAGCAGTCTCCTGCTATAGTAGATTGCTCGTTGTCTCTGAGGACTTGACTCAAGAGTAATGTTGGGATAAGAGACTTGTTAGTGTAGATTTCCCCCACGTCTATTCCCGTTGTCATTAGTGCAAAGATGACGGACAATCTAGGAGCATCACTGCATTATTAACACTGCTGCATGTTGGTAGCAGTACCTCCTGCATGAGGTCATCGAGACTCAACTGGCTGCAGGCACCAGGGCCATGTCCTCAGAACCACCAAGGCCCAGTTCACCCACCTCCCTGCCCTCGTTTGCAAAGAGGAGAAACAATCTCCTCCTCCTCTTCTTTCTCCATCTCCTAAACCCAAAAGAGCTACTTGGCTCAGCAGGGATGGGGCTACGTGGAACTCCCGGGAGTGGAAGGGTCCGGCGGTGAGCGGGGCGAGAAAAGAGTAAGAGGAAGAGAAAGAGAAAGAGAGGGAGGAGGAGGAGCGAGAAGAGGAGGAGGAAGAAGGCAACAGTCGCGCAGAACCCTGGACAGGGCGCGCTTCAGCACCACGGACAGCGGCATAGCGCCCGGCCGGCAGCGCCCCCCACGCGGGATCCCCACGCGGGATTCTCCCTGGGGACCCCAAAGCCTTTCCTCCCCTCAATGGACGTCCTCGCGATTTTCCGTGTTCCCAAATCCCGCACGCTGCCCCTTCCCCACGCAGTGGGGCCACGCGGGACGGAGTCTCGCGTGGGGAGGCGGCTCTCAGCGTGGACGATGCCACATTAACCTTCCGTGGAAGCGTCCGGGGGGGTGGGAGAGGAGGGCCGCGGTCAACTGGGGCAGCCCACGCACGGCCCGCACCGCGCGGGGCCGCGGAGGCTGCGGGAGGCGCTGTGACCCCGCGGGGCGGGGAGGCCGCGGGCAGTGTCCTCCCGCCGGAAATGGAGCTGCGGTCACTCGGCCCTTTGTCCCGCCCGACCCCGGACCCGCTCTCCCCACAGCCACGCGTGGGTAGGGGGGAGCTGGGATGAAGTCCGGGTCTCGGGGTGATCCCGCGTGCAGCAATTGGGATGAGGCTGCGCGAAGGTCGCAGTGTCCCCAGAAAGCGCCCGCTTTCCCTCAGTCTCCCCCCCCCCCCCAAAGTCCGGCCCCACGCGCGACCCGGGCGGCTCGCAGGTGGCGAAACGGCGTGGGGAACCCCCCGAGGTCGGGGTATGGGTGTGCGGGGGATCCCACCTCCTCCCCGTGTCTTCCCCTTGACAGGTGGCCTCGCCCCTAAGTGGGGGGGTCACACCGCCCCCCACCCAAATCCCTCCCGGAATGTGTCGCTATTAACGGGGGGGGGGAAGGGGGGGTTAATTAGGATCACGTGGGGGCGGTATGGCGGAGCGGGGCCCGGCGCCCCCCAGCCCCGCGGGTGGGTCCCGGCCTGGGTTGGGGGTGAGGGGGGGGGCAGCGGGGGCCGCTATTGTCTGCGAGAATTTGGGAGCCTTTGAAAAAACCCTCCCGCTCCCTCCCACCCCTATTGTTGGAGTGAAGATGGAGTCAAACCTCTCCCGGCTCCCTCCTGTCGGGGTCTAAGCCGGGCTTTTTTGTTGCTTTTTTTTTTTTTTTTTGGCTTTTTTTTCTTTTTTTTTTTTTCGGGCTGATACCCTCAAAGCTGACCGAGGAGGAGGAGGAGGGAGGAGGAGGCGGTAACAGCCACAACTCGGAATTTGCAAGCGAGTGTCGGGATGGGGTCTGTTTCCAACCAGCAGTTTGCAGGTTAAGTTATATTATTATCGCAGCCCTCCTCGGCTCCGTGATTATTAATAACGGCGGCAGAGTTCGACGGGGGTCCGGGACCCCCCCAGCCCCGCTGTGCCCCGCTGTGCCCCGGGCCCGGCGTGGGGGGATTTTTTTCCAGCCTAGCCCCGGGCTGAGCGCAGGAGCTCAGGGCTGTCGGGTTGGGGTCAGTGGGGAGCAGAGCTCCCGGTGCTGCGGTGAATTCCTCATCGCAGCGCAGTGTGCTGGGGTAGGAGGGTCGGGTCGGTGTTTTAGGGGAATTTTTCCGTTTTTGTTCATTTTTTTTTTTTTTTTCCCCCAATTTTTTTTCGTTTTTCTTTTTTTTTTTTTTTTTTTTTTTTAATCCTCCGTCTTTGTTTTTTGTTTTGTTTGTTTGTTTTTAGCGATGCATTTTGGGCTGCTTTATCTTGATTTTTTTTTAAATTATTTTGTTGCTTTAACACTTCAGGCTGGAGAACAGCCCCAGCGCTCCCACCCCCGGTCGCACAGCGATCCCACACGCACACACATGCGGACTCAGCAGATCGCCGCTTTTGGGTCACGGCGGTCATTATTTTGCCTTTCCCATCCAGCAAGACCCAACCTCAGGCTCTTTCTGTTCCTTCCCTGGGGGGCGGCAGAGTATGGGACCCCCCAGCCCCACTCAGGTGCTCGCTGGCTCTCTCCCCAGGTGAAAAGCCGGGCGAGAAGCCGGGCGAGGAGCCGGACGGAGATTCACCCAAAGCCGAGAATGAGTCCCAACCCTTGCATGGCTCCGGCATCTGTAAGTGGTTCAACGTCCGCATGGGCTTCGGCTTCCTCTCCATGACCGCCAAGGGCGGTGCAACGCTGGACTCACCCGTCGATGTCTTCGTGCACCAGGTATGCTGCGGCGGGTTTGGGGCTGGAGGTGGTGGGGTGCAGCCCCAGCATGCTGCCCTGTGGATCTCTGTGCTGCCGGCACAGAGATTTTAGTACTACAGACATTAGTACTGCTATCCCAAGTTGGCGTCCTGGGGGTGATGGGACCCCCCATGTTCGGGAGAGGAGAACAGAGAAGGGCAGTGCAGCCCTTGGATTGCTCTCCAGGGAGCGATCCCGTAAACTGATCCTTGGGATCGTTTAATTTTCTCATCGTGATTCACTGGGGAGCTCTTTGGAGGGCTAGATGCAGAGAAGCAGGTGCCCATTCAGTGGAAAAAGGGGTACATAGGGCACAGTGGAGCAGGGATGCTGCTCACCCTGTGGAGGGAAAGGGGAAAGAGCTGCGTTTCCTCCACTGCCAGGTACAGGGTGCTCAGTGCCTCAGCAGGGATGCAGAGTGGGGCTTTCCCCAACTCATCCTCAATGTGTGGGGGTTCAGTCCACGTGAGCCCGGGGACACTCAACCCAGGGAACTGGGGAAACAAAACCACCCATTACATGATGACATGTGCTCGGTCCCTCTGCTGCATTTTTGGGGGCAAAGTCCTGCTGCAATGTGCCCCGCTCCCTGTCAGTAGGCCAGGGCTGCACTTCATCCTGCATGGCACAAAGCACGCAGGGTCACACACGTGCCCCTATGGATTCCATACCATAACTGTGGTTTCGTGTCCAGGTTTGACCTGCGTGCATCACGCTGGTGTCCTGTGCCCAGGGAAACTGCAGCTTTGGAACTGTGGCTGCTTAAAGACACTTCAGTGGTGGGGAATGGATCCAGCCCCAGTAGGGACCATGTGCAGGGGTTGGGGAAATGGGACTGGGGATGGAGCCTGAACTGGGGCCACGTGGGCAGTGCTGGAAGGGAGATACAGGTTCAGTGCTGGGTGCTTGGCAATGGGGCTGTGCACTGAACCTGGGCTCCTGCTCCTCCAGGGAGAGCAGCAGCTGTCAGGGATGGGAAGCAGTATGGGAGCGCAGGGGGTAAGGATGTCTTTGGAGCAAATTTGGATGGTTTTGTGTATTTGATTGGGTGCAGGATCGGGATGGAGTGATGGTGCTGGTGATGGGTCCTGAGGAGCTCCCAGCCCTCCCTTGGCAATAAGAGGAAAAAGGGAGAACTGAACCCCTTCTTTGTAGGAGCCACTGTGCAGAAGCGCTGTTGGATTTTGGGCTGAGGTCTCCAAACCTTCTGGAGAAAGCCGACCTCCAGGTTCTTCCCAGGGGCAGCAAATGGGTCTTTGCATGTCAGCGCTGTGTCAGTGGGGGGGAGCCTCCCTCCCGCCTCTCTCCCCAGGCTTTATTGCCCCCAGACAGTCTGGTTTCCTGATTGCTCTTGCTCACATTCCTGCAGGAAAAGAGGATGAGTGGGGTGTCCTCCTGGCACTCCCCATTTGTTGGGGCCACAGAGACCAGAGCAGGGTTTGGTGTGCTTAGAAGACAGCGAGAACTTGGCAGTTTAGGGTATGGGGTGGCACTGGGGAGCCCAGAGTGGGTGCATGATTCCCACTCCCCCAATGTACACAGCAGAGCTGGATGCTCCTGGCACATGCGCCCACCAGCAGTAAGGCCATTTGGGGTTGATGCAGTGTTTCCATCACCACTCCATTTGCTTTTGATGTAAAGTCACTGCTTTCCCGCAGTGAAGCCAACTGGGACTGTCCCACTGCAGGGCATTGCCAGCATCACCTCGACCCTGCTGAGCACCCAGGGAGAGCAAGTCGGACCCTAAAGGGCAAAAACTAGTATGGGGTCAGGGTGCTGCAACCAGCACCCACCCAACCATTAGGGTACAACAACCAGAGCACCCCCAGAGCCCTCCCCTCTTCATTTACATATGTGAATGATGACCCACAGGAAATAATTGTGGGAGAAAGAAGGGAATTGGCCTCTTTAGATCTATTAAATCACTTTATTACAGGAACCAGGTCTGAATGGCCCTGCTCTGCAGGGAGCGCGTCTCCATCTCTCTCCCCCTTTATCTGATCACAAAGAGATTAAAATCTCGGCAGGACAGGAGACTAACAGGGCTCCTCCAGGGCTGCCTTTCCCTCTCATTGTGAGCTCAAAATGAGGCATTTGGGTTAAAATGCCTCCCCTGAACGCTGGAGATGGATTCATTTGGGAGCTGTGGTCCTGGGCTTGCAGTGGTGCTGGGATGAGAAAGGGGAAATCTGTGTGCCCGATTCCAGCCTCCCCAGAGCTCAATGCCTGCAGTAGAGCAAGCACTACCCCACAGCCCTGGCTGAGAGCAGAGGGGATGGGGCTGTTCCCAGCCTTTCTACATCTCGTCTCTGTGTCTCAACCTAACAAGCTGAAATCCTAGATAAAAGTGAGAACGTTTGTTAGTTTTGCTCCTTTTCATGATTTTTGGCATGGAGAGCTGCTGGGCGCAGTTGGGACGCAAGGGTTCATTTTCTGACATCTTGGTGACATGGTCCCAAGTGGCCATACCAGAGATGTGGCCAGGACGTGGCCATCGTGTCCTGCCCAGGCAGAGGGCTGTGGTTCCCCAGGTGTCATCAACCCCAGGGGCCCCACAGTGGGCATGGGGCTCCATCCCCACCAAGGGGTGTCGGGAACAGGACGGAGGGGCACATTGGCCACCCCTGTGCTGTAGGTTCCATGAGGGCACCCCGGGCTGGTGCCGTGCTCCTGAGCACATCCAAGACTGATGCTGATGGGAAGCAAGCATGATGGGAGGTTTTAAGAAAAGCACGTTTTGGAGGGCAGCCCCATCCCAGAGTTTCTCAAAGGCACACTCCTGGAGCGAGGGGTTCTGCCTTTGCAGGGCTGAGCTATGGGGCAGGATGCAGCCCCATGGGAAAGGGAAGAGGCACCACATCAGAGCAGCAACGCTTATGAGGGTAGGGGGGCATAAAAATCTGTTTTCCAGTCTGGTGTGTGATGCTTCCGTGGGTGCAGGATGGAACTGCGGGATGGAGCACGTCCCCTCGGAAGGGCTCCATGGGGCAGAGACGCACTTTGGCCTCTCGGTTTTCAAGGGGAGGGGAGGGGAGGAGTGAGCAATTCCTTTGTTTTTATTATTTTATTTTTATTATTATTTTTAAATAAGTGCAGGGATAAAATTACATCGCAAAATGCACTGCCGCATTCTGGGAATGGGAATTGTTGGGAATGCCATGTCTGTCTGTGCAAATCGTGAGAGAGGCTTTATCCCGGCCCTGAAACCTCCCTCAAGATGCACACACACAAAAAAAAGCCTCCTGTCTCTGTCTAAAGATTAACTGATGGCTGCAGGCACCTCCCTTCCCCCATCCGCTGCTCTCAAGCCCCCAGGGTGACGGCTGGAAGAGAAAAAAAATCCTTACATGGTCTGTGAGAGAAAATGGTCCAAATGAATGGATTTCTCCCGTTCTCTGATCTCCATCCCTCGCCACCCCCAGCTCCACCATTTCTGCCCCCTCCCCCCCCCCCTCCAACCCAAAATTTATTTACTCCGGAAAATAACCTGGATGGAACCGAGGGAAGGTACTGCGCTCCCGGATGTGCTCCAATATGGGAGTATGAAATTAATATGCAGCAGCTGATCCTAATTAGCCTCTGTGTGGCCACTGCTGCTGCCCCCTCCCTGCACATGGGAAGTGCATGGGTTTGGCAACCTGGGGCTGGTAAAAGTGAGTGGAAATGTGGATTTAGGGCAGGAGACTGTTGAAGAACCTTAGCGAATGGGTTGTTTTACCCCAAATTAACGTAGTGTTTAATTTCACTTGCTTATGGTGGAAAATGAAAATAATGCCTGATTATTTTGGCAAGAAAATTGACTTATTTTGGATTTACTTTGAGGAAGTTGTGCAGGAATACGGAGCCTGAAAAGCCCCAGTGATGTGTTGGTGCTCACTGTGCTGGGTTCCCCCGTCCCTGTAGCACCCTTTCTTTCCAGGCTCAGCATCTACCCAGTGCTGGGCTGCAGGCAGATGCTTCCTGCTCTGCCCCAAAGCTGCAGCACCAGGAAAAGATTTGCTGTGGAATTTGGGAGGAGGGAATTCCACGCAAGAATCACTGCTATGTCAGCCCAGACTGGGCAAGCATTAGCCCAAAGTGGGTGAGTGCAAGCCCTCTGCTCTCCCTGGCACAGGAGTGAGGAAGGATCTGCTCTCTGCCAAACCCAAAGTGGGGATACACAGGCTGCCCCAATTGCCCAGGCCAGCTCAGCACCAGAGCTACTCCTAACGCAGCATCCCACCAGGCTTGTTTGCTCCGAGATTTCAGTTTAAAGCAAAGCAATTCCCTCACAGATAAGGGCGAGGTGCAGCGGCTGCTCCGCCTGAGGCCCCTCTGGACACAAAGATGGTTTGATTGAGTGGCCGGGGCTGGCTGGAATAAACGTCTCCTTGTGTCACGCTGGGGAGGCCGCGGGGACAATGATGACCCTGGGGCCGGCTGAGCTCCTCCAGCGCCCAGCAGAGTGGGGGCAAAACCGGGGCTGCCACAGAGCCTCTGCCACTGCCTGGGGAGCAGTGTTGGGTTTGGGATGCTCCAACCCCAAAGGGACACAATGGGGGGTTTGTGGGATGAGAAGAGGAGGTAGGAGATGCAGGTGGGAAAGGGGAAATGGGCAGAATTGGGGTGTGGGGTGCACTGGGGCAGCAGGCAGTGCTCAGCTGCTCGTGTGCGATGGCTTTTTCTGTGTTTACTAAGTAAAGTTGGTGGGGTTTGGGACGGGTGAAGGGCCCGCAGTGGGGCTGCCTGGCACCGCAGGGAGTGGGGACAGGCAGTGTTGGTGGTGCTGCTGCTCCTTGTCCTACTGGTTAACTCTGAACCCTACTGACAACAAGCAGAACCCCATCAGTACCTATGCTCCAAAACACAGTTTTATTACAAATGCTTTGGGTTTGAGAACCGGGGGATCACTCCACACCCTCCCCACCAAAGCCATCTCCACAAGACCAGCCCCAGACCCCAAACCCTGGCCTCTCAGTACCATGCCAATGCATGGAGCACAGTGGAGCTCAGGAGGGCAACCACAGCACAGCAGAGGGGCTGCCAGCCCCCATAGCCAGCAAAAAGGGTCAGTGGGGCCGTGTCCATGCCGGCCACCCTTCCTCCCCCCGCCGTGGCCTGGAACTCCTGGAATTTGGCCGGCATGAGCGCGGCCAGCCCTTTGTTCTTGCTGGCCAGCCCCGGTGGCTCCCAGCCCAGGCCCTCCCCTACGCTCCCCCTCGCCAGCATCCCCAGCTCGCTCTGGGCCCCCCTTCCTCTCTTTATTTTTTGGGGAGGGGGGGGTGTGGAGGCCTGGGAAGGCTCCCGCTTTGTGTGTGGTGTGGGACAGGGGCTCTGGGCCCCTTCCTTTCAGATGCAGGAGGTATGCAGCTAATTCAATGGGCTGCAGTTTGATTACCTATCTGATAACAGAGGAATGCCAGCAATGTGTGTGTTTTGGGAAGGGGGCAGGGGGATGCGCAGGGACCACCAGCCACTCGCAGCTCACTTCAAAAGGCTGCAGCGGGGGGAGAGCTGGGGTGCCCTGGCCGCTGCCCCCCTCCTTCCCTGGGGAGAGGGCGTTTCCTTTGGCCTTTTGGTGGAGGGGGCCAGGGGCTGAGGAGGCTGTTGTCATCCTCACCCGCTGCTGGAAAATAAATAGCTTCCCCATCATGTTGCGGCAGCTTTGGCTCCAGTCCTCCTCTTCCTCACCAGCCAAAATGCAGCAATGCTGGGGAGAGGGATGGGGGAAGAAGGAGATCATGATCATGGATGAGGAGTGAGACCCAGAGAATGGTGCCAGGATTCCCCCTGCCATGGTGCAGCTTTGACCCATTGCATGGAGCAGAGTACTTGAGAGATTTGGTTGCTGGCAGTGTAAACACAGCTGGGCTGTAAACACCCCAATGGAGATCTCTGCGGGAGATGGAAGTCTGCACAGGCAGCCGCCTTGCATCCCCCAGCTTCCAGCAGTGCCTCTAGTGCCACCAAGCAGAGCTCAACTCCTCCATGCCTGAACAAGGCTCCTGCTTAGGTGGTGCTCAGCAACCTCCGGGTGATGATGCCCAGCACCCCAGAATCATAGAATCATTAGGTTGGCAAAGACCACTAAGATCATCTAGCTCAACCATCAGCTCATCACCACCATGCCTGCTAAACCATGTCACCCTCCTGGTGATGCTCAGCATCTTCACCATGATGCCCTGGGGGAAGCTGAGCTGGGACTGGGTAGCGATGTTTATGGTTACACTGAGCTTACCAGGGGGCTGACTGGTGGCAGGCCCTGTGGTGCAGGTTTTGGCACTGTTTTTGACAGCTAGGCCCTCAGACAGAAAAGGTGGTTCTGTCTGGAGGGTCCCCCAGTCCCCATGGGTGAGCAGATGTGGGTAATGTGGCACTGCCTGTGGGGTTTGTCCCACCCTGAGCCAGATTCCAGGATGTGGTGGTAGGGACTGGTGTGGAGAAAGTCCCATGGGAGGTTTGGGAGAGGAAGCAGGGAAAAAGCAGCAGGAAAAGGGGCAGTTCCTCAAATTCCGTTGCATTTCCACTTCTTCTGTGTGCTCACAGATGCATGCACATCCTGCAAGATTGCACTGAGAAAAATCACTCCTAAACACCAACTCGATTTCCTCCCTCTCTGCTTTCCTGTGGGGTGTCCCCATGTGGGTCCTGGGCACATTTGGGAGTGAAGCAGAAAAGGAAGAGGGAAGTGGTGTGGCTGCCCTTGCTGGGCAGCATGCCCGTGTTGCATCCCTGCGGGAAGCGTGGGGGGCCACGTGACAGAACTTGCAGCCCATGAATGGGAGATGCTCCATTCATAAAAGCAGGGTCCTACGGTCGGTCGCGCGTCAGTGCTGAGCTCTGCCAGGAATCCCAGCCCAGCGACACAGAACTGCTCCTCCCTCTGACAGCAAATCCCTCTTAACTCTTTGCTTACGCTCATCAGACTTTCACTAACAAAGCAGAGCAAAACCTCTGCTCATATATACAGCTTGGGATGTGGCGGTGCTGGTCCAGCAGCAATGATCATGGCATATGTGGCAGGAGATGTCGGGTGCATCTCCACTCCCTGTGATGTTGTTCTGCTGAAATTGATGGGTCTCATAAAAGTAAAGTGGATTTTTCCACCCTTTCCCACCCTGGGTTCTTCTGAACTCCCAGATTTGCTTTCAGTGTTGCTCTGTGCAGAGACTCCAGTGGGACAGGAGATGCCTCCAGCAGCCACAGCCAAGTGGCAGCTTCATTGCTGGGGCACTTAAAAGGCTGGTTACCCTGCTCCAGCATCCAGCTCAGCTTTTTAAGGATGCTCAAGCAAAAGAGCACACAGTTGGGGGTGAGCTAAGGACAGAGGAGACTCATTTTTGGGAACAGCCGTGTTATGTCACAACAGGCAATAGCAACCTTTGGGCCCCAGAGAAAAACTCCTCATTGTTCTGCTGAACGCACAGGGAGGGACCAGAGGATGCTGTCCCGAGGGCCCCAATTCCTACCCCAGCATGCTGCAGCTCAGCTGTGGTTTGGGGTGAAATATTCTGGTCGTGCATCTATGTCCTTCCTGTTCTGCCTTTCAATGGGGAGGAGAGGAGGGCTGCACGTGCATGTGCAAAGCCTCGAGATCCCTTTGTCTCTTCAAAATGAAGTTTTGAATTTCCCTGTGAATTCTCAGCCTGCAGCTTCGGGAGCTTGCAGGGTGCAGTGCAGGGTTGATAAGGGAGAAGGGGGATGCTGGTTTGCAGTGTGGAGAGCCAGCATTTTGCAGCAAGCCCTGCAGATATTAGGGTCAGAGATCCTTGTTTGGTGGCTCAGTCCTGATGCCCACTCCCTTGGGTTTGGGTGAGGAACATCAACACCTTGGCATTTGTGGTGTGCGAGCACTGACTGCCACCCTCTCCTCCTCAGAGCAAGCTGCACATGGAGGGCTTCCGCAGCCTGAAGGAGGGTGAAGCCGTTGAATTCACCTTCAAGAAATCCTCCAAAGGTTTGGAGTCCATCCGGGTGACTGGCCCAGGGGGCGTCTTCTGCATTGGCAGCGAAAGGAGACCCAAGGGCAAGAGCCTGCAGAAACGCAGATCGAAAGGAGACCGGTAAGGGGTAGATGGGGCCTGATCTAGGGCTGGCTGTGAGCCCTGCGGGTGACAGGAACTGCCTGGGGCTGGGCTTTGGTGGGGGCTATGTGGTCAGGGACCCCTCGCGTTGCCCTGTCCTGCCCACTTTTGGCCAAGGGCTGCAGGGCACGGTGTGGGCAGTGACCCTTCCTCTGAGAAAGCCACTTCCTCCAGCACTTAATGAGTGGCAGATGCAGCTTGGTGGGGAAAGGGCAGAGAAACAGAAGCAAGAGGGCAGAGGTCGGGGACACCCAGGGCTGATGCTCCCCTTGTGTGTGGGAGCTGCACTGGGCTGAACTGGGCAGGGGTAATTTTCTCTGAGAGAAACCCTTGCTCGTGGGGAGGAAATGACCGGACGTCCTGGCAGTGGCTCCCACAGGGAGGCTCTGGGCCCCGGAGTCAATTCTCAGCCAGCGCCCAGCCCTGCTGTCTGGGATAATGGATCTCAGTGTCCCCAGCGAGACTGTGCACCCCAGCAAGGCTGCGGCTGCACCCCTGAGTGTGGGGCTTCCAATCAGTTGGAAAGGAATTGGGGAAGGAAAGAGGATGTTCACAACTTTGGGTTTCCCGGTGAGTTAAACTGGATTCTGCCTGTTCCTGTTGCACCAAGCACTGGCAGCTTGTACTGTGGAGTGACCTGCAATGCAGGATCCACAGACCCAGGGTCTGTTAGCTCAGTGGTGCCAGAGGGTTGTGAGCCCCCCCCCCCCCCCCCCCCCCCCCTTTCACCCCCATGTGCTTGTTTCCAGCACGTGGGTTTGCTGCCATCTTCTGGGTACCAGCAGCACCACTGGGACAGATCTAAAACCACCGGGGAGCAAACCCAGGCCCCCAGTGAGTCCTTTCATTTTGTTTCCCCTCCTCGAATCTCTCTCCTCCCCCGCAGATGCTACAACTGCGGCGGGCTGGACCACCATGCCAAAGAGTGCAAGCTGCCTCCGCAGCCCAAGAAATGCCACTTCTGCCAGAGCATCAGCCACATGGTCGCCAACTGCCCTGCCAAAGCTCAGCAGTCCCCCAGCTCGCAGGGAAAGCCTGCTTACTTCCGTGAGGAGGAGGACATGCACAGCTCGGCCCTGCTCCCAGAAACCCGGGAATGATGGCGGGTGGCAGGGAGGGCTAACACCAGGATGGAAAGGCTTTGGCAAGGCAAACGGGGAAGGATGAGGGCAGAACCCTATTCTCCTTAAAGCCCGGCTTTAATTGGGATGGCTCCAAAAATAGGAGGGGGAGCATCCAACGTATCTCTCTCAGATAAAACAAATAAATAAATAAATAGGTTCGTCTTCATTCTCCAGGAAGCTAGGAGGAGGAGCAGGGAGGCACAGCTCAGGGAGGATCTGGTGGCTCCTTGCTCCCCGCCCCATGGCTGGAACAGGAAGGGATGAGAGTGGCAGGGCTGGGGGGGATGCCCGCAGGCCGGCCTCATGGCCCCCACAGCTCCCCACCTCTGAAATTGAGCTGGAAATGCTGATATTTATCCCACACAGCAGCACAAGGCTCAGTAGAGCTCAACCTTCTGCGTGGATCAAATGCACATGGGACAAACACTGCTGCTCCTCCTGCCCATGTTGCACCAGCACCCTGGGCTGAGCCTCCCGTAAGTACATGAAAATGGGTATCTGGGGTGGCAGTGGCTGCCCTCATCCTTCCCCAGCCTTGCCTTTATTTATTGGCCCCAGTGACAGCCCTTCTCGTGGGGCAGGATGCCCCAACCATGCCAAAGCCAATGCCAAGTGAAAGCTGCACTAGGATGTGCGTGAATGACGTATCTTTGAGTTTGTTTGTTGTCTTTGGTTTGGTTTTTTGTTTTTGCTTTTTTTGTTGTTTTTTTTTTTTTACTTTTTTATATAAATATTCGGTTTTTGTATTTTTGTATATTTTAATCTTTAAGAAAAGAAGGAAAAAAAAAAAAAAAAAAGAGAGAGAGAAAGAGAAAGGACCTAATTCCTGCAACTTATTCTCAGGTATTCGAGCAATCTCAGGGATAAAATACCTCTGTAGCCCATGGATGGAGAGGAGGGTTTTTTCTAACAGCACAAAGATGTGACGAAGTTTGTATTGGAAATGTAGATCTACCTCACTGGATGTTTGTTAGGTGGACTGACATATTGTTGAGCTTTTTGGTTGTGTTTTTTGGTATGTTTGGGTTTTGTTTCCTTTTTAACTGTATTAACAGAATCTCTTTCCCTTCTCTACTGGACTAAGGAGGAATTTGGGTCTGTGGGTCCATGCACAGAGATGGAGAAGCCAGGCAGTGCTGCAGGGCAGGGAACAGCTGCTAGAGCCCATGTTGGCTCCACAACTCCAGATTTTCTCTCAGCCCAGTGGTTTTTGAGGACTGTCCTCCATTTCTCTCTCCTGTTTACGTGCCCCCTCCCTGCTGCCCTAGGGGAACTCTTTTGTCCACCCTGTGCTGGATTCTCCATCTCCTGTGGGCTGGGATGACACACAGACTCCCAGCAGGCCATGGGGATGGTGACCTAAAAGCCAGAATGGAGATCCCAGGGCATGCAGAGTGAGCTGACAGGAGCCAAGAAGGGTGCTGAGAGAATGAGCATTGTCCTGAGCCCTCACTCATCCCCAGGCTGGGACGTGCTGGTACAAGGGGCCTGGTGCCAAGGTGGACCCAACTCATGGCCAAGGAGGGCAACTGCTCTATCTCTATGCTCCCTTCCTGGCTTTCCCCAGACGTGGGCTCAGGATGGCTGGGGGATGCTCTGCATCCCTTCTTTTGGAACATCAACACTCCACAGCCCAGGGCTGTCTGGAGCCTTCCCAGTGAGGGGGTTTTACCATGCTGGTGTCTCAGGACATGTGCGTGGTTTCTGATGTTCTTTACTAGAAGATAGGTTTAGATGTAGAGCAGGCTGCACCAGATGGAGAGCATCTACTCCAACCTTACCGGCAGCAATCACTGCACCCGGTGACACCTCCAACATTTGTTTCTGCCCCAGATCTACCCCTGCCCTGGGGCTTGTGGGGTTGGAGAGCAGCTCTCAGCTGAACCTGCCCTGCTCCAGTAGTTCCTATGGTGAGGTGGTGGTCTCTTCTTGGGAGGGTGGGGGAAGGACCTCAAGTTCTCAACTAGTGATGAGATTTAGACTAACCCACTTCAGGAAAACTGCTTCTGTCTGAACGGGGTAAATGCAATAGAACACACCAGGCTGCGTGTCTAACCCTGGGCTTCAGTCCCAATGTGGGGACTGCTGGCCCACCTTGGTGGCCAGTCCCTGGTTCTTGTATCTGTTTGATGAGTCATGTAGGACCTTTCCCCCTCGCCCCATTTAATAGTTTGGTGATTTTCTGCTAGCTGCCTAGTATCTGTAAATATCTCTGTAAATCTTTCCTCTTTCTTTCAGTATTCTCTTTGATTATTGTTTACAAAATTAAGAGGGGAAAAAAAAGAAGAAAAAAAAAACTAGCCAAAGCATCTAATAGGTTTGGGACCAGGGAGACAGGATCTTCTCTGTGTACTCTGCCTTGCAACTCTGTGTGGGGATATGAGTTCTGTAGCCATCCCTGTCCCTAAAGGAAAGAGCCAACAGCTTAGAGAATCACTCAGGTTTTCCCCAAGGCCAGTACGGCAACGGGATCCAAGAAAACAGGGATTTTATCTGTCGAGGGAAGACACACTGGAGAAGATGGAATTGATTTGAATCTTCTTGTGTTTGCTGCCATGGTTCTTCCTGTGTCTTGACAATAATTAACTTGCTGCATCACCCATGCCCACACTCGGCTCATGCTGGGCACTATGCATTGCGGGACAGCAAACCGCAGGCGGACGAGGCTGCACTCAGGGTCCTGCTGTAACCAGGCATTTGAATGTATGAGGAGAAATGGCCCTTTCCCAGATGGTGTCTCCACTGGTGTGAATGCCTCAAGTCACACGATCGTCTACAAGGAGACAGAAGAATGTAACATGTTTACTGCTAGCAACCAAAGCTTGTTTGTGACAAACTCAATTGTATGAAGTGGGGGGGATGTAAGGGTGTGTGGCTCTGCTCGGCTGCGCTTCCCAATGAGGTTTCCTGCTGGAATCCTTGCAGCCAGGGCTGCAGTTACTGTTGCTGCAAATTCACCCCTTCCTTTCCTCGTTTGTGATTTTTTTTTTTAATTTTTTTTTATTTTTTTGTACCAACTGTGTAAAATGTGGGGTTGTGTTGTTTTTTTTTTTTTTCTTTTCTTTTCTGGAAAAAATAAATAAAGAAAAACCATGGGCAATGGCTGCTGGTGATGTTCTGTGTGCTGACTCTTTTCTTTTACCCGTGGACTATGGGTTGAGCAGCTCACCCCCAAAGCAGTGCTAACAGCAGGCATAACAGTGGTCCACAGATCCCCACCCAGGTCTAAACCACAGTTCTTCCACCTGCTGCAGGCCTGCAGCTCCCATATGATCAGGGGACTGAGCACCTCGCCTTTGAAGACAGGCTGAGGGAGCTGGGATTGTTCAGCATGGAGAAAAGAAGGCTGTGGGGTGACCTCACTGCAGCCTGCAGTACCTAAAGGGAGCCTACAAACAGGAGGGGAGTCAGCTCTTGTAAAGGTAGATAACAGCAGGACAAGGGGAAATGGTGTGAAGTTGAGGGAGGGAAGACTGGGGGTGGATGTCAGGGGGAAGTTGTTTGGTGTGAGAGCGGTGAGGTGCTGGAACAGCTGCCCAGAGGCTGTGGGTGCCCCGTCCATCCCTGGAGGTGCTGGAGGCCAGGTTGGATGGGGCCCTGGGCAGCCTGGGCTGCTGTGAGAGGTGGAGGTTGGTGGCCCTGCATTGGTGGGGGATTGGAGCTTCGTGATCCTTGAGGTCCCTTCCAACCCTGGACATTCTGTGATTCGTTACCAGCCGGCCGGTTTCCAGAGCTTCAGCTCTACGCTATCGGAACCCCTCCAGCCCCAAGGCTGCCAGCTACCAGCACGCAGCACCCCGCAGCCCCCCCACCTAATGCTCCCCGTGCGCATGCGCCCTAGACACTCCCCGCCGTGTCTGCGCATGCGCGAGTGTGTGACGTAAGCGGAAGGGCGCGTCTGTGGCCTGAAGGGTTGAGGCGGCGGCGCCGGGGCAGGTAGCAGGTAGCGGGCAGCGGGCGGGGGGAGCGGCAGCGGCAGCGGCAGCAATACCGCTACCCCAGGGGCTGGGGGGTGGGAGCTGCTCCTTACAGTGGGCTGGGTTTCTGCCGCCTCATTCCTTTTCTCTCCCTCGGAAGCCGGCGGCAGGTTGAGGGGTGCCTCGTGGAGCCCGAGCCGTTCGCTCTGTGGCCGGCGTCGCCCCGCTGTCCTTGGCGGGCGGAGCCGCGTGGCTGCGGCCGGGCTCGGCCTCCTGGGGCCGCTTTCCTCGGCTTGCGGGGCAGCGGCTGCTTTGCGGGCAGCGTTTGTGAAGGTGGCTGTGCGGAATCTCGGGTGAAAGGTGGATTGCTGTTAGCGGTGTCGGGAGGAGAGGCGCTTTTAGGAAGTTATTCGAGAGCGTTGTGAACGCAGCTCGTGTTCCAGGGGGTCCTTCGTGCTTTGCGGCCGTGTCTGTGGCCGGCCGTTCCTTTCTGAGGGCACCACTGGGAATGCACGCGTCGAAAAGGCGTGCTGCCTTTGCGGCTTGGCTCTGCTTTTCTTACAGGGCGCTCGGATCGGCCCTGCTGCCCCGCAGCACTGCTTTGTGCACGACTGTCGGGGCTTGGAGCAACGGAGGTGAATGTGGAATGTTAGGAGACCTTTACGTCCTGTTAGCTTAAAGCAGATGTTTATGTTTGATGAGGTGAAAAGCCAGCGGTGAAAAATCTTTAGAGTTTTTAAACTCTAAAGGCTAATTTTGTTCTACTTGTGAAAGAGAAGAAATCATGGTGATGTTTGTAAAGCAGGCTGGTTGGTGGCGTAGGTGGTTGCTTTGCAGGGTTTCCAGCAACTTCAGCACTAAAGCACTGAAGGTCATTTCACAATCGTTGCTCCATGAGCAGCTCATTGGTGGTCCAGTGTAATGCAAGAGTTTGCTGTGTGTCTGTACAAACTCAGCAGCTGTTTCTTGAGGTAGAAGCAGTAAGAATTTGTTTTATATAAGTTAGTAAGGTGTCAGACCTTGACATACAGCTAGAAAATTCTAGAGCTGATTTCTGATCCGTTCACCTATTTTATTGTCTGCTGATCCATGATAAAAAGGGCTCTAGGAAATCCAGTCAAAGCTTTTTTTTCCAAGATCATCCCATATAGTGTCGCTTTGAACTCAGACAGTCTTTTGTACCTCTAACCGTTTATTTTCATCTTCCTGCTGAAAGAGAATTTTTGTTAAGACATGTCGTGGATCAGAGAAGGCGAGCTGACCATCATTGAGAGGTTTTGTGCCAACATAATTAAGGTAAGGAGTGAACTTTGGTTGCCTATAGTAGACAGTGGCTAATAGTGTCACTTTGAACCCTGGCAAATATCTCTGACTGATCTGCTCAAGAGAGATAGTATTGCTAGCAAAGGTAGGTTTTAATTCTGGTACTGCATTTACATCCCTAAGTAGAATTCGGGGATGGAAAATTACTTAAGCTTAGTCTTGCAAATGAGCAATGCTGTAGGCAGTGCTTGCCAATAATGAGCTTATACATTCAGGCTTCCAGGTTCTGAGCCTTTGCTGATGAAGGCAGGACGTGGGAGGAGGGAGATGTGAGGTAGTTGGATTATGGATCTAAAAAATGAAACGGAGTTTCTGCTGGCTTGAATTAAAACCTGCTACTTCCAAGGAAATTCTGTCCTGGCTCAACAAAGTCTTGGAAGTGGTACTGCTGTCCTTTTCTCAGAAGGATCTGTGCGGGCCTAATGAGGTCAGTGGAAAAGAGTTGCTTACCTTAAAGGGATGAAGGTCTCATGACTTCACTTTTCTTCACAGACATGAATCATCTGTGAAAATGTCCCTGAACTCCAAAATGAAAATATTTGCAACGCACAACTCTGTGCACCTTCCCCTGTGGCTGCAGAAGGAAGGTGTGCAGTGACAGTGCTGTTCTCCCTCCTAAGTACTGCAGTTCTCTGTCATGAAACAGAGATGAGGAAGGCAAAGTTGTCTTTTCATTGTGGGCTGTTGTCATTGCTGACGTCTTTAGTAGGGGTCTAAGGTGGAGTTACCAGATAGGTGTTCAGCATCTTAATCTTTCCAGCTCCAGGCTTTAAGCTGGGAGAAACTCACTGCACTCTTACAAGTTCAGGGTGCTTCCACCCTGATGGACTATGCTCTGTGATGCAAGATGCCAGCTTGCCTGTCGGCTCTCTTTTTGTTTCTTCTTATGTTCTAGGCAGGTCCAATGCCCAAGCATGTTGCTTTCATCATGGATGGCAATCGCCGTTATGCCCAGAAGTGTCACGTGGAGAGGCAGCAAGGACACTCGCAGGGCTTTGATAAGCTGGCACAGGTGGGAAGAATTTTTGTTGCCTCTGAGTTGTGTATTGAATTTGTGATGTGTTTAGCAACTGTCTTTGTTTATGGCTTTACTGATGTGTTATGTTCCTTCTCTTCTCTGACTGGAGCCAGGTCTTGTGCTTGCAGCTGATATTAGTCATCAAGGGCCTGACTTCAGCTCTCTCATTCTGTTACCTTGCTGAGTTGTCTTGATTGCTTGGTTCTTCCTTTGCTTTACACTTGATTAGAATGTCTGCCTTGGAGATCTTGAAGCTTAATTCTGTGAAGCAAGTTGAATTGCTTTGAAAAGGCTTTGAAAGTCATGGTGTTACATAATCTATCTGCTGGCTGGATTAGTCACATCTCTATTATGGAGTCACATCCTAGGTGGTGACATTTTCCATCTGTTTCTTTAAGATGAATCAAATTCTCTTAAATGGGAACCATTGTCAGATCTTGATGGTTGTTTGTTTATTATTATTTTCTTTTTTAATACAGTGTTAGCATAGTGGGAAGTGACATTTCTTGCAGTTGCAGATATGGATCTTCTGGACCTATCTGATTACAAGTCTACTTATCTGACTTTTGTTTTTGTTTTCTTGCAGACACTGAGGTGGTGTTTAAATCTGGGGATTCGGGAGGTCACTGTTTATGCCTTTAGTATCGAGAACTTTAAACGATCCAAGGAGGAAGTAGATGGACTAATGGATCTGGCAAGGCAGAAATTTAGCCGCCTACTGGAAGAACAGTAAGAATCCTCTGATAGCTGTTCCCTACAAGGTGGAACAAAAGCAGAATATTTAAGAGACCTTTCATCTTGAGACTCCCACATACGGACTCATCAAGTATCTACTCACTTTAGAGCTGGAGAACTAGTTCATGTAGTGCATGTGGATGGAACTAGTACAGATCTGAGTGAGTAGGGAGGGATGTTACAGTGCAGCGTTGCACAGTACCTTGGTTGTAATTGTTTCCCCATGCCTGACAGATAAGTGCTGTGTGAAATAGTTGTTTATATGGTTGAAGTAAATTGTGTGGGTATGCAGCCGGGAACTATGAGTGGGAAAAGACAGCACGTGTGCACTGCTCTTTGTCGTCTCAGGTTCTGTCTGAGCACTGCAGTGCCCCGTGATTCAAAGAAGCCGCTTGCCTAGTTTCTACCTAATGGAGCTCTTCATGAGCGATAGACCTGAAAGTATTTGTGCTGTTCTGTGTTCCAGTAATCAGTAATTCTGCTATTTTCCTGTTGTTTTTTTTAATTAGTTAGTTGCCTAGAGTTTATGGTTTTATCTTAAGTTTTCTGTATGTGGATTTTCATAACTTCAGATAGGCACATCTAATTTGTGATTATTATCTAGTCCTTTTGTTATGTCTGTACTTGAGAAACCTGTATGGGGAATGACCATCTTTCCTTTAGGGAAGGGTTTGGGATGATCAAACCTAAGCAAATTCTTAACACTCAGAAAACATCTAGTTGTTATGCCTTTGTCTGATTCTGAGATTTGTTGAAGTTATGCCTGCTACGTGCCTGCTTTTTTTCATTTGATAGATGTTATGCAAAGAAATTGTGGCAGTCATGCAATAAGGGCTGATCTGTTTTCTGCAGTCCTCACTCTTGTTGTTGGGTGTAGGGAGAACCTGAAGAAGCATGGTGTGTGTATCCGTGTGCTCGGGGACTTGCCACTTCTACCCTTGGATATTCAGGAGCTGATTGCCCAGGCTGTGATGGCAACTAGGAGCTACAACAAGTAAGTAACATAGTAGCTCATGCCACCTTCTGCTTGTCATGTACACTTGTCAGACATGATGTAACTTTTCTTTGTCTGAGAATCATGCAGAACAGTTTAGATAGACTCTTTGTTACCTGATGGACCTTCTTTACTTCCAGGTTTTCCACATCTTTTTCCTCTTTTCAGGTGCTTTCTAAACGTCTGCTTTGCATACACATCAAGGCATGAAATCAGCAATGCTGTCAGGGAGATGGCCTGGGGGGTAGAGCAAGGACTGCTTGAACCCAGGTAACTCTTGTTTTTCTGTGTGAGGCTTCATAGATAAAGGCTGCCTGTCTTACCTCCTACGCTTTAATACTAACCTCTCAGAAATCAAGTGGCTTTTAAATAGAGTCAGTTGCACCAGTCCAACTGGAACAAATGACTTCAAGTCACTATGCAATGTTTGGTTTTTTAATACTGCAGTTACCATGGTAACTGCAGTACACAACTAAGACAGAAGAGAAGTTAGGTCTGTATCTTAAGTTACTTTAAATGTGAAGACAGATCTCATACTGCAGTGTTGGGCTGCTCAGTTGGCAGTTTCAGCTGTGAGGTCAAACAACAGATGAATCATGAATACTGAACTGTTCCTCTACCCTGGAGGAGAAGGAGTAGTTAACTGTTCCAGATGGAAGTTTTCAGTCTCTCTACCACTGTTTTATGTTTCCAGGAGCATCGGGGGATGCTCAGGGGGCTGAAAGAGTATTTGAAATAGGCCCAGTCTGTCATAAATAAGTTGATGATGGGCAGCAGTACAGTCCCATCCACCTGATTTTAATCTGCAGTTCTGTCTTAATAAAAATGCTTAGTAATTCTGATTTGTTGCTATCTCTGTTGGATCAGGAAAGCTGCCTTAACAAGATGCATCTGTCTTTTAGTGATGTGTCTGAATCGTTGCTTGATAAATGTCTGTATACCAGCAACTCCCCTGACCCAGACCTCCTGATTCGAACCTCTGGAGAGGTCCGGTTGAGTGATTTCCTGCTCTGGCAGGTAAAGTTTTTGTTTTCTCCATTAAGTATTCCATCTTTGCATCAGAGAGTGTTATGACTCTGGGTGTGATGATGATGGCTCTTAAATTCTCTCTGCAAGAGTTTAGGTAACTTGTTGGATGGACTAAGTGCAGGGGCACCTCTAAGGAGTCTCTGTTTCTTGAAGTTCTATGAATACAATTACCTGAAATACTGAAAGACAAAAATATGTTTAGAGCTGAAAGCTTGGGTTTTTCAGCTCTAGAATATCTGCAGCACACCACAACTCCTAGATTCATTAAGCAATTGAAATGCCATGAGTGGACAGCAAGGAATATCATGAGATGTCATTTGATAAATGGCTTAAATGTTGTGTCCTGATCTTCGGTTCATATGTTATTCCCCTAACTCAACCTTTGATAGTCCCGTGTTGCTACTTTAGTTTTGTTGTACATCTGTGGTGCTTAAGCTATTAAAAATGCCTCTATAAAGACTAGCGTCACACTAGAGAGAATTCTGCAGGTATTTTTACATGAATGAATAACTTGTGTTCTAGCATTTATAGTTATTAGATAGACATTACATTATGCAATTTCAAACTATACTGGCTGGTATTTATTTAATTTTAAGTAGGTTCTGTTAACACAGTCTAGGTAAATTCTTTATGGGGAAGCTGCATCTTGATGACTTTTTTTCCCTTGCTAGATAATTATATTGTTGGTGATCTTGCTTTCTGCAGACATCCCATTCGTGCCTGGTGTTTCAGTCAGTGTTGTGGCCAGAATATTCCTTTTGGAACTTGTGTGAGGCTATTCTTCGGTTCCAGATGAACTATAATGCATTACAGGTAAGGGAGCTGGAGATCAGGTGAGAGTGTGCAAAGTGGAAACAAAGGAATTGTTGATTTTTGTGAGTTTAGTTAAGACTTCGTTGCAGTACCAGCAGCCAGTGTGAGATGTGTTGCATCTCCTGTGTCTTGTTACAACGTGTTAGTATGTGGACAGATTTATCTGCATTCAGGAATAACTAAATTATCTGAGGTCACTGCTGTCTCTACTGGTTATTTTCACCGTATCATATGGAAATGTGTCTCTTCTCATCTGGCAGGACAGAACAAGTAAACAGTCTTCACTGCTATGCAGTAAAATCAGCCAGTTTCGCTCCAGACAACTACTACTCCTTCCTCATCTGCAAGCCAGTTTTTCCCCTTCCTATCCCTTCATGCAACTGTAGAGGGCTTTTTGGTTTGTGTGTTAGAGACTACAGGCTAGGATGTACATAAGAAGAAATCCAAAAATGATGTTTTGCTGAAATACTTCAAGTACTTGAAGGGTAGGCAAGGGTAGCTACTGCCTTTACCTTTTGCTGCCCATCCTGCTCTGTGTTGAGCTCGTAAATTATTAGAATGCAGACATTGAGGAATGTTGAGCCCGCTCTTGCTCCTTTGCTAAAGCTGGGTAGATCTACACTTGATCATGGGCTAAAAGAATTGCCCTATAAATCATTGTTCTCATTCCTCTAAAACCTTTCAGCTGCTGCATGAGTAATATCAAAGATTCTGTGATGACACTGGCAGGCTTGTGTGTACATCTGTGGTTTAAAGTAATCTTGTACACTGTTCCTCTGAATTTGGATATCTGAGGACTTTTCCACAATTAGTCATGACCTCTACATATTTTAACAAGCAGTTAATGCTTTGAGCAGACACTTATCTGGGGTAGAAGGTCCTGAAAGATATCCCTGTATTTTCTCTAGCCAATTGAGCACACTGCCTAGAAGCACACACAAAGCCACTCTTCATTTACCCTGCTGCTCAATGGCTGAGCAGAGGCTGTTTCTTCCAAAGCCCGTACTGCCCTGTATCTGTAATACAGGTGAGTTGAAAGGCCTAGTAAAGTGCTAATGTTCTACTGCTTTTCACTCTAGAAGGCCAGAGACTCCTACATGGAGGAAAGGAAGCAACAACAGATGGAAAGGGATCAGGCTTATGTGACAAAGAAGCTGCAGCAGGAGGGTTTTGCATCCCATGGAGACTCTCGGCGCCGACGGACACTGTTGCAAAAATGCACTGCCATGCGGGAGGAGAGAATCCAGGGCTTTCTACAGGCACTAGAGCACAAGAGAGCGGACTTCTTTGAAAGATTATGTACAGTGTCTGCATGACACACTTGCTGGGTGGCTCTTGGGAAGGCAATATTTAATCATTAGAATAGCTGCTGCCCAGAGGAATTCACTTGGTGTGGTTCTGCTGTGGAGATGCAGGGCTGCCATTGGATGTTGAATCCCCACTGGCACTAAGGGCAGGGACAGAGTACTGTGAACCTTTCTAGTTCTGTGAATGCTGCTGAGGGAGGTAATGCCGTCCTTCTATCTTGCTTCCCTGTCCCTGATGATAGAGGGAGAGTACATGCACCTCACTGTAACTCCACTGCTTGATGTATTGATGACAAGGAGTTAACTAAAACAAGCCTCCAATTCTGTTGGGCTCCTCATGGATTAGCCCAGGCAAACCATTTCAGTCATATAAAGTCAGCCTGGACTTGAATTCCTTGTGATTTTGTAGTGGTAAATCTAGTGAGATTTCCTATGTGTTCCCGTTCAATTTCCTTCCTCAACAGAGAGAAAGGTATGTAAGAGAACCCTGTGCCAAGCTTTGGCAGAGATATTCCCCACTGCCTGCTTTGGGATAGCATCTTGCCTTTTCCCCACCTTACTATACAGCTTTTGATCTTTGCTCTTGGTTTCCAAAGAGCTAAAGTGAGATGTTGTCAGCCTTGCCATAAAGGAAAAAAAAGAACTTGATCAGGTCCTGCAATCCTTTCCCAGCAGAGTGAATGTGTTTTTGGGTGGGGGGCAGAATACCCAAATGTAGAAGGTGATGTTGAAACTGTGTGTTGAGGAAAAAGGGGGAATGATCCAAAGAGGTGAGGAAAAACAATTACTTGGGAATTAATGTCATGGCTTACAAAGGAAAAGTTAGCTAAAACCGGGTGATAGGAACATTATGCTAAAATCATCTGAGACCTCTCTAGGGCTGTGACTTCAGACATCCATTTCCAGGGAATGAGGCTGGGAATACAGGAATGCAGTAGCCAAAACCTCTGACCTCAGCCAAAATGGTGTAAGTGCTGTATGGCTGACTTCAATGGGAGTGGACAGAACAGCTGTGGGGTGCTATTTCTCCAATCTCTTTTAGCAGGGAGATGGACTAGCTAGTTTCCAAGATTGATTCTGTCTCTAATTTTTTTTCTGGTTTCCATCCCTACAGTGGAAAACATAACAGAAAGTGTTTCTGAAGCACACACAGGTGCAGCAGTGTCAGCTATTGCTCTCTTCAAAGTGTTCTTTTTTTTACCTCCAGGTGAAAGTGAGAAAATGCAAACTTAAAAGGATTTTTATGTACTGCAAACTCAGCATTTTGAATGTGATTGTGAAGAGGATAACTACATTGTCAATGTAGTTGTGAATAAAGTTTATTCATATCAAATTATTTTAAAAACAAGCTTAATCTTTAAAACCACATAGTTTTATATTCTAAAGTGCAATGAAGTTGGCATCCAGATCTACCATGTTGTTTAACCTATGGCAGACTGTTCAATCTGGTTTCTGTTAGGCTGGGAAAGCTTTGAAGGCTGCATTCTTCCTCCAGTTTTGTGAGCAATGAGCTGCTATCCCAGGACCTGGCTGAGTGAGGCTTTGTGTACGTGCATCCTCTTGTGTAAGTAGCAAGCAGCCCTTTGGATGGAGGATGATTGGAGGTGTCAACTTAAACTTCTGCTGTATTTTATTTTGCTTTACTGCGTGTCTTGGGAAGTTCTCTGGAGAAATAACTCTCATTCTCCATGAGATGGAGATTGTTTCTATCCAAGAATGTATTTTTTTGCCTTGAATTTTTTTGGCTATGTTGCAAGTGACCAAAGCTCTAGTGCTCATTCCTCACAAAGGAGTGTGTAACTGGCTGCAGTTGTAACTGCAGGGTATGAGATCCAGAAGGTTTGCAGGGGAAGTTTTAATCCATTTTGTAAAAGCCATTGCTATGATGGAGATGAGACAGGGCATGAGAGTTTTTGCAAGCAGTAGGAGGGCTTGTTGCCTCTGTGCTTTATTCCACCTGTGCCAGTTATTGGAGTGAATACGAATTTTCATGTAAGCTTTGCACAATTATAAGGTCAGTGTCAGCTGTAAAAGCAAAACCTGAGTTTTCAGGAGTACATCTTCCTGATCAGCCTTGCACTGCCACTTGTGGAAGAAAAGCTGCAGCAGTGGGCTGCTGTGTGGCCGTGGGCCTGTGCTGGAGGAAGAGCAGCCGAGCAGCCACGGGGGTGCTGCACTATGCCACCCGTGTGAATGGCGCGAGAGCCTAATTTATTGAATTGTGATGATTTTTGTTTGAAAGGTGCGCTGCCTCATCCTCTCCCTTCTCTTTCAGCTCTTCCTCGAAGCAGATGGGAGAGGGGGAGCGCGAAGTGACCCCTTCCTTTCACCGGAGCGCTCCGCAGGATGCCGGCGGCGGCGGGACCCCGAGCCGCGCAGCAGCGGCCCCGCGCCTGGTGCTGAAAGAACAGCTCCGCTGCGCGCCGCGGAGCGGGGCCGCCCGCGGCGCCCTGAGGGCACGGGGCGTCCCGCGGCGCGCGCGCCTCGCCCGGCCCTGCGCCGCCGCCGCCCCCTCCCCACCGCTTTTCCCGCCCGTGGGGCAGCGCGCGCAGCGCGAGGAGGCGCGCGGGAAGGCGGCGGCAGAGCGCGGTGGGGGGGCGGTGAGGCCCAGTTGCGCGCGCGCCACCGCCTCGGCGCTCCCCGCCGTCCCCTCCCCGCCTGGCCCCACCCCACGTGACCCGCCCGGGCCAATGGGCTGGCGGGGCGGCGGGGATCCGGCTGGAACCGGTTGGGCCGCGTCCGGCTCTATATAAAACTTTATAAACACCCGATTCAAATTAGTGGGGTCGGCAGCCAGCGCAGCGAGCCGGCCGCTAGCCCCGCCGCGCCGCCCCGCTCTCCCCCTCGGCCCTCCCCCGCTTCTCGCCGCCACCGAGCGAGCCCGGCCGCCCGCCCCTGCCCGCCCCCTCCGCTCGCTCTCCTCTCTCCTCGCGCGACACACGCACGCGCCGCCCGGAGCTATGCCGAAGAGAAAGGTACGTGGCACGGCGGGGCCCGCACCGAGGCCCGCTCCCCCCGCGCCGTTGTTTGGGGGGGTGGGCAGGGCTACGCGCCTCCCCCCTCCCTTCTCCTTTCCGCGCCCCCTCCCCCCCCCCCCCCCCCCCCCCCGCCTTCCTTCGGGGAGGTAACGGCCGCGCGGCCTCCGCGGCCGCGGGGGGTGGGGCGGGCGGCGGGACCGTTACCGGCCGCGCGCGCTGGGCTAACGGCCGGGGGGGGCGGGGCGCGGTGCGGACCGGTCGGAGCCGGCTGCTTTTGGCGGGAGGGCGGGATGAGGGGGGAGGGGGCGGCTCGCCCCTGTCCTCGTCCGCGCGGGAAGGGCGGGAAGCGGCCGCGCTCCCTCAGCCCGCGCGCCGCCGCCGCTTTGCCGCCAAAACCTACGCCCGTGGGCGGGAGCGGGGCCTCCCCGAAGGGGCCCTCGTGCAGGCGGGGAGGGGGGCGCGGCCGCGCTTCCGCCGGGCCTCGCGCTGCCCCCTGCCCCGCGCGGGGCCCGGAGTCACCCCCGGGGCCAGCGCCCCCCTGCGGCGGGGCGGACCGGCGCTGCGCTCCGCGCCCCGCAGACCCGTTGGCACAGCTCTTGTCTCACCCTGCAGGCTGAAGGAGATACCAAGGGCGATAAGGCCAAAGTTAAGGATGAGGTAAGAAGTTGAGTGTCTGGAGAAAAGTTGGATCGGGGAACGTTTGTGGGTGGGAGGTGGTGCTTAATGACATTTTCACCAGGAAGCAGAGGCAGAAGGGGTTCCCTTTGCTGGATGCTGCCCTGCAAAGCATTACCTGTTGCTTTTAGCCAGGAAAAACTGCTTAACTTCTTCCAGTTGGTAGTAGAGGTGTCAGCAGGGTGTTGCCGTGCTCCTCCAGAATTGGAAACTTTACATTGACTTTTGGGACTTCGCTGCTTTGAACTCAGATTCGGTGGTTTACATTTCCTCACATTAAATGCAATCTTTTTGCTTTTTCAACAGCCACAACGGAGATCAGCAAGGTTATCTGCTGTGAGTATTCTGGGATGGCACAGCATTTCATGGCTTTGTGCATTACATACTGTGGCTGTGAGAGCTGTGGGCTTTCAGAGACGCTTTGCTGAGAGGCTGGTGTAACAAACTGCCCCATTGTGTGCTGGGGGAGTGGCAGGTCACTGGCAAATCTAGGAAGTGCTTTGATTTGAAGTGTTTAGATTTCCTTTCCTAAAAGTAGACCAGTTGGGGTGAGTAATTTAACGTATGCGTGTTCCTCATAAAGTAACGTTAATAGATTGGGTTTTCTTACGCTTTCTTACAGAAACCTGCCCCTCCGAAGCCAGAGCCTAAACCTAAAAAGTCAGCTCCAAAGGTGAGTTGCTCCTGAGATGTAAGTGGGAAGTGAGCTTTAGACTTGTCCACTGATTGGTCTTGGTATCATAGAACTTGGAGTAGGAGTGGTGGCATCAGGGTGTGTTGTCACTTCTATGAAGTTTTTGCTGCAGCTTTAAACTTGCATTAAAAGAATCCAAGACCTCATAAAATACAGGAAGGCACTTGGCGGTTGTTAGTCTTAAACGTGAACGTTGGCTTGTTGTGTTCATTTTCAGGCTGACATCCCATGTTGGTTTTACCATGCTAGGTTTTGGATTCCTGTGGTTTAATGACTGTTGATAATTGTAATGCTGTGTGTCATTTGCGTTTGACAGAAGAGTGAGAAAGTGCCCAAGGGAAAGAAGGGGAAGGCTGATGCTGGCAAGGAGGGAAACAACCCTGCAGAAAATGGAGATGCCAAAACAGACCAGGTACAACAGCAGCTCTAGCAGTGTGGTACATCAGCAAGTTACTATTCTCTGTATCAAGCATAGGCAAGCCCAGGCTTGCAATAATGAAGGTGAATTACCACTCAATTATTTAGACCTGTTGATTATGATTTGAACAGCACAGCAGTGGCTGCAGGGAGCTGTGTTGCTCAGTTGGTAACAAGTTACTGATTGAAGTACTTATGTGAAAAGTTACTGTTCTGTCTTTTCTAAGGTGGTGTAAACTTAGCAGGTCATAAAGCAGCTTCAGGTTACTTTTTGCAACCTTAAATTTGGTTTGGTTAAAAGTTACAGTGACAAAATTTCAGCTGTTCAGAGAACTTACTCAGGAAAAGAAATCACTATTTTTTGGTGCACGTGTGGTGTATTGACTGATTCCCCTTTTTCTTTTAGGCACAGAAAGCCGAAGGTGCTGGTGATGCCAAGTAAAATGTGTGAATTTTTGATAACTGTGTACTTCTGGTGACTGTACAGTTTGAAATACTATTTTTTATCAAGTTTTATAACAATGCAGAATTTTGTTTTACTTTTTTTTAAGCTATGTTGTTAGCACACGAACCGCTTTGTTGTTGTGGTTTTTTTTTTGGGGGGGGGGGGGGGGAGGGCAGTGGGACAAGTGTCACTTAATCTGTTTCTTGGAACCTAAATTTTAAAGGTTTACCCCTTCCCAGTTTTTAGAAGGACTCTTCCTAAATGGAGCAGGAAGGGATTCCTTTGTGCTGCACACTTCTTCCGTTTCTGGACCGCATCAGAGTGAATGGAAGCTCCCAAGATGCCTGTTGCCAACCTCAGAGCTGCAGTTTGCACTGCCCTCTGCGTTTCCTTTCATGCCCTCCCTTTTTGTCTAGAGCCTATCACAGCAGAAATGGCATGTTGGGACTCACTGATCTAAATGCATTGTCAGGTGATCTGGACTTCTGGTGTTTAATTTGGGATATAATAGCTCTAAAAGGAGCTGCATTTCCTCTTTCATATTGTGGATCTACAGATTAAGGAATCTGCAGTTTTTAATTTTTCCTCAAAGTCAGGGTAGATTTGTGAAGAGTTGTTAAACAACATGCTAAATGTGAAAGTGTCCGCCCCCACTCTAAACATTGCCCTCTACAAGTATACAAAAATGAAGATTTATTGGTTTTATAGCAGCCTTTATGTTTGGGTAGTCCTTGAAGGGAGGGGAGTTTGACAGTTGTTGTAAAATGTTGCAGATTGTAGCCCATGTCCTGCCTAAATTACCATGATTGTTTATGAAAAGTACCTTTAATAAAGCTGGATACGGTTTGGCTTGGACTGTTCTTAATGCCTCCCTAATTTCTCTTGCCATTATTTGCTCTCTAATGTGGTTAAAAATTTAAGTATCTTAGTGCAGATAATTAACTCTGTTTTAATTCACCAGTGAGAAGCAGGATTTTTATACCCAGGAGCTAAATAAGGTACCTTTGTTGCTGGGTGTTTAGGAAGTCTTGACTTAAATAGGAGGCCCAGATTGAAGCATGTATGTGGAGCTACTGAGACAATTTATCTTTGTTGTTGTTTAAAAAATAGCATCTACCATGTGATAACTACACAGAAAGGGGAAAAACACTGCAGTCTTTCAGTTGTTGCAGAGAAAAATGATTTTGGTTAGGTTTCCTTCCTGGTGAAACCAGATGTAGTTCTGTAGAACTGATTGTGTTGGATTTCCATGCTCAAGCTTAGACATTGTTGCTTCTGCTAATCAAGAGCAGATTGCTGTGGCAGTGGCTAAACAGGAAATAAGATTTGTGGAGTAAAAATGTAGCATTTTTATAGTCACTACTTACAGTAAAGAACAGAGCCAAACCAAAAACCCTTCAGAGATGGAAAAAATAATTCTGTCTTGACTTGGTTTTCCCTGGGACCTGAGTGGCAGTTTCTGATGAAGCAGTGCCTGTTCCAACCTGTGCTGTTCTAGGAGGGGAATCCAACAAAAGCAGGGAGGAGTTTCAAACCAAGAAGTATTCTGTGTCTACGGTACCAGAAGTATTCCAGAGCACAGAAAACAGAAAAATGAGCCGATAAGAGCTGTTTTCCCATCTTTCATTACCATGGCTGGAACATCTTGTATTTGCCTTAGCAGAAATACGAAAATGAATGAGGTTTAATAATCTTGTATGTACTTCACCCAGTAGCAGCAGTGCAGAAAGGAGTGACAAAACTGACAACTCATTTGAGCAACTGAGCAGAATGCAGCTGCTGGAAGGCTGCAAAGAGGTGGGTAATGTATCGGGGAGTTCTCTGCTTCAGTACTGAACACGAGTGCGGGGCTGAGGTGCTGGGGCCAAGTGGAAAGGAGCTTGAGGATTTACAGATTCATGCCTGAGGAAGGTGCTCAGATTACAGTGACATGGATCTGATCTGCTCTGCCTCGTCCTCCCAAAGAGATCTGATTGCTGTGGGCAGAGTGGGCAGAGTAGCTCAGCTGAGTGAGGGCTGATGGAGAGTTTGGAGTTGGATTTCCCACTGAGTCTCAGGTACAAAGTGAACCCTGAGGTTGTGAAATGCTCTTAACCACAACCTGGATGACACTGTAAGTGCTCTCTGGACAGCAAAGTGAGGTTTTACCCAAATAACAGTGTAATTAAATTAATAGTTAAATGCTTTCATAAGAATACAAGACTGAAGAAATCTTCAGCTATCCCACCCCACGCCTTATTGTCCTCTGAGCACAGGGAACGAGCAGTTCCAAATGAGTTGTGAAGGGGGTTGCTGCTGGCCGGGATGTCAAGTGGAATATTCCACTGTGCTGAGAACACCTCTGAGTTTGGAAGGAGCCTTTGTTGGGTTCTGAGCCCGGTGGTACCAGGGGGAGCTGCCCCTCTACACAGTGACACATTCGGTGCTGCAGAGTTGAAATCTCTTGCTACATCTGAGGTGTTTCCCACTGGGCATGCCCTCGTGCTGAAAGTGGTATTATTTTTCTTACTTTTGGGGCTTGACTTAACATGCAGAGCTCATCTCTTTCTCCTTAAGCAAATAGAGGGTTGGAGATGCTGAAGATGGTAAATCCAACTAATTAGTTCTATAAATTAAAAGCTAAAGAGTAGACAACACTGCACTGCAAGCCATGCATGTTTAGTGGTTAGAATAGCCACAAATCTGCATCTCCAGCTGCCAGAATGCCTCAAGCTAGAAATAAGTTTTTCTGTCAAATCATTTTACATGGAAAAGTGTGTGTGATGTGGAACTGCAACTGCTGCTCTGGGTGCTGGGTGACTGAGGGCCAGCAATGGAATTTTGGAAGGCTGGAGCCCTGGTAACATCCAAATACGTGCATCGCTTCACTTCAGATGGTTAAGTCTTGATATCTGTGCTGCATTGTAGTGCTGGGTATGTTGGATGTGCTCTGTGCTTTGAATATGACACAAAAGCTTTTTGTCTTCCTGCTAATTACCCGAGTTCAGAGCATCCACTGTCACTTTGCATGAGTCTTCTTGTTCTGCTTTGGTACCTTTCCCACCTTTGTTTTATTCATCCTCAGAAGAGCTTGGTTTGCTTTTCTGGTTCAGGGCTGAACCCGTTGCTTGGATTAGTTGTCCTGCAAAGGGGAACAGCTGCATCCAGAATCCTGAAGCTCACCATGGAAAGCAAACTAAGATTCAGTGCTTCTGTTCAGGCTTTGCAGTAGTATCTGTGCACCTGTATGGTGTAAAGTCCTATAAAATCAGTAACTGTGCTGCTAAGTAGTTTCTCAGCTTATGTTTTCAGTGCAAAGTGTCTGGGAAACAGAACCAAGATCCATTTTTTTGTCATTCATTTGGTTTAAGTGGGCTGTGGGGTAAAGAAAGCATGAGAAGTAGACCAGGTTGTGCTGGGAGGACTCCCCAAGAACCACAGACCCATGCCCTGCTCCTCCCAGAGCAGTGCCCTAGATAACAGCCTTCAGTTTCAAAATAATGCAGTCCTGCAGAAGTTCTCATCTTGTGTTAACAGAGCTTAATTATATTCAGAGACAGGAGCACTGCAGCCAAGCCTTGCCATGGGTGGTATGAAAAGGAACAAGGATGGGAAAGAGACCACATTTCAGCAGGAGCTCACAGTGAATATTGAGTTGCAGGATCGTTTGTGTCAGAAGAATCACTGAGCTTGGTAGCACAGGGATTTCATTGTCCCTAAATCATCCCAGGTATGGTGACACCATATCCAGGGACTAATATCACTAACTATAATTTTTGAGAAATGGCTCCTTATCCTGCAGTTCATAAAGATAAAATGGAGATGAAGTTAAGCAGACAATTTACAACGCATCTGTCCTCTTTTGCAGTGGGTGGGAAGGTTTTGTGACCGTGGAAGCTGATTCTGAACAGAGTCTGACTGAGGATAAGGAGGAAATACCAACCAATAGAGGTTGGTAAGCTGACGTTAGGAACATTTTTGATGTGCAGTCCTTAAATATATGTATATTTTTGTATATATATTTATTTTCCAAGAGGTGCTGCTTGAGGACCTGGGACACGAGTGTGGGGCTGAGATTTTGGGGCCAAGTGGAAAGGAGCTCGAGGAGTTACAGATTTGTGAGGAAGGAGCTCAGATTACAGTGGCATTGGTCTGATCTGCTCTGCCTCGTCCTCCCAGCTGAGTGAGGGCTGATGGAGAGTTTGGAGTTTGGAATTTCCCACTGAGTCTGAATTCTCAGGAACAAAGTGAACCCTGCGGTTGTGGAATGGTCTCTCTATATATAGTACGCATATGTATGTATACATATATGAAGGAAATCTTTCATGTTTTTTGTTTGTTTGTTTGTTTGTTTTTGACCATCTCCTTGCAAACAGAATGTTGAGGCTACCAGAGATGTGGGATGTGATGAAGGAAACAGGAATACATCAGGGAAACTTCCTGAATGTGAGATCTATGTCTTTGGTGTTAAAAACAGCCTGAGAACATATGAAGAAAATGTGTTAGAAGGAGAGGTCCTCCAGTAGCTGCTGATAGCCCGGGTGTCACAGGGATGTCATCTCCTGCTCTCCACCTTCCGACCCTCCGCAGGTACCAGGCTTCGTGTTCTTCTACCAAATGCTCAAAATCCAAACGTTCTGTGTTTCCTCTTCTAGATGGCAAATTTTGCAGTGGACTTCAGTTGATGCTGCTCAGCTATCCCACTACATTGCATTTTTGAGTCCATTTGTTTGTTTTTTCTTTCTAGAGATAACGCATAAGATTGTCACTGTGATTTGGGGATTTGCCAAATGAGTTTTGTTGGTCCACCTGGGCTGGAAATGCCCAGATTCCCAGTTGCGGTGTGACCCAATTAGCTCCGTGTTGACAATCCATCCAGAAATCCAGGAAGGAAAATTCCATTGATACTGAGTTCATTTCTCCTGCGAAAATAGCCGTGGTTTCCAGATAAGCCAACCTGGCAGAGGAACACGGTGTTTGGTAGCCTCTCCTTCTTGCCACATCTCAGCGGGATTCGCGCATCGCTCTTCGGTTCCTTATCGTTTTGGTGGACCATTCATTCCTTCCCTTCGCCACAAGGTGGTACCAGGAAACACAGAATCAGAGCTGGAAGCCAACAAATGGCAGGCCCTCTGTGTGCTAATTCAGAGCAGAAGCGCTCCTCCATGGCTCTCCGCGGTCCAGCTTCAGAAGATCCACGTTAGGCCAACAGGAATCACCTGAGCAGCGAGTCTCCTTTTGCATCCTTCCAGATGCTTCCATCCAACCATACTTTCCAGTTTTTGTTACGCCTTTGTTCAGTGCCCACACAGTGCAGTTTGCTGCTGGGGTGCAGGTTTGCTGACATCTCACAGACGTGGTGTGAAGGGCTATGAACACAGGCCCCCCAGATTTCATTTTGACAGTCACTAGGCCATTCCTTTATTCCTCAAGCAGCTAGTGCAGCTGCTATGACACACGTCCTGAACATGTAAACCTAAGCTCATTATCCATCTCCCCTATCCTCAGCTGGAGAAGGGGTGCTTTATATCTTAAACCCAGACTGAAATAGCTATTGTGTAAGCCTGGTCAGTTTTAGGCTCGTTGGCACAAACATGAATGTCAGATGTGCTGAATCTTCAACCTAAGATAATTGTACTGTACTAAGAAATAATACTTTGCACAAAGCTTCCTGTATTTTTTGTCATGTCTCCTTTCACTTTTGTATGCCAGCATGCAGAGTGCACTTGATTTTTCTCCATTAAATTTAGGATAGAGATTGTAAAATTCAGAGCTCGCTTTGCTATCTAGCAACTTCTAGTAGCGCTGCAGTAATGCCTTTATCTGCTCTAACAGAATGACTTCCTCCCATATGTATTGGGCTGAAGCAGTACTGCCACTTGCAGAGAGCTCTTTGTCCTTAACCTTGTACAATGTGAAATACCTCAGTTATTGGGTTATCTGCTTCTAACACATGCTTTCCATGTTTACTTCTAACAAGGAGCAGTGCATGAAGCTGGAAAGGAAGCAGGTGCTTACAAGAGCTGGAGAGATGGCACGTGCAGCACTCAACACACCCATGATACTTCCTTGAAGATAAATTAGCCCCTGGTAACCCAAACCTGTAATTTGTTTTCTTCCATTCTCAGTAGCTGATCTAGACAGAGATTACTGTGCTCAGTGGATATATTGGCTGTAGTGGACAAAGTACCACCCAGAATTACAGGAAAGCAAGGTACCAGAGGAGGTTTAGGTCAGACATAAGGAAGAATTTTTTCTCTCAGAGAGTGGTCAGGGACTGGAATGGCTGCCCAGGGAGGTGGTGGAGTCGCTGTCCCTGCAGTGTTCAAGAGGTGACTGGATGAGGAGCTGCGAGATCTGGCTTAGTGCTTGTGGTAGCAGTGGTGAGGGGAGGACGGTTGGACTAGATGATCTTGCAGGTCCTTTCCAACCTTGCAATTCTGTGATTCTATGATTCCATTTGCTGACAAATGAAGATACAGCAATACCGAGACCAGTTGTTTCAGAGACAACTGGAATACTGTGAGACAAAAGACAAGATTTTATTCATGTGTCTCCATTAAATTGGCATTGTCACAGTTCCCTGCTAATTCCTAGATAATAAGCCTACAGTGATTACTTAATGATGAGCAAAATGACCAGACCACAGCCCTTACCACTTGTGTGGGCATGCTTAAGAAGTTGGGTTTATTGATTAACTCATGAAAGGAACTATTTCTATCAACAAAGCAAGGATGTGCCAGCCATAAGTTGTGTGTCGTGCTTTTGTTTGAAGGGAAAAGGGAAAAAAAAAGCAAACTCAGACTAGATAGATCTTTTCTTCCTATCATTCACTGAGGTGGTGAGCCCACAGCTGCCTCAGTGGGCATACTAGACGGGCTATAGTGCACTGGCCTTTGCAAGCTTAGCTTATATACTTAGCTTATACACAGTGCCTTGGTTTGCAGGGGTGAGTAACCAGACTGCAAAGATAGATTGCCTCAATGTGACCCCAAGGTCCTTCACACACACGGTGTGTGCTTAGCGTTGTGTGCACAGCACACTGCATTTGTGCAGTGAGAAATGCAGTGACCTCTTTTCTGACATCCAAGGTGTGCATTTCATGCCTGGAGAGAAGAAATGGTGCCTGAACACAGAGCAGGGCACCAGTCACAGAACCAGACACACAAAGACAGAACTGTGGCTTGTTTGCATTTGTGTACAGTTAGCGCAGCAGCAGCTCCGTGCACAGCAGTTACATAACTCTCCATGCAATACCCTGCTTTACTCACAAGAGGGATTATTCCCATTTTTGCCACCTCACCAGCATTGGTTCTGCTGCTTTTTTGTGTTTCTGACACCGCCATCTCACAGGGTCTGTATCAGCCTCTCCTGAAATGCTCCCAGCAGCAAAGAGCTCACACCAAGAGTGCCTCAGTGTCCTGCAAGGAGGGTCTTTTAACTTTTTTTTAATTAATTTCCAAGGAGTGGGCAACAGCTGCCAAAAACCTGTTCCATCTTTGTTGATCAATATTGCCTTTCAACAAGCATGTGGTGTTACTCAATGCTAATAGCACTGTGTTCTTGGTGCTCCAGTGTCCTCATATTTAATAGAAGACTTTTAAGTTAAATAACTTGATACAGAGTGCTATTTATTATCCATTCCCAGCACACTGCCCTTGTTTCCACCATGTCTTATGCTGGGATGCTGCCACAGCTCATTCATTTCTAACAGTGTGTTAGCAGCTTTTCACACTGGGGGAGAAAGTGATTCTGTGCAGATTTTGAGCAGGCAAATAAGGTCTGGCCAGGACTCTGGGGAGAACTGTTGGTAGCATACACCTGATTTCCTGCAGGAAAAGGCTGAAAGAAGCCTCTACCTACCTTGAAAGCACTGCCTAAGTCTCATTTTTGCTGTCATTGAAGTCAGCAGCAAAACACAAACTGCCTTCCAGAGCTGGAACACATTGAAGTGCTCACTACCTCTAGCAAAACTTTCATTGGTATAGAACACCTTCATTGGTAGGAAGCAGTGTGCACTGAAGCTTTTATTTACCCACTGGATGACAAAATACAACTTTACAGCTGAGTAGCACCACCCTCCTCTCTTTGCAGCTGCAGAGATACAGCCCCAGCCTAACACAGCAAAACAGAGGCTGCTTCTTACCACGTGGAAACCCTCAGAGTTTGAAGGAAAGAAGATAAAAGTACTTGTCTTGCTTTTCATCTTAGAAAATCTGAAATGATCTTTTCCAAGCAGTTCTGGAGTGGCAATGAAGGGACACATGCAGCCAACAAGCAGGCAGGTTGTTGGTGTGCTGGCGTACTTTGGGGCTGAATGGGAGTGCTTAAATGGTGACAAACACGATTCTGAATAAATCCTATATAAAGTTGCTTTATAGTTTCCTCAGCTTCAGGTTTGTCATCAGAACTTCTGAAATACACTCCCAGTTTTGAAATAGTTTTGTTTTCTAACTTGGTATCATGGCATCCCAAACTGTGTGATGGAGTAATGAGGAGCAGGCATCTGTGTGTGCCCTGGGTTAAGCAGGATGAGACTCATTGAGCTGTGTGGTGAAGGCTCAGAACAGAGGAGTGATATTTTCCTCTCACCTAAGCTGGGCTTCTGTTGAAATGCGGTTTTGCTTTCAGCCGCCAGATTCCCCTTCCCTGTCAGGATAAAGCGGTATCTGCACAGCTCCGTTTGTTCTGTGGGCAGCACAAAGCAGAGGGAATCTATTTGTTTGCACTTAAAAGACCCCTCATTGCTTTACAGGTTCTTAAACCCAAAAGAACAGTAGGAACGGGCTGCACATAGCAGCTCTGCTCACTCGGCTTTCTCCCTGGCTGGGGGACAAGAACAGGCCGGACGGTTTCCCTTCTATTTACAGTTTCTCAGAGTTTTCTCTTTCATGTGTCAGTTCCTCGAATAGCACTGCAATGAAATTAACTACAAACACATCCAGATGCTAATTAAAAACAAAAGGTACCGGAGCATTGCTCACAATGAGTAACTTACTGCATGTGCTGTACACCTGCTTTAAAAATCTCCCTCAAAGGAAAAAAAGCAACTGCTTGGGTTTTATGTGGCTTTCTGTGAATGTCTTTTTCAGCTGTTCTCCTTCCAGACTGGGAGCAAGAGCTGTTGGCACCCGAAGAGTTCTGCCTGGGTGTGTGCCTGCCTTCAGCTTAGAGCAGCAGAGCTGATGACACATGCACTGCACAGCAGCTTGTGATGCATGGGAAGGGCTGAGCAGAAGGGCTGGATGGCCTGGAGCAGCTCCTCCGAGCTCCTGGTGAACGGCAGCACCAAATGCAATTGGCCAGAGCATGATCAGACTCACATAGTTCAAATACCAAAGGAACGAGTCACCTTCCACTCTCCTCTTAGCCAGCATTAAGAAGACATGTCCAGGTTTGCAACAGACCGTTGGCTCCTTTTGTTTGAATGTGAAGGGTTCTGTTCTGCACAGAAGCAGGATCAGACCCCCCAATCATTGATTTGCATCCAGGAAACAGAAGGTAACTGATATCAGGGAGACCGACGGGGTGATTGTATCCATGACAACCAGCAGATATGGCCTTCCTGCCTGCCAGCTCTTCTCTGGTCGCCTCCTCTGCCTTCCCAGTTCCAATGGGTCCCTCTCCTTGAGGCACCTTTTGGTGCAGTTCAGTGTTCCTGAGAGATAGCTGCCAAATTTCCAAATGAAATGTGGCAATGGCTTAATCAGTTCTTGTGTCCATCAACAGAACTCTTCCCCAACATGAGTCGTATCTGCTTCTGCCAAGGACTCCCTGGCAGCCCCAAAGGAGGCTTCAGGAAGTCTGGTCTATGGAGGAAAGGCGTGGTTTGCGGGAGCACCGCACAGACCCAGGCAAAACGCAGCATGCAGCCCAAAAGCATTTCAGATATGCCAGCCACCTTAATAAATGCAGGGCTCAGTGAGCTGAGTGAGGCAGCACGATGCTCACCGCTGCTGGAAGTGTTGGTAGAAGTTAAACGTGTTGTTCTCTGAGCAGAGCTTCAATCTGCACATGTCCTTCCAGGGGGAGAGCTGCCTGCACTGCAGTTCTTGAGGAGTTCCTTGCCCCACACCTGCTGGAGTGTCCCTCCTGTATTCCAGACCTGCCCTGGAGAACACTGTCATGGGAGGCAGTGCACAGCAGTGAGCAATGGGAAGAAATCCGTCACAAAAGGAGAAAGCAATTCTGCTGCTGAATCCAGCCAGAAGTCCTCGTTTGCAGGGCTCCTGCTTTATATCTTCAGTGTGATGTTTGAACTGTGCTTAGGAAAAATGTCTCCCTGGGATCAAAACAAGGTGATTTATCATCTCTTCCTCCACACTGGAAAAACAAAGCAGAAGAGGTGAGGAAATGAGAGCCTGAACAGAGAGCTGGTCGTTAGAAGACAGGATGTGGAGTTCAAGTTCTGTCCTGATGAGCTATTGAAAACATGACTCAGTTTCCCTATTAGTGATAGGGTTAACAATGAACTGATGAGTGAATCTTAAAAATGCAAAGAAGGCTGCTGTAAACTCTAATTAAACGGTCCTCTGAGTGTATACACAAAGCAGATTACAAGAGTCTGTCTTTGTAAATTGCAGCAGGCATTTGGGATTTGGCTTGTGTGTTCTCATGCCTGCAATCTCTTTGCATCTCCTTATATGTGTAAAAGCAGTGTAGCATGAAGCCCACAGTTAAAGAAAGATGCTCCCTGGCTCCAGGAGGAACAAATGGATACTGTGAGCTGTGGGAGCACTGCACAGCCGGGTGGAGAATCACTGCCACAGCATTCAGTGTAAGCAGTTAAAATCAGCCTCTGGTTGTGTGGGTAAGGACCAGCCTCACTACTTCTGCTTTGGAAGGGCTTCTGTGGGGACAATGGGCTTAACGAACATTGCCAGCCTCCCCAAAGAGGAGAATGCTACAAACCAAAAGCCAGTGAGCTTGCAAAGAGGCAAAAAGCAGCTACCATTGTATTTGAGGAGGATTTAATTTAATTTAATTTAAACCAAACCAACCCAACATTTCAGTGTTTTGGATTGTCACTGAATGTGATACTGATTAGGGGGCCTCTGGTTATCTGGATGTCTCTGTTTCTCATAGCATCAGTCTACATGGCAATGCAGAAATCCTTATCTGCAGCCTTCTCCAAATAGTGTCAGCACATAGGTTTTAATCACTTTGTTTAGCTGTGACACTTACCCAAAGAGCAGGGAGAGCACTTCTTGTACCCTGCTTTCAGGGTGGGGGTTGCTTTTATAGCTGCTCTTTGGCTAGAAAATAAACACCAGTGTCCACCACCTCATTTTGCTCACCCAGAGCAAAATACACAGAGCAAATTACTCCTCCCCCAGACCTCCCAGCAGCGACACGTGTCACGTCCTGTTCATCTTCTGCACTCAAGTTGCAGTTACTGAAGGAAGGTCAGTCTGCAGATCGATAGTATTGCTGCTCTGAGCAACATAGGCAGGGACTGAGAGGCCCTGAGCTTGCCCACCCAGCCCTGCTGAGTTGCTGTGCTGTTGCCTGGCCTTTTGGGAGATGCTTGTGTAACTTTGTGCGTAGCCTAGAGCTTCCTTGGCAAAATTCTCTGCTGGCCTTTAACCAAAGTAGCTGCGCAGATGCAGGGAGTAGTCATGCACAGGTTATTTGTAGTCTCCTCAGTATCTTTAGTTTGCTACTGTTTGACAAAAATTGGGCAGGATAGTCCTTTGTTTCAGTGCAATGGCACCCATGGGTGTAGAGCTGTCCATTTCTCCAAGCCTAATAGACATCACCATTCCATAAAGCCTCACAGTTCCTGCATTAGCCAAGCTCCTGGGCAGCCTGCCTGGCAACCTGCTGCAATACACCAAGGACTTTCTGCATTTCTGTAGACCTCCTGGGTGGCTGCAGGGATGCAGCAGTCCCTTCCCTTCCTTTCCCTTCCCTTTCTCACTGAGCTCCCAGCACTCAGCCCCAGCCCACCCCCACTGTGTCCCTCAGTGCCACATCTCTGGGGATGGCAACTCCACCTCCCCTGGGCAGCAGAGCTGGGAGTGCAGCAGGATGTGGCTCAGAAAGGTCACCTTTGTGGGACTTAGCATGAAAGCACAGTAGGTCACTGAGAGCAGTGTCTCATTTTGTTCTCCTTCCTACACACACTCCTCTATGCATTCCCAGCTTGGACCTGTTCGGGATGCATGCAGAGCAGCTGGAAACCTGGAACAGGAGCTGCATTTTGCAAACAAATGTAGAAGGTAAGCAGGATGCCAGCACTGACATCATCGTGTTATCAATACCATTTAAAACAGGTTGCAATCTGCAGCAGCTGGAGGAGAGATGTGAGCAGACGGCACGCCGTGTACCGAGCAATAATGGGAAAATTATGGACAGCTTTGGAGCTGAATGAATAACTCTCCACAAGATCTGCTTCAGCTTGCTCCAACAGTAAGTGACATCAGTTTAATTGGCCTCACTTAGCACCAGCCTGGTTTATTTAATGCCTTCATCTGCGACTCAGTGCTTATGGCACAGAGGGGTGCTCTGAGCACAGACAGCAGTGTTGGGCTCACACACTTGCTGTCACCGTGGGAATTTCTTACCTAGGATTCCCCCACATGTGAACAAGATGGCCCTGATGATGGCTTACAGATTAGCTCTGAGTGTTGTGAAGATTAACTGGAATTTCTAACATGCTGTGCTCTGTCCTACTTCAGCTTTCTTCACCTTCACCACCTCTGATCAGCTCACGGCTTTTGGGCCACACAGGAACAGCTTTGTGGGACATTGCCCTCAGAATGCAACAGCAGAGCTTTGTGCTGTGCTTTCCCTTGGGCTCGTTAAAAGATATTTCAACCACACCTTGGTGAAATCATTTTAAACAGAAATCTGAAAACGTGGTGCTTTGGATTTCAGTAAAAACGAGAAGATAACAGCTCCTGCATGAGAAACCTGGCAAATCCAAACAGCACTGGGTGTGTTTTGGGCAGCTGTGCTTACACCTTTCCTCCGAGTATCCCCGAGAACCGAAGCAAGGCGGGTAGGGATTTGTTACCCGCATTCGACGAGGAAACCGCGAACAGCGCCTTATCTCCAAACGAAGAATCCGAAGGTGCGCGTGGATGTACGCAAACGATCAACCAACGTCGCTGCCCGAAGGAACGCGGGGCGGGGGGTGGTTAGGCGGTGCTCAGGGAAAGGCTCTGCACCGGAGAGCGGGGGGGCCCGCAGCGGACCGCCCAGGGCAGCGAGCGCAGCGGAACGGCGGATCTCGGAGAGCAGCTCGGAGCCGCCCCGGAGCCGGGCGGAGCCGCCCCGCCCCCCGCCCCGCCCCGCCGCTCCCGGCCCGGCCCGGGCAGCCGGTGCCCAGCGCGGGGCTCCGAGCCGAGCCGTGCCGCGCCCCGCGGGGCTGCCCGCCGCCAGCATGCCGCTCGCCCAGCTGGCCGAGCCCTGGCCCAACATGGAGCTGGTGCAGCTGGATACGGAGGTGAGCGGGGTGGCGGACGGCGACCCCCGGGGGTCTCGCGGAACAAAGGAGCGCCCGGCCGGCCGGCCTGCGCCTTCTTTCCTTTCCTCCCTCCCTCCGCTCCTGCCCCGCTGCTCCGGCTGAGCCCCGCGGGGTTGGGAGGCGCTCCGGAGCGGCTGACGGCTGCGCTGCTTCCCTTCGATTCCTCGGCACGAGCGAACGCTGCTCTGTTCCGTACTGTGGGCTTCCCCTTTCCCCCAGCCGCCGTCCTACGTCTCTCCGCCGGCTGCGTGCGCTTTCCTCTTAACGAGGTCTCCCCCAGCCCAGGTGTGCGCTGCCCGCACCGCGCGTTGCATCGCGGCCGCCGCAGAACGTCGGCACCTCTCGCAGCCTTTCACTCCGCTGTAGGGCAGCCGAGGTGTGCGCGCACAAACGTCTCCTCAGCCCAAGTGCAGCTCGAGGCTTTCTGGACAGATTCGTGTGGGTTTCGTCCCGCTTTGCTCGCTTCTCGCTGCTCCCCTGTTTTAAACCGTCCTGTGCCCCTTACCCCTCCTGTCATGCCTAGGGGTGTTACAATGGTTAATCAGTCAGATTCGCTTATTCTTACTTAAAATTATCTCTTGAGGAAGCTCTGCTGGGAGCAGAGGCTGGGTTGCCCAGCTGTCACAGCCAGGTGGGGAAGGTGGGCGGCTGCGCCCCTGTGTGCTCACCTCCACTTGGGGTGTGGGGATGTGCTTGGGCCCTGCAGGGACCGGGTCGTGGTCCTGAGACCATAACATGTTCAGGGAAAGTTGGGTGCTGAGAGGGTTAGAGCTGGAGTTTAGTTGTGATTTGTCTGGAAAACAAACTCAGAGTGGGAGGAAACTAATGCTGGGGCCTGGGGTGATAGATGCCGGGGCAGGATCAGTGTGTCACTTAATCCTGGGGCACCGGGTGCTGGGTGGCAGCTATGCCAACACCACAACATCTTCCCTGGCTGGAAGCAGCCACAGGGGCACCACGTTCATCAGCCAGAGTCCCTCCGAAGGATCGTGGCAGCAGCGAGGAGTGCTCTCTGTGTTGGATTAGTCATGGACGTGTAATCTGTAAGCTGCAGCTGCAGGCTGACTTCCTCCAGCTCACCTTGGCCGGGCTGGAGGTCGGCAGCCGGGTCGGAAACAGTGTGCCAGTGCCGGAAGGCACCTCACGTCTCTGTGCTGTGCCAGGTGGGACGTCAGCAGCTCCGCTCCCTCGGGCTTCAGGTGAGCGGTGCTCTCGGCAGCACGGGCAGAAGTTCTGCACCTCTGGGCCGGGCTGCCGGCACCCAGAGCCGACATGGCCTGTGAGTGGCAGAGAGGGACTTGGTGGGAGTTCTGCACGCTGCAAGGTTCTGTTTGCGAGAGGCAGAAAGGTTTACCTTCTGCGGGGCAGGGTGGTACCAAAGAGAGAGCAAAGAGACTTTTCTGGAATGCGTTATGTAAATCGCCTGGGATCGTTGCCATTGAGGTGTAAAGCTGGCTTCCTCCAACCTTTGCTTTCTGAGTCACAGAGCAGAGGTGCAGGCACTGTGCTGCTGAGGCACCCGACCCTGTATGTCAGATTGGGGGATTTTCCACTGCTCTCCAGGAGCAGCTGCTGAGCACCAGTCACAGCCAGCAGCCACTGTCCCAGAGCTGTGCTGGGGACTGAGCTCACTTCATCGTGCTTCCTTCTGTTTACGAGGGTGGACAGTGATAGAACAAGGGGGAAAGGTTTTAAACTGAGACAGGGGAGATTTAGGTTGGATATTAGGTGGAAATTTTTCACTCAGAGGGTGGTGAGGCACTGGCACAGGTTGCCCAAGGAGGCTGTGGGTGCCCCATCCCTGCAGGCACTCAAGGCCAGGCTGGATGTGGCTCTGGGCAGCCTGGGCTGCTGGTTGGTGACCTGCACAGCAGGGGGTTGGAACTGGAAGAGCACTGTGGTCCTTTCAACCCAGGCCATTCTATTATTTCATTCATTTCATTTATTTTATTTTTTTTTCCCCTGCTCTTTCTTCTGCCTATTTGGAATATTGCTTCTGTGCTTATGAAAAACCCATGTGGGGCAGAGCACCAGTGGTGGAGCGGAGCTGAATGACTGCATCACCATAGCGATGGGAGCTGCCATCACAGCTTTGCTTGCCTTTGAACTCTTGTCGTGTTACAAACACAGAGCAACACAGCTGACGTGGGATTACGACAAACCCAACCACTTCATGCTAATTATTTTTGCCTGTATACATGCATCTGCTCATCCCTTTTTGAGCAGAAGCTATTAACGAGTAACGATCTTCTTCCGTGTGCATCTTAGCTGAAAGATGAAGACAGCGATGATCAAAGATAGGGGAGGAAGCACAGAGATTTGTGTGTGATACACTTTGAGCTCTGACTCCTTGTGTATGAGGAATTCTGGAGGGAAGGGCTGGAGATGTTTGTTTTTGCAGAGTTATGTCCTTTCCCCGGTGCTGCTGGGCGATGTTTGCTGGCAGCACTGATAGCAGCACATGGCCCTCGTGGTGCTGCCCACCCTGACACTTGTCCTCATTATGTATCAGAGCAGCGGTGCCCTGTTCTGTAAGTTGCTCCTCCTCGTGCTTTAGATTACATGGAATTAAAGGGATTTAAAATGCAAGATGTCCTAAAAGAAATATCTCCAAGTTCAGCCAGGCTGGCGGTTACGCAACTGAGTGCACTTCCTTTTCAGTGCACTTCTCTGCTGCCACTAAGAAAAGTTCTGAGAGCAGTGTGTGCAGCAGCACTTTGTGTCCCCTCCTCACATCTGGAGCTGCTCCTTGAGCATTGCGCCCTGCTGCCAGGCTGCTCTTCCATCCTGGGTGCTCCCAAATGGCTCTTGAATCCCATATGAGGACATAAAGGCTCTGCTTTATCTCCAGCGTAGAAGAAAAGCATTTGGCTCCAAACTGCAATTCTCACCAAAGTGCCCAACATCAGCTGGAGAACATGGCGGTCACATTAGGGCTTCATCTCTAAGACCATCGCTCTGCTGACACGTGGTCTGATCCCAGCTGTGTGCCACGCATTGCTCTGCCTGGCACGGAGGTTCTGCTCCTCATGGGACTCGAGCTGCTTTGGACACAAAAGCTCTCCCAGCGCTATGGATTTGATTAGCAGTGACTTAATAATTGTTGATGGGTGACAGCTGAGCCAGTAAACACAAGCGTGTTTCCAAGTCTGGCTATCTTCAGCTCTTCATGGAGGATATACATAAACACAAAATCTTACTTCACTCCTTAGATATTCTCTGTGCTGATGGCACCAATAGCTCCATGTAAACACTGGGGCTGTGCTCCTCCGAGCCTTCATGGCAGCACTGTTCCTTCACTCCGGTTGTCAGCCGCAAGCAGTTGTGCTCCTAGGGCAGATGTCAGGTTGATGTCCCATTGCTTCTCCAGGAAAGGAGTGTTATCAGCTGTGATATGGTAATAAATAACCAGTACAATCTCCAGTTAAAACCAATGTAGAGCAAAATGGCCGTGAGGCTGCAAACCGCTTTTTGGCACTGCTTTGCTATCCCTGCCTCATCCTTTGCTGCAACCTATAGATGTGTGGAGAGTGCTCCGTACCCCATCTGAAAGTAGCATCCCCAGTTTGTCCCATTTGAAATGCCCTCAGAGGCAGTGCCAGTGCCTGGTGTGTGCTAACAGTGGGTTCTCTTCCTTTGCAGAATGGGCAGGCTGCTCCAGAGGAAGGCGGGAACCCTCCGTGCAAGGTAAAGCTGCAGTGGGGCCGAGTCCTTCACCATCACTCTGAGCTGCATGCAGCGTGTACTGGCGGGTGAATGGGCTGAGGACAGCTATTTTTAAATCCTGTAAGCTGCTGCTTTGTAATCTGGATGAGTGCGTGCTGGAGCATGAGGGGCCAGGGTGAGGGAAGAGAGCAGGCAGACCCTCTTTTTCCCCATCCCTTTGGTTATCCAAACTTACCTGGGCCATCCCAAAGCACTGCTGTGGAGCAGCACGCTGGAGTTGGACAGCAGCCAGAGCAGAGGGCTCAGGTGAGAATTGCTGGAGTGTTTCAGGCCATTTCAGTGCCTCAAAAGCACAAGCCATTCAGAATTTCCTTTTCTGATGCACACATGCTGTAGCTATGGGGAGTGATACCACATGTTTGCTTTGGCTTGGGAGCCTTTGCTGCATGGATTGTCTGGAGCTTGTCCTGCTCCTCACAGCAAGCACCCTGGTCTGTTGTTCGTGCTAAGGGACCTGGAGAGTTATGGCAATGCTTTTCCAGTTGGTCGCTGTTACACATTTAGTAAAGGAAATTTAAGACAAATCCAATTGGCTGATTCTCAGCTTGTCTTTTTCCAGAAACTTACACTGAACTTCCAGCACTGCTCTTGTATCTCAGCCACCTGTTCTGCCCTTCTGGGCTGGCTGATGGGCTGGCACCCCATCATGGGAAAGCTGGCATGGGTGGGATGAGCTGAGGTCAATGACACTGCACACTCCTCTGCCCTGAGATAATGGTTATACAGGTCTTCACCATGCCCACATCTCTGGCATAGAAGAGAATATCTGTGTCTTGTGGCTGGATTCCAGCTGGGCTTCTAAGGCTTGAGCCTTTGCCTCTTTGATCATCAAGTACTTGGCTGAACTGCCCTCCTGGTACCATGGGTGCTAGCGTCCTGCTTTGCCCTCTGCTGAGTCGCTGCATCTGTGTGCTGTGCTGACAATCCCATTTTCAGTCATTTTTAAATCTGCAGAGCCCTCCTGAAATAATCTCTGATGCGTTTTCCAAGTCTGTACAAGGTGTACGTTCTACAGACATGAAGACAAATGAAATCCCTGCTATAAACACATACCTTTCACTTTGGCACTCTGCACCAGCTCCGGTGCTCCGGATGGGGAAGCGAGCAGGCAGCAAACTCAATATCTCTGTTTCTCTGCTTGCTTGGGAGCTGACGTCAGCAGCAGATTGTAGCACTGCCTCCTTTTACCTACAACAAGGACTAAAGAAGGAGAAGAAAGCAGCAGCAAACACCTGAGGCTATTTTTCTGTAAGAGAAGAAAGTTGCTCAGGGTCTCTCCCGTGCCCGTTTATTCCAGCTCTGTTGCTGCCCTTCTTGAGCTGGAGGACAGGAGGCATTTCATGTTGGGTTTATGCTTTCACCCTTTTGTGGCTCATTCTGTGATCTCTGCTAAAAATAACTAGAAGCAGCAACAGCAGAGATTTCTCAGTGCCCACACAAAGTGCCATCCCTCCCTCTGTCCCCATCAGCGGGAAGCTGCCAGAAACAAAACCTTTTATCTGCTTGGGCAAGAACCAAAGAAATCTCAACAAAAAGGAAATCCAAGTTTCCTCAAAAGAGTTGGAATTTGGCAGCTGGCAGCACAGGGCTCTAACACCTCCATCTTCTCCCTCCCATCCCACCTGCTGCTGTTGTGCTGTGGCTTTTGGGTATGAAGCACAGCAGAACTATTGCTGCAGATGAAGGGAGAAGAGGTCTGGGCCCGGCTGCCTGTGGTCTGGGAACAGCTGGGCAGCCCTCAGTCTCCTTCCAAGGACAGCTTGGGCATTTCACAACTCCTGGCTTCTATTCCTGTGTGGATTCCCACCTTTCAAGAACAGCTGTGGTGCACAAGTCCTTGCAAGCATTGTACCTCACTGTGTTTATCTGAGTATCTTGGAAATGCCTGCAAGATCCTACAGGTTGTGTAGAGCATTATCCGGAGTGACTGCCTCCCCACGCATGGTCAGAGCCATCCCAGCAGCACTCCAGCTGTGCGGCACTGGGATTTCCAAGCAAACCCTCACCTGCTGATGGACACAATCCTATATTGTTAATTCCTCAATCCTTGCTTATCCAGTTGTTCCCACTGTAAGAGTTTGCAGTCTGCCAGGAACTCCTGGCAGCATCCCTAGAACCAGATTGCTGATCCAACTGCATTGAGCAGGAGAACTTCGGACAAGATGTGTGCAAGTGTGTCTGCGTTTTGCTCTTCTCCCTGTTGCTGGCGGTATTCAAACAATTGGCATTGGCTTTCAGCCATCAGCAGTGCCCTTGATGCAGTTTCAGTGCAACTTCCCTAGCGCAGAAGAAGGTCTCTTGCTTTGCTCCTAGGGCTGCTCTGTGCCAGGGGCTAATTGCCAGCGCTGTGCGCTGCTCTCCAGGGACCAAACCTCATTCTCTCTTATGTTCTCTAGATTTAATTGTCAGGTAGGCTGAAGATCAGTCCTTGTTCAGCTGTGAATGGCAACAAATGGCTCGAATTGAGTGGAAAAACAGAACCTGTCGTCACTGGGGTTTTACAGCCAACTTTGCTGTGAGGTGAGCACGTTCACCCCGAAGGTGCCGAGTGTGAGGAATTGTACATGAAAGTATAACACCCAATTAGTGAAATCACTTCGTAATGAAGAGCAGAGGAGTGGATTTGCAGCACTGAGTGTGCCCACTCTCTGGAGGAAATGCTGGGAGCACTGAGCAGTTTGTTCTTGGGTGATAATTACAGCGCGCAGTGAAACCTGGGGATGTGAATGAGTAACCTCTTCCAGCTCTGTTTTACACCATAACAGAGACCTCTGAGACAGGAGCAGGGAGCTGCTGTCATGCCAAGCACAAGGTGCTCCGTTGCAGCACAGCTGTGCACTCCAGCAGCCCACATTGCCCAGGATGTGCGTTCAGCACTGCAGGTACCACCAGCTGCAGGCTGAGCACCAACAGGAGGGCAGTGGAGTGATCCTCACACAGAACGCTGCTCCAATTGCAGCCTCTTCAAGAGAAGGGTTTTAAAACAAACAAACGGAGCGTTCTTCTTTGAAGCAGCAGCTTGGCATATTTGCACAGCTGCTGCAGTTTTCTGCAAGAGTTAGAAAGCTGCTGAGTAGGAGAAGAGACAGGTATCTCAGCAAAGGCATTCTCTGCCCAGTGCTCCTCCTTGTTGCTTCCAGCTGCATTGCAAAGCATGCTCTCGCTGGTTGGGTCCCTGAACCCTGGGTGCAGAACAGCACAGCACTGCCTGGAAACCCTCTTGGCCCAGCTGCAGTTATTGCATCTTTTCATGTGTAGTCTTTCAGCCTGGCAGTGGTGAAGATCTGGGGTGAGCTGGCTGCTCTGTGTTGCCAGCTGAAGTCATTGAGTGGTTTTGTTGGGCTGCTGCAGTGCCCAACAGCTCTTTGATCAGCAGGGCAGGCTATGGTTAACAGCAAGTGTCTGAGCTCCTTAAAAACACAGCAACGAAATTCCTGCTTGAGAAGCAGAGCCTCTCTGATGAGTTGCAGGCTCTAATGAATAATTGAAGAGGGGTAATTTTGCTGGAGTACACGTGAGGAAGGCAGGGTTAGGAATGGCCCTCCTGCACATCGATGTCTGACCGATCAGATCTCTGATCTGCTTTTTTCTCTTCCATTTCTATCCACCTCATTGATTAATAGAAATTGCTGCAAGGTCTGTCTCCCAGAAGCCTCTTTCACTGGGAAAAAAAAACACAAAACAAACAAAAAAAACCAAAACAGCTACACAAAACCTCTTTTGCCATGTGGAGGAAACCCATGTCATCCATCTGACCACCAGAGTTCAAAGGAATTAACTTTAGCCATGTGGGAAAAGTCCTTCTCACTTTCAGGTACCAAAAATGAGAGCGCTTGTCCCCTGTTTGTACTTGAAAGCAGCACAGCTTCTAATGTAGGTCTGGGAACACGGAATGGCTGAACAGAATCTTTTTGTGCTCCTTAAGCACTCTGAGATGGGGTGCTATGGATTTCCTTGCTGTCAGAAGAGGTGAGTTTCACTGCACTGCTCTGGCTGGGCTGGGCTGGTTGCAGTGTGCTGGCTGTGCGCACACAGGGAGGCGACGTCGGTGTGCGGTGCACTGAGCCGGGTTGTCTCTGTGCTGGTTGTGTGGGGCTGCCGCTGCTGCATGCAGGCAGAGCGATGCTTGGGGCTCTGCAAGCACAGTAGGGGAAAGAAGCTCCTTAAGAGACAGTCTGAAAATGTGCTGTCTTCTTGCACATCTTGCAAGGAGAAAGCTCCTCACAGCCTGCATGGTGGGAGGAGTGTGGAATTCCCACATCATTGTGATAGAATAGTTTCCACATCCCACAACAGCTCCAGAGGCAGCAAACAGTTCTCATGGTGAAAGCGGTGCTGTGTTCTCAGATTCGGCCAGAAAGAGCCTGCATGTTCTGTGTGAGGGCAGCGTGGCTGCGCAGCACGCTCAGGTCGTGCCTCAGTGCTGGATCCTAAGGGTAATGTTCTGCATTCAGAAAAACATGGCAAGGGGCCAATGTTTTGGTGCTCCTGCTCCAGAGTCAGGTACCAGCTGAGCGAATGCACAGGGATGTTACAGAGCATGGCTTGCCTTGCCATGGCCAATTTCTACCTCCTTCTTCAGCCTCAGGCTTTATCCCTTTATCAGTTCCTAAACCCCCCATTTTGGGGTGCCGTCTGTTCCATGGGTGATTACAAAATGAGCCCTTCCTGCTTGTTCAGGACTTTGCAGAAGCTCCGAGTGCCACCTGCTGGAGTGTGCCCAGCTGGCCCCGGGGAGCCCACTGCCTTCCTCCCTCCACATCCTGCGGTGGGACAATGGCAATGGGAGAGGACAGTGGCACAGGACAGCCAGTGCTGCTGTACCCCTGGGACCTGCTGCCCTGTGCCCTGTCAGAGGTCCCACACTGTCCCTGCTGCTCCTCTCGTTGCCCAGGAGCACCAGCATCTATTTGTGTCCTCCAGGATTTTGCAGCATTTCCTTCCTGTTACATCCCCCTCCACCTCCACAGAAGGAGGTGTGAATCATTTTCTGGCCTACAAAAGAGGTGAGCTTTTGCTGTGCTAAAAGAAGGTGCCCACTAAAAAAAACCAACACAACAACAACAACAAAAACACAGGTGGAACTGGTCCTTCTGAATACCAAACAGGGTAAAAGTGGACTGTTGTGGTTTGAATTTTCATTTCTTAGGAACTTGTTTGTGACCCTTTTAGGGGGAAACTCAGGATGGCAGTGAAGTTGTTCCCAAGGGTGACCAAATTAATGTGGTGTTGGAGGGCATGCAGAGCAGTGCAGCACTTCCAGGATGCTATGATGCCTGGTGTGTGTAGTTCTGTAGCAGGAGCTAACGTGCTAAGGTGACAAATACAGTCCCAAACACCAGGGCTGCTGATGTGACACTGGGAGATATGGTCAGTGGGCATGGCAGTGATGGGTTGATGGACTAGGTGATATTAGGGGTCTTTTCCAACCTCAGTGATTCTGTGATTCTAAGAGAATAGGTCTTAGGCAGAAGAGTTTTAAAGCTGCTTGTGGTTTCAAATTATTGTTGCTGATTAGGGCAATAGGAGGTGCAGTGTTGACGTGATGGCTATGCTGCAAAGGGCACTGTGTGTATGGCAAAGGGCACTGTGTATATAGCAAAGGGCACTGTGTATATGGCAAAGGGCACTGTGTATATGGCAAAGGGCACTGTGTATATAGCAGAGGGCACTGTGTATATGGCAAAGGGCACTGGGTATATGGCAAAATTCCACTGCTCCCAGTAGGGCTTGGAGCAACTGCAGAAACACTGGGAAGTGTTGGGGGGCAGTTTCCTCTGCAGGAAAGCAGTATCACCCTCCTTACCTTCTCAGCAGCTGGTAGACAGTAAGACAGTGAGCCACAATCCTCAGCAATGTGACCAGCTTGTTGCTTCCTTTTGCATCAAAATGGCTTCTGCCTCAAGGGCTGAGTGTGTCTGTGGTCCACACTCCTTCTGTTGGTGCCTCCTCAGCCCCTGGCAGCCCGTGCCCAATGCTGACTGTGTGCAGGGGACAGCCCTTGGCTTGCAGCAGGGATGGGTGCCTGGTGGGGTTCCTAGGGCAGAGAATGCACCTGATTGCTCCCAGGGGCTCCTGGGGGCACCCACCAGAGAAGCAGAGGCACACAGACATCATTCTGCTCAGTTCTCTGCTTGTACACAAGAGCAGCCGTCAACCTTGCCCAAATAAGGTTTGTGCATGAGGGAAGGCAGTGGCTGGTGGGTTTCTTTGCTTCGTAAGTTCCCCTTTTTGAGAACCACCACTTAAAAAAAAAGAAAAAAAAAAAAACAACAAAAAAGCCAGTTCCAGACAGAGCTGCCACTGCCTCTTTAGTCTTCACAGCAGCAAAAAGTGCATTTCTTTCCTGTGCACCTCCTACTTCCCGTTTGCCCCAAGCTCTGCAGTGGGAGCACCACGTACCTGATATGGAATAAGGCTTACAAGCAGCTAAGATCTCCCCAGGTGTCAAACTCAGATCTTCTGGAAGTGTGATATGGGAAGGCTGGTTCAGCCTGGCTTTCTCCTGCCCATCGCATGTTCATGTGCTGTTCTGCATGTTTCTGTGAGTACCATGGCAGTGATACTGGTGAAGCAGCTGGGTAACTTCAGAAGCCATATAGGGCATCTACTTTGCATAGATGAAATGCAAATGGCCTCTTGAAGGGAGCTAGGAGTAAGCACATGGCTTGATTTTTTCTTTACAAGCACATATTGGCAGAGGATTGGCTCAGAGCCGTAGGACTGAAGCCCTCCTGCAACCCCTCCAGGGCCCGTGGCTGCACTGCCCCACATGGAAATTCCCAGTTCCCATCTCCTCATCTCCTGTCTGTGTCAGGACATCCCCATGTCAGAGAGCAGTGTCATGGTGCAGGAGCTGACCCCAAGCAAGCAGGCAGCATTGCACAATGCTCACCAGATGTCAGTGTGGGGCTCACGTGGGGCCTTGCAGCGGTTTCTAAAAGCCCTGATGCAGAAGGATGCAGGTGGCCGAGCTAAGACTCCAGAGTGGGGCAGGGGCAAACCAATGGAAGGTGTAGAAAACATCTCCTTCTAACCTCTTTCCTAGAGAGCTGCAATCCAGCACTAGGGACTGATGCTGGAAACAGCTCAGAAGAAAGGCAGTGTATCTTTAGGGAAGAGCTGAAGGGGCTCAGCTGCTATATGCTGCCTCACATTGCTCTGTCTGTGACGTGGGACCACAATACATGTCCTCTTGGAAAGCCTGCTGAGATTTGCTGGTGGAAAGAGCCATGTCAGAGCACCCAGAAGTCATCTGGTGTTCGCACTGAGTTGATGGTGCTGTGCAGCCATTGCCACACAGTGCAATTTCCCCACATGAAACCACAGCTTCCTTTCAGCGAAAACTCCCAAAATACATCCCAGTGACGTAACTACTACTTGGGGTTCTTGTGGCAGTCTGGGTGCTGCAGAGAGCTCTGGGTTCGGAAGCCAGCTTGCAAACTATGGGAGAATAGCAGCCTAAAGCATTGGAGATGTTGAGGCTCCTCTTCCGCAACAAGCCAAGGATCCAGGAGGCAAGTGTCTAGACGTAAGGTATCTGCTGTGCACAGCCCTGTGCTGTCTCCTCTGCAGGATGCAGAGAGGACTGGGGAACCTCCTGCTTACAGAGAGCCAGCCCTTGTCCTGTCTGCATTACTGACTTCTTTCTCGCAAAAGGCATTTCTGATGGTAAAACTGCTTTCCTAGAAGTGTCTTTCTTAGGTGCTGCCAAAATTTGGGGACCAGAGCATGTGTGAAGCAACAGAAATTACAACAGCTTCTGGTTAGTTGTTGATGAATAGGAAGCGAAATGCCAGAATCATAATCTGCTTTTAGCTTTTGCTTTTTTTTTTCTTGCATTTCGATGTGACTGTCTCAACCATCAAAGTGACAAAACGCGAGCAAAAACAAACCTGTCTCTTGGCTTCTGGTTCGCAAAAGCTTTCCTCAAGAAGGAGAAAGCAGGAAAGGAGGACTCGGATTTTGTATTTGGAGCGGCACGTGCCCCCAGCCCTGGCATGGGATGAGCCATCTGTGCTGGGAAGTTCACCAGAAGTCATCTCCTGCTCCGACTTCTGCAACTTCCTGTGCTCAGAGCTGCCGGGCACGCATGGCTGCGCTTTTCTTTTCCAGGAGCACGGAGGTGATTTCCCCAGCGTGCAAGAATTTGCAAGATGGCCTCCCCTGGGGCTGCGGGCAGGAGATGGCTGCTGTTGTGCTGGTGGGGTTGGACCACAGGACCTGCGCTTGTGCAGTGGGTCCATGCCTGGCAGAAGGTGTTGGGGTGGGACAACCCTTCCCCACACCCCCACGGAGATGCAGTGAGAGAGGAAGGGGAAGAGGTGAACAAAGGGCCCCTCCAATGTGATTCAGTCCTTCCGGACTTTGAATCTGTCAGCTCTGAGTGCTGATCTGCAGCTTTGCTGCACCTCCTTTCCCTTGGGGCTCACCTTTCCTCTCCCCACTGGTGCTCCTGTGCTGCTTTCTGACCTGCTGGAGGAGCAGCAGGAGCTCGGGTCCCTCCTCAGGACTCTCCTTCACAGACCTGTGGGCTGAAGGCTTGCACCCTGGAAGAAACATTGCACATATGTTTGGATTTTTCTGATCTGATTTTTTTTTTGGTGTTTTTTCTGTCTGAGCTTCAGCTCATTCTCTCAAAACCAAACCAAAGAGCACCTATGTGATAGCATTTCTATGTGTACTCATAAAAACATAGCAGGTTTCAGGATCTAAGCTCTGTCCATCCAAAACTTCTTCTCTGAGTTCTTATGAGGAGAAAGAGCTGTATGCTAGCTGAGAAGCACTTATTTTCTAAGCTCACTTTAAATGTTCCTTAGTTTCACCATAAGGTTTTATAGCATTGCATCTGGTCCCAAAGTGTACACCAGTATCTCTACTGCTGCTCAGGCCTGCATTGACCTTGCCCTGCCCTGCCCTCCCCCGCCCTGCCCTGCCCTGCCCTGCCCTGGAGGGATGCAGTGAGGTTCAGCACTTGGACATGTTCCTACAGCTGCTTCAGGAGTGCTGGGCCTCCCTCTTTGGCAGCAGTGCTTTGGATCACAGGGAACACATGGATCCCATTGCCAGCACTGTGTGTCCTTCTCCACTGCCTGTTGGAGTCTGTCCAAGGCTCCAACAGCAGCTGGCTCCTTCCGCTCTCCTGGAACCGCCACCAGATCAGGGCACGTAGTGGGACTTGACCAGGGGCTGCAAGCAGCTCGCCCTCTGGCTAAACGAGTTTTCTGGGAAAGCTTTAGGAGTGTATCACAGACTCTTTGTGCTGACACTTATTTATTGTTCTGCAGGCAAAGTCAGACATCACTTGGGTAGAAAAAGATCTAGTGGACTCCGCAGACAAGGTAAGAGAGCCTCTGGGGGAGTGGTGCACTTAATAGCGTTTGTCCTATGGTAGCACGTATGAGGGGGAAGCGTTGCTTGCAGGAACCCCAGCACCATCCCTGCCTTGCAGATTTACCTACAGACCTGTCTCCTCTCAGTGGAAGTGCTCATGGAGCAAACAGCTCTTAGTCACTTGCTTGTGTGACATCTCAGACTTGGCTTCATCCTCCTCCTCCTTCCTACCCACACCAAACCCCTTTATGTGCTGTCGTTTTTGTCTCCTGCCGCATTCTGATCTTGTCGGCTTGCGGGGCTCTGCTGTTGAGCTGTGTGGACGTAAGGTGGCTTCTTCAGGGAGCTGAGTGGTAGTAACCCAACAAGTAATGTTGTTGTGGCCGGAACAAAATTTATCAGATCTAAATAGCACCAGGTGCATCTTCAGAGAGCTGTTACTGCAGCTCCTGTGGTGATACGGAGCTTTCTTGGAAGTGGCGATGCTCATCTGCATCCCTGAAGAGCAAAGGAGGTGTCAAAATGAGCTGAGACTCTGGAGAGTTCCTGTTGAGTGACTGTGCAGTGCTGTCCCAGTGCTGCTCTGTGCCCCCAGCCCCTTGTTTTGGGCATTGTCACCAGGTGCTGATGCTCCCCCTGCAGAGCTGGGACTGGCTGGCTTGCTGGCATTCAGTCATTTGATTCTTTCGTTATTGGTTATCAAAGAGCATGGTACAGGTGTGGAAGAGGCAAGACTGTCATAAATGGGCTCTCTGAGTCCCCTTTTCAGACTGTGTTCTGCAGAAATTCATAAGTCAACACCAACACAAGGTTATTTCTTGTTGCAAAGATGTGTGGGCGTCATTGTACTCATCTCAAGGGATTTCTTTCTTACCTACACTCAGAGGGTGCTGCTGCATTAGACATTAGTCTAGATTCCATGAAAAGGTCAAAGGAATACATGGGTGCGGAGAGGGAATGAAGCAAAAATGATTGGGTTTGAAATAAAAATGAAGGGATGTAAACCCCAATGGTGGCAGAAGATTCATCATGGAATTGGTACCCACCACATCTCACTGAGGGTCTCCCTGTGGGAGAGCCAACGGAAGTGCTGCCAGGCTTCTGCATGGGGGTTCATTCATTTTCCTCTTCCTTTTAAAAGAGACAGAGACTTATCAGCATATTCTCCTGTTGTGGAAATATCCACAGTGTGAGCATGGCACATAGTGCTAGATGGAAGTCAGACTTTGACCTACACCATGCACATTTTCTATCAGAGAGCATCTCTTCTGAGCCAGGGAGGGAAATTGAATGTGAACACGGAGCTGTGAGTTTTTTTTTTAAAAGCAAAACAACAACAACAAAAAAAAAGCTCCAACCACAAGTGCCGCCAAGGAGCATGAACCTGCCTCCGTGTGACCGAATTGCTCATCTCCGCTACACATCTGCCAGTGGGCTTTAACCAGCCGCATCTCCTCCAGTGTGGCTGTGTGCTGGTGTCCGTGTGCCCATGCCAGAGCCTCCCCAGCTCCAGGAGCTCCCCGAGGTGATCACTGGGACCCTGCAATGTTGAGCGGGATGGGAGAATGGAGAGGGACCCCAAGCTGCCCCGCATCTGCGCCTTCCTCACGCTGTGGCTGCACAGGAAGCACCGAGCAAAGCCCTGCAGCCTGCAGCTGCCGGCCCCCAGCCCGCTCCCCAGCCCGGTCAGTATGTAGGTTGTGTTGCCTGCTGCTCATCCTGGTGGGCCAATGCTTCAGATGAATGTTCTGGTTTGCTTTTGTCTTTGTGCCTTGTGGGGTGGTTTGCTTCGTGGTGCCGTTGTAAAAAACTCATTGTGGTGCAATGAAGGCTGTTGGTGCCGTGGCTTAGTGGCACATGGGGGCTGTTGTGCTGGAGATGTGTTGTGGTGTAGGACCTGGTCTCAGAGCTGCAGGTTGGGCTGCCTTTGCAGCTCAACATGGTGGGTCTTGCCATTGGCCAAGGCAAAGAGTTCCCACTGCTGTGGTATGAGGAGGTGTCTTGGAGGTAGACATAGTGTTCATTTTGAATGTTCTCTCTGCAAAAGTGTGTGAAGCTGCAGGGTGAAATACATGGCGGCGACATGTAGGCTTGTTTTCTCTCTTGAGTCTTCATGAAGATAGCAAGAGGGAGGGAAGGAGCAGCCTGCAGACAACCCGTGGTGACACAGCCAGCCTTCAAGGTGTTTATTTTACTGTGCCTAATGGTTCACGTGATGCCACACAGCCCACATGGGCACCTGGAGGCCATGGAGACCTATCAGCCAACTGTTGGCTGGAGGTGGGAAGCTGTTCCTGACCAACAGCTGTGTGCCGTGGGCAAAGCCTCCAAACAAAACTAGAGGTGTAGATGGCTGACTGAAGCTGAGAGATCACATGGAATGTGAGACCTTGTTGTCATAGAGGTTGTAATATCTTTATTCGCTGTGCTCACTGAGATTTGCTCAGTGGGCATGGAGGGGATGAGTTGGACACAGTGATCTTAGAGGTCTTTTCCAACCTTTGATGGCTCTATGATTCTGTGACACAGGGGGAGCTTCTGTCTCATCACTCTCTCCATGTGCTCAGACTGTATTGTGCATAAGTCTCTCCGCCAGATCTGAGTATCTGGACATCACAGGATCCTGAGAGAGCAAAGCTACCAACAGACATGGAGCAAAGCCCTACCTTACATAGTGAAAAGCCAAGCACAGGAGTGGGAAAGGAAGGGTGCTCAATGTTGCGCTGCAGACAACAACCACATCCGCATGCTCTGCGAGAAGGAGCGAGGGTGGGAGCTCAGTGTGTGCGGGAGGCAGAGCTCAGTTCCTGTTGTTTTCTAAAAGCTTTGATTAGGTGGGTTCCAGAGTGAGTATCTGAGTAGCTCTGGAAAACAAACTCTGATTTTCCCCCTGCTCGGCAAGGGGGAAATCTAACTAGTAACTAGTAAAAGAATGTGTTTTAAACAAAACATGTGCCAGAGACCTTGGCTTCCCCTCAATCTTTCTGAAGGCTTGAGTCTGTTAAAAGCATCATCTGTATGTACTGAAGATGCACCAAGGCTTATGTTGCAGAGTTGCTCAGATTGCCGAGCAGATGGGCTCCAACATGTCTGATTTTTGCTAGCCCTGGCCATGTTTTGACAACACCAGCATATTTTTGTGTAGTGGAATTTTTAGTGGCATAAACACTCCTGTTTTTGCCACCAGTGCCTTAAAAAGGAAGGTGCTTTCAAGCACTCATCTGAAATGTGGTTCAAAAGAATGCAACACCTCTGGTGCTGGGGAGAGTGTGGAGTTGTAATGGTGCTGCCTGGTGGAAGCCCACTGGGGACTGCTTTGTTCCAGATGTTGAAGCCAGGAGATAGCTGTGACCAGCTCTTATGGGTCTCTCAGATGTGCTTCCTGTGAGTCTGAAGATGCAATTCTTGTTCCTTGACTCAGTAAGACCTTTTTCCCCTTGTTTAGTATATTCACAGCCAACCGTGTCCCCTCTTTTCCAGGGCGAGGGTGTTGTGAAGGAAATCAACATCACGCACCATGTGAAGGAGGGCTCTGAGAAAGCTGATCCTTCACAGTTTGAGCTTCTGAAGGTTCTGGGACAGGGCTCTTTTGGCAAGGTGAGCTCAGTTCTTCCTGTGTGTCACGCAGATAAGTGATGTTGAAAGCAGAGCTGACAAAGGGACTGTCCCCAGCATAACCTCTTTCCTGATTCTCACCGGATCGCTGGTGGTGAGAATCTGATAAGCTCACTTAGCAACTGGGTGCTTCTAATTTGAAGGGCAGCTGTGGAGATGCCTCTCATCAAAGTCTGTGTCAGCACTGCCTCGGGGGTCTTTATGCAGCTGGTCAGGAGGAAAGAAGTGTGCAGTGTTGTGTGGGGCAGAGGGCTGGAGCATTCCTCTTTTCTCACGGTGATGCTGTGTGCCAGGGACTGGGTTTGGCCTGTTCGCTGTTTCCATTCTGCAAAGGGGGAAGGAAGTAGCTTGTAATTTGTATCTGTTTCAAAGTACAAATAACCCAGGTCTCTTGCAGACCATCTGCTCCCATGTTAAGTCTTCAACTTCATGTCAGTCAGCCACCAGCACAGTAAGAGCTAGTGCAGCAGTGGTGCTGTGCATGTGCAGCAACGGCTTTGTTGCAATGAAGAGAGGACTTTTGAAGCTGTCTAAAACCATGTGTTCTTTTGCCTCAGGTTTTCTTGGTGAGAAAAATAACACCACCAGACAGCAACCACCTGTATGCCATGAAAGTGCTCAAAAAGGCAACACTGAAAGGTAGGGGAGCCTTACTGCAGTGTCCTGTTGCTCCATGGGAAATTGCACTGGGAAAATGTCACCACCGGTCACTGCTGGCCCTGGGGTGATGGAGATTGGAAAGATCTGGCTCCAGCTGCGTGATCCCAGAAAGCTTAGGGTTAGGGGGGAGGCTGACATCAAGGCTCTTTGCTTTCTCCAGCATCTGAACTGTTCCTCTCTTTTCCCACAGTGCGTGATCGTGTAAGAACAAAGATAGAAAGGGACATCCTAGCTGATGTAAACCATCCCTTTGTGGTGAAGCTGCACTACGGTGAGTGCAGGGCTGGCTGTGACAGGTGTGCCTGCCACTGTCCCCAGCAGGTTCTGGGCACCTGCAGTGGCAGAATCTGTGTCAGTCCATGTCCCTCAGTGGCTGTGCTGTGCTGAAGCCTTCACAATCCCCTTAAGACAAATCCTTTCCTGGAAAGGCCTTTGGTCTTGCGTTCACCCTTGAATGGGGCACCAGGAGAAGAAGTTTAAACATCAAATCCTTGGGATTAAAATATTACTTCAAGAGAAAGAAGAGTTAACTGGTCAAGTCAGAGCATGGCAGGATGAATGCTCTGATTCTGAGGAAGTTGAGGACAGCTTCTGCCCCTGTAAATTGACCAGTGTATTGCTTGAGAAACAGCCCTTCCAGCAAGGCATCAGTGGCTGAAAGGGAACAAATCCCACATAAAATGATGCTTTTCTGCAGTGCCAAGGGATTGATTCCTTTTCAGCATCATGAGTGGGAGATCCAATCTACCTCAAATAGTTACCCTACTTGTATTTAACCTAGTAACAACTCAGGGCATTAGCACAACTGAAGCCATTGGGATTTAAGTGATTAATGTCACACCATTTCCTCAGTGAAAGGGTCTGATTCCTGCTCTGGCTTGTGTTTCAGCATTCCAGACAGAGGGGAAGCTGTATCTCATCTTGGATTTCCTCCGAGGAGGTGACCTTTTCACTAGACTTTCCAAAGAGGTGGGTATACTTTGGCATCTTGGTGGGTTGCTGAGGCTCTCAGTTGGTGTGTTAATTGCCTGGAGGAACGACTGACCCTCAGAAAGTCCTTGACAGAGTTGGAAGGAGCTTCCAACCTGCTGCTAGCCCACAGGAGGGGACGTCAGGAGCCCTGTCCCCTGGCAAAGCCTGGAAAACGTAGATTTTAAATGGCACGGGGGAGCAACATGAGTGTGGAGTGTGAAGGGTGTTGCTTGTCATGCTCCAAGGATTATAACCCCCAACTCTTCCTGCAGGTCATGTTCACAGAGGAGGATGTGAAGTTCTACCTAGCAGAGCTTGCTCTGGGACTTGACCATTTGCACAGCCTGGGAATCATATACAGAGACCTCAAACCAGAGAAGTACGTGTGGTACAGATCTATGTTCAGTCCTCAGCCCACAGTCAGAGCACAGCGCAACCTTCTTCCACAAAACAATGCCTTGGGCCAAGCAGATGGAAGGCAGCAGAGCAGATCAGTAAGGCTTTTGCTCCTCACACCAGCCATTTGAGCCAGGAGCACTGTGGAGGCAGCATGTGCGCGCCACATGTCTAAGCATTAATCCTCAGCCAGTGCTGGGCTCCAGCTTTAAGCAACTAAGAGTCTTCGGAGGAAAAAGGCCTCTGAGGAGACACACAGCAGCTGCACAACTGGGTTATTCCTACCTCAGACATGGGAGGGATCAAAGTTAATGTAATCTGTGTGGCTCATTGGTTATATGTGAAGTTCAGTGTGTATAGAAGGGGGCTGCTTTCCCCCATTCATGGTGATGGAGCTTGAAGTACAGGGATTGGAAGGATGGATACGTTCCTCCTCTGGAGTTCTGGAGCACCTCTGACCAGCTCTGAGACACCTGCTGGTTCTCACCAGCCTTTCTTGCCACTAATAACTTGTTTTTTTCTTCCTTGCTGTAGCATCCTCCTGGATGAAGAAGGACACATCAAACTCACAGGTGAGGTGCTCCATAAAAACCTTGGTTCTTGAAACGTGGAGCTTCTCTCAGACCTCCCTGCTCTGGGCTGAAGAGCAGGTGGGCACATGCTGATGTTTTTTCTCTTTCGTAGATTTTGGCTTGAGTAAGGAGGCAATAGACCATGAAAAGAAGGCCTACTCCTTCTGCGGGACAGTGGAATACATGGCCCCAGAGGTTGTGAACCGTCAGGGCCACTCCCACAGTGCAGACTGGTGGTCCTATGGGGTGCTGATGGTGAGTAACTGGTGGGCTTGGAAACCTTAGCAGTTGCTCAGGGGCTAGCTATGAAATACCATTAGGTGACTCCGCATCCAGCAGAGGTGCTGGCGCCAGTGTTGGCCCTGGAGCAGGCTGTTGATTGCTGTGCAGATCTGGTGCCACCATCTGGCAGCTGCTGGATCCAAGGGCTATGGCAGGAGTAAGCACTGCTGGAACACATCCCCATTACACACTGTGATACAAAGCTCCCTTCTGAGAATGTGATGCCTGCTCTCTTTTTACAGAGCCAGGCTTTTGATCACTTGCAAGACTTACGCTAGCTGTGGAGAATTCCCAGATGAAGGTGTAATGAGATCTGTGCAGTCCTCAGACTTGCTCGTATATGTGACCTCCCCTTGTTCTCTCTCCCTCCCAGTTTGAGATGCTCACTGGCTCGCTGCCATTCCAGGGGAAGGACCGCAAGGAAACGATGACCCTTATCCTTAAGTAAGAGGAGATTTGATATGTGTATAGAGACAAGCCTGCTGCTCTTTTTCTAAGCATGCTGCAGTTGGTGTTCACAATGTAATGGCATTACTTGGCAGGTAGCTTCGTATCAACACTCAGTTTGAAGGGTGCAGTACAAAATGCCAGACTGTTGTACTTTCAGGGGTGGAGGTGCTGCTTGTGGGTTGGCTTCTTTATACCTGCAACTGATTGCATAACTTCTTCCCTAGAGCAAAACTGGGCATGCCTCAGTTCCTGAGCGCTGAGGCACAGAGCCTCCTGCGAGCCCTCTTCAAAAGGAACCCAGCCAACAGATTAGGTAAGGCATTTTTTGTTTCTGAATCCACCTGGTGCTGTAGCTGTGCCTCACATCGCAGTGGGTTGGCAGCATGCTGGCACTTGTGCTAAGTTAATAGGCTCTCCTAATACCTGATTATGTTGCATGCTTTGTGATAGCCTTCGCTTTGTTGGTGATCCTGATTAAATGTTAAGCACTCTACGGGTGCGTCTTTCAGGTTCTGGTCCAGATGGGGCAGAAGAGATAAAGCGTCATCCGTTCTACTCTACTATTGACTGGAATGTGAGTATCAGAAACATAAAAGCAAATTTCATGCCATTTAGCACAGTGATGCAGCTCTGCTGACCTCAGTGGTAACGCTTGCAGGCTGACCAGCTGTGGGAGTGCTACCAACCCATGTTTCCATCTTTCCTAATTATCCTTCCCGAAACTAAACTGCTGTTTGTCATGCAAGTAACTGTTTCATACTAAGTTGCCTATGACCTCACCCTGGTTTGATTTCTCAGAAGTAAGGTGCAGGTTTTAATTGGGTTTTGGCACAACGATTGCCTTGCACAGAGTAGGAAGGGCTCAGGGAGGCATTTCTGGCAAGGAGCTGCATTGTACTCTGCAGAGAAACAGGACAATAACTGAACCTGCATTTCCCTGCATTGTATGTAGAACGCTTTCTTTTTTTCTTCATTAATATATGATATGTGGTAGAAACTTACAGAATTTCTCCACAAGCTGACTGAAAAGTACCCTCCTGGCCAGGAGGCCATCCCTCCCACTGCTGAGCTGCAGTCTCAGCACTGTTTCTAGTGTTGTAAACTTTCTTCCCAGCCTCTCATTCCTAGCAGTTATTAGCATCCTTCTGAGCATGTTCAACTATCATAGTACTTCCATGCTACCTATATTTTGCAGAAGCTGTACCGAAGGGAAATCAAGCCACCCTTCAAGCCTGCTGTAGGCCAGCCTGATGACACTTTTTATTTTGATACAGAATTTACATCGCGTACACCAAAAGGTTGGTATGAATTTATGAATTCAGCTGAAGCCTGTGTGAAATAATACAGCTTAATCATGGCTTGCCTGTGCCATCAGGGCAAGGTTGGCCTCCTCCTAGCTGCTTCAGGTGCCAGCCATATGCAGGGTGTTATTGGTAGCTCAGTGCTGCATGATATTGCTCTTGTCTGAGCTACAGCCACGAGGGGAAGGATTCTGCTTCCACTGCTACTCCTTTTCAAGTTTTCCTTCAACTCCTGTTGCAGATTCCCCAGGCATCCCTCCCAGTGCAGGTGCACATCAGCTCTTCCGCGGCTTCAGCTTTGTGGCCACCGGACTGATGGAAGACAGCAAGGTGAAACCTGCACAGCCCCCTCTGCATTCTGTGGTGCAGGTGAGACATGGGGACAGAAGAACAGCTGCTCTGAGACTGCAGTAACTCCAGAGTGGGTCTGCAGGAGCTAAAGGAAAGATATTCTAGTTTGAATTCTCGCATCCTAATGTTCTTTTGTTTCTACTGACTGTCATGTGCAAAGGTCAGCAGAGCACACTGAGTGTTTGCCTCCTTCTTGCCAGGTGGACTCAGGCTGTGTCAATGAGAGGTGCTGCAGGAATGCTGTGTGCTGCATGCAGATAGTGTTAGCCTACTGACCTATATTTGCCATGTTCTCCTTTCCTCTCTCTCCCCAGCAGGGAGGAGAGGCTGTGGGATGTAGCAGACAGCAGTCTGTCACTTCACTTGGCATCGCAGTTAACTCATCATGTTGCACAAAGCGTTCCCTGAACCCTCCCAGCTCATTTGCTCCCTGCTCTCTCGTTGCAGCAGCTGCATGGAAAGAACATCCAGTTCAGCGATGGCTACGTCGTGAAGGAGGCGATTGGTGTGGGCTCCTACTCAGTGTGCAAACGGTGCATTCACAAAACAACCAACATGGAGTATGCAGTCAAGGTCTGAGATGTTCAGTCTGATCTCCCTTGTTAGATTTCCATTCATTCCTGTAATGACTAAAATAATAGCAAGGAATGACATTGTTTTCCCTGATTTTGTGGGACTTAAATATACAATTTCAGGGCAAATGACAGGGAATGGATATAGCATAGTATGTCTGCAGTGCACTGGCACAGGCTGCTCAGAGGAGCAGTGGATCAGCCCTTCCCTGAGAAACTGGAATGGCCTTGACAACACAACACTGCTCAGCAACAACTATAAACATTGGTGTGTTATCAACATTGTTTTTCTCTTAGAACCAAAACATAGCATCATACCAGCTACTCTGAAGAAAACAATTCTGTACCAGCTGAAACTAAGACAATGGTCTTTAAGATCCCTTTCAACTCAACCAATGTATTCTGTGCTTCTGTGATGAAACCTTCAGCTTGTTTGCTTTTTCCTGGTCACTGTCCCATCCAGCTGTGAATAACCCTTACTCGTACCCCTGCAGGTTATTGACAAGAGCAAACGGGATCCTTCTGAGGAAATTGAAATCCTCCTGCGATACGGGCAACATCCAAACATCATTACCTTGAAAGATGTGAGTGTACCTTGAATGGCTTCTCATGTAGGTTGGGGTGAGAATGCCACCCTAGCATGGTTACCCCAATGGCACTGCTCATTGGATCACTCTGGGGTGGGGAAGCATCCAGTCAGTACCACCTCTCTGTTGTTGACTTATTTCTTCTTCTTGGTGGTAGAAATACAGCAAGGAAGCCTGGTAAGCAGTTTTTAATTAACCCCCTCCATGTTTGCTTTGATAGGTTTATGATGATGGGAAGTACGTGTATCTGGTGACAGAACTGATGAGAGGAGGGGAGCTGCTAGATAAAATCCTGAGACAGAAGTTTTTCTCAGAGAGGGAGGCCAGTTCAGTCCTACACACGATCTGCAAAACAGTGGAATATCTACATTCTCAAGGGGTGAGTATGGTTACATCTGCTTCCCTGGGTGCTCTGTATTGATGTTATGCCTTGTGTTGATGTTTTGGCAAGGCAGATGGGGGCCAGAGCAGGGGCTGAGGATCTTGATGCAGCTTCAGTCCTTCTTGGGGCATGAATGTAGCATTGCCTTTGTTCTGCAGGTAGTTCACAGGGACTTGAAACCCAGCAATATTCTCTATGTGGATGAGTCAGGAAACCCAGAAAGCATTCGTATATGTGACTTTGGCTTTGCCAAGCAGCTGAGAGCTGAGAATGGTCTTCTCATGACTCCTTGCTATACTGCAAACTTTGTAGCACCTGAGGTAAGCACCTTGCTGACTTGAGGCTTTTGTAGCTGTCATTTCCCTCCCCCCAGACTGTGTTCTAATTCTGCACAGATTGGTCTAATTGTGCCTGTTCTGGCATTTTTTGTCTTGGATTAGTTAATTAGAAAAATAACAATACCTACAGTATAAAATACAATGGGATCTCCAGTTCAGTCCTCCAACTTGTGCTGTCCATATTACTGGGGCTCTGTGTAGGGAAATGAGATGCTAAAATCCCAATGATTTCATAGGCTGCTTCTCATCCTGATTAACTGACCTGTTAAAAGGAGTGGGATTACTTTCCCTCCAGCTATCTTGGTGTGGAAGAAAGAAATAGAGATGGAAAGCAGTGGAGCATATATGCAGTGTCATCACTTTGGAACATAACATCTTTCTTGTCATTTTGATGCAGCTGGGAAGGTTACTCTGTTTCGTGAAACTGAAGTCTGATATGAATGCTGACCTTTAGTCCATGCCTTTGCTGTTCAGTGGGGCTTTAACAGCTTTGCACCCAGCCTGCACAGGGGGCTTATGCTGCTCTTTGCAAGCTGAAACAAGCTCAGCAACCAGAACCAAACATATTTCTTCTCCTTTGCTTATTCCAGGTACTGAAGCGACAGGGCTACGATGAGGGCTGTGATATCTGGAGCCTGGGAGTCCTCCTTTACACTATGCTTGCAGGGTAAGTGCCTCTCTCCGTGGCTTCTTGCTGCCCAGAACCACTCCCTGGCCTGGATATGGGATGATAAATGCCGTTCTTGCTCTCATCTCTCCTCAGTTGTACTCCATTTGCAAACGGACCCAGTGACACTCCAGAAGAGATCCTGACTCGAATAGGCGGGGGAAAGTTCTCCGTCAGTGGAGGCAACTGGGACACTGTTTCTGACATTGCCAAGGCACGATGTGGAATCTGTCTGCATTGTATTACAGGGTGGGGTCAGGCACATATGATGCAGGTTCAGAGCAGGTTGGGGAGGGAGGGTAGAGGGGAGTGGAGAAAAGCAATAGTGTGGCTTCTGCCCTGTGCGCATCTTCCTCATGAGCAGCTCTGCCTTCTTTGTTCTAGCTCAGGCTGTGAAAATTTGCATCCAGCAACAACCTTGTGCCTGACTCACACTGGGCTTGTTGCTGTGTTATACCTCCCAGGCCCACTGAAAACAAATTTTATACAAAAGGAGCTTGATATCTGGGGTCCATAAACTTGGCTTCTGAACTGAAATCTCAATTTGGGAACAGGTGGGCGACATTTTTTCTTTTAAAGTCTTCAGATGTCTTACTTTCCAAATGATTCTTTTAGGACCTGGTATCAAAGATGCTTCATGTAAATCCTCACCAGCGCCTGACAGCCAAGCAGGTCCTGCAGCACCCATGGATAACACAGAAGGACAGCTTACCCCAGAGCCAGCTGAATCACCAGGATGTCCAGCTGGTAAAGGTACAGAGTGGGCCGGGTTCCTTGTCCCTGAGCTCTTTGGAAAGCAGTCATCCTGGTGTGGGCAGAACAGACTGGAAGGTCATAGAGCTGTGGGCTGGGGAGGCAATGCCAGTGTTTGAGGTAGGAAAGCTTACGAAAGTTCTTTGAAAAACTGACTGGACAGCTAGGCCCAGAGAGTGGTGGTGAATGGAGTTAGATCCATCTGGCAGCAGTCACAGATGGTGTTTCCCAGGGGTTGGTACTGGGGCCAGCCCAGTTTAATATCTTTCATGATGATCTAGATGAGGGGATTGAGTGCACCCTCTGGAATTTTGCAGATGGCACCAAGTTAGGACAAAGTGTTAATCTGCCTGAGGGTAGGAAGGCTCTACAGACGGATCTGGACAGGCTCATTGATGGGCTGAGGCCAATGGGATGAAGTTCAGCAAGACTTTAGTCACAGTAACCCCATGCCAATGTTACGGGCTTGGAGCAGCATGGCGGAGACTTGCAAGGAGGAAAAGGACCGGGGGGTGTTGTTCAGCCAAGTGTCAACCATGAGCCAGCAGAGCACCCAGGTGGTCAAGAAGGCCAATCTTGGCTATGTCAGTAGTACTGCAGTGAGAAGAAGCAGGGGTTGATTGTCCCTCTGTACTTGATGCTGGTGAGACAGCACCCCGAGTGCTGCATTCAGTTTTGAGCCCCCTCTACAGGAAAGACATCAGGACCCTGGAGCATGTCCAGAGAAGGAAATGGATTTGTGAGGGATCTGGAACACAGTGCTATGGAGAGCAGCTGAGGGAACTGGGATGGTTCTGTCTGGAGAAGAGGAGGCTCGGGGAGACCACATCACTCTCTACAATTCCCTGAAAGGAAGTTGTAATGAGATGGGGGTCAACCTCTTCTCTCAGGTAGCAGAGATAGGATGAGAGGTGATGGCCTCAAGGGATTCCAGAAGAGGATCAGATTGAATATTGGGAAAAATGTCAGAAAGAGTGGTAATACATTGAAACAAACTGCCCAGGGAGGTGGTGGAATCATCCCTGAAGGTGTTTGGAAAACATGGAGATGTGGCACTGATGGACATGGTCAGTGGGCATGGTGGGAATAGGCCGGGGTTGGACTTGGTGATCTAGAGGTCTCTTCCAAATCTCAGTGATTCTATCATTCTATGAATGGCATGTCAATGAGGGATGGAGATTTAAAGAAAAAAAGCAAGATGGTCCTGGCTTTGTTTATGGTTCCTTTCCTCCTTCTTCTTATAAAGCAGCTCCCGCATCTGAATGATCACTTGTGTCTTCTCTCCAAGGGGGCAATGGCTGCCACATACTCTGCACTGAACAGCTCTAAGCCGAGCCCTCAGCTGAAGCCCATCGAGTCTTCCATCCTGGCACAGCGGCGGGTGAAGAAGCTCCCCTCCACCACCCTGTGAGGATGGGGCAGCTGGGGTGGTTACACCAGACTTTGCACAACTACTGAGATGTGGCAGGACATAGGGCAGTTGGTGCCTGCCCCTTGAGGACTTGTTCTCAAATCCATGTTAAGGCCAAGTGCCTTCTGCCTGCAGTAGACTGGCTCCTCCTTGTGTGGACTGATCTTTGCTGAGAGAACTTCACTGCAAAACTTTTTTGAAGTGTAAATTGTTGATTTTTAAAGACATCCATCTGTGTATATAAGAACTAGAATGTATAACTGATGTCAAGTGGCACTAAAAAGCAGCTCTGATTCATCCTTTCCCATGTAGGGCCAGATATTTGTTGTAGCTACATAATTTCAAATAAGGTAGAGATCATCTAAAGAGAGTCCAGCAGAGGGCCACGAAGATGATTAAGGGCCTGGAGCCCAGAACTGGTCATGGTATTCCAGATGTGGCCTCTCCAGGACAGAGCAGAGGGGCAGGATCACCTCCCTCGTCCTGCAAGCCACACTTTTTTTAATTCACCCCAGGTTACCATTGGCCTTCTTTGGCCACCAGGGCACACAGGTCTACAGAGCTGTGTCATTTGCCCTGTGACAGGCAAACCAGCAGTACTGTAGCAGGGCTGCATACTGGGCCACCTCCTCTCAGGTGTATTACACCACTTTGCAGTGGGAAATAATGAGACCTGATTAGGACAAGGCAAGAATCATCAGGAAAGGTGGCAGGATGTGGGCTGCGGAGGGGAACTCCTTCTCTCAGGGCATTTTAGGGTTAATAGAAACCGGCGCTTTGAGGTGAACTCTGCTAGAAGTAAACCCCAGACCCATTCTCACCTGCAGGCCAGTGCTGGAGCTGCCTCAGTGCTGGCAGATCAGAATCGCAGAGGCTGCGTGTGCATGAGGGTGTGACTGAAGTCGGCAAAGGTCCTTATGCGAAATTCTGCTATGGGCAAGTTTTGATTATTAGTTCCCAATCAACCAAGTGCTGTTACTTTTTTAATTCCAGTGCTCAATAAAAAAGGATGTGTTGATTTATGTGTATGAGAGCTGTGGGTATCTGTGTGGTCAGGAGGCCCCTTGCTCCCTTTGTGGTTTTCTCTGACAGCATTAAACCTTTCCCAAAATATAGAGGGATTAATTGCTATCATCTGAATGGAGATCACATTACTCAGAGTGAAAGCAGGGCTCCTTCAGCCTACTGTCCTATAGGTCCATAGGAAAGCTTTAGCAAGCTGAAATCTGGGATCCAGCTTCTAATCACTGAGTCTACCTGGAATTATTCAGCTGTGCCCAGGCACTGTGTTAACCTGCAGCCAAGTGGCCGGGAGATAGCAGTGAGCATCTCTCTCTGTGTAAATGCAGCTTCTGTGTAGGAAAGGCTGAGCTTTCCCATTTGGGAGCATAAATCAGCAATGTTTTCTGTTGTAGAAGGGCTGACCCAGCTGAGAGACTTTTCCTTCTTCCCACTGTGTAAAGCAGCTGTGTCTTCCCATAATGATGTGGTTCTGACCTGTCAAATTAAATGGAGCATAAATAAATGCATTTTGGCCTGGTAGCTGCTCCCACCAAGAGTTCTTGGGCTGTTTGGAAACTGAAGTCTGGTAACTCTCTAAGAAATCATCCTTTTTCCTTAGTGAAATGCAGCACAGCTCCTTGCACCCTCTTTGTATCAGTTTATGCAGTTTTAACTTCTTCCCACAGATTTGCCACCAGTCACTGGCTGGCTAGGATGACCCCAGGATGGGTTGGCCTCAGGGTGCCACCAGCCCCCAGCTGTGCTTCAGGATGCTCTGGAATTGTGGGCACACGCCAGGATGTGGGGCATGTGCTTTGCTTTCGTGTAACATTCAACAATTTAATCCCCCTTTGAAAGCAAACATTTTAAACATATCAACATATCAACATCTTTTTCAAGTACAGGGGGGAGGCAATGAATAAAACTTTCATTCATGCTATGGAAACTGAAGGTCTACTGCCACCCCATTTACTTGCTCTGGTTATTAACATGTCAAGCTGTCTCACCACTCAGCACAGCTCACTTGCTGCCTTTCTCCTTTGTGCGGTGCCGGAACACCTGCCATTAATACTAATTCTGCTCTGGAGAGAAACTCCCTTTCAGATATGCTTGTCTGAAAATAAATTGACATGTAAAAGGTCTCTTTTGTCAGGAAGTGCATGTAAAATGCTGGAGTAAGTAGCCAATCGCTTACAAAAGGAGCCACTGACTCTTTAAATGATGCGTATGAAGGGAGTTATAAATGTTAAATATGGGGGTGACGTTGTAAATGGGCCAGCAGCTCGAGAAGGGTTACATGGTTACATAGCTGCATTCTCTGTTTGGTATTAGACTTTAAGAATTGGGGTGTTTTGTTGTTTTTTTTCATCTGAATCTGTGGCAATTGAAGCACTGCATTGACTCTGGGTGAAGCCACTTAGAACCCATTTGGAGTAAACTCTAAAAGCACTGTGCAACAAAAACTGAGAGCATTGGTGATGAGAACTTTGATTCAGACATTTAATGAGGTCCAAGATGCTCTTGTTTTCCCTGGGACAAAAATTGGTATTGCTTTCAGTTAGGAAGCAACAAAAGAATCCTTGATTGGAGCATTGGTTCCATCACACAGTGGCAGCATGAGACAGTAAGAGGTAAGTACTGGTATTTTTGAAAAAAATAAAGGTTTTCTTTGAGTTCCCCACATCCTGCAGAGCTTGTGTCTCTCTCTTAAAAAAAACATCTGTAAGTTCTTGTAAGGTCCCTTCCAACTCAAACAGTTTTATGATTCTATGATTCTTTGTGTCAGGTTTGGCAGTGGGAGAATGCTGGGGTCTGGCTCTCAGCTGCTGCTCACTGGTCCCTGGATCCCCAAGAAATCATTCACTTCCTAATTAGGAACAAGCTGAAATATGTTTGGGGCTGAAGGAACAAAAGTGGAATGTGCCAATTACACCAACCCTTCTAGATGAGCTGGCATTACTTCTGGCTTATCAAGAGAGCACAGACTCTGTGTGATGGTATCTCCAGTGTTGTCTTATTTTTAAACAGCAGATGGTGTTAGAAACCTGTAGCAGGTGGAACGTCTTTGGCGTGATGGGAGAGATCAGCAGTGGCAGCGCTTCCTCATTTCCCAAGATGATAACTGCATGCTGCCCATCGGCAGGGAGACTTATTGCAGAGGGAAGAACTTTGCAATCACACATGTTCATATGGAAGAAAGCAATTCTAGTTGACATTCTGGTTGTAATAAAAGGAGAATGGTAATGTTCTTCATGATGCTCTGTTAGCACCTGTAGAAGAAAGCTGCAGGAGTGTGCTGCGTTCACTGTGTGCTTCAAACCCTGCTCCACTCTTCTATTGCCTATTGCTTTCCTGTATATGATAATAGCGCTTCACAAGCTTAAAGTGTTTTATAAACATTTAATTACTGTTGCATTTGACTCAAAGCCAGGAATCTCTCATTCATCTGCATCTTGCAAGGTCTGTGAAAATGATATTCAAATTACAGAATTACAACAAGGGCTGAGTTCAGACTTCACTTATAGGAGCCTCTGCCAGCACAGATTTGTGAGCATCATTTCCAGAGCTGCAAGGCAAATCCCATCCTCCTCTGCCTGAAGTCATCAGAGAATTATTTTATTAATGATTATCCGCTAAATGTCACTCTCCTCCTGCTCATCACTCCTAGGGCTTCTCCACTCCAATTTCTACAGGAGACCCTGAGTGCTCCATACCTGCAGGTGCCCTCTGTTCTCTGCATGGCACAGGTAAGATTTTTCCAGAAAATGGCCAAAAGTGTTTGTTTCCATCAGAATAATGCCCTGGGTGAAGATGTGCCATGGGCTGGTAATTCTGGTTTCCTGCATGAAGTGCAGTGGCGGTGCCTCCTCAGCCTCTGTGCCTCATCCTTCTGTGAAGCACAGATTTGAATAATTTGGAATGGCATTAATTCATATTTGAAGGGTCTCCTCAAGGAGAAAGGATACTCCCTGATAAATCAGAGGGGGAATACCCAATCTGGCAGTGCCCAGATGTAGAAAAAGAAACAAATAGGACTTAAAATTACTTTGCCATCATTCAGCTGTAGGGCCTTACGTGCAACTTGCATGAAACAACAACACTTTTTATGCAACACGCACAGTAGAAGACATTTTTGAGAGTTCTTTGGGGACTGTTTGTAGCTTTTTTGGGAACAACCCCATCAACTCTACCACAGCTCTACCACTGCCTGAGATGTTTACAGGGCACAGCAAGACCCCAGGGTGCATTTCCAGCCCTTTCTCACCCAGGACACCTGCTCCATCCCTCCCAGCTGTCTGTCTCATTTATGTCAATTAGGGATTTAATGCTGCCTGATTTAATTGGCCTGACTTTCCCCTCTTGAAGCAGCCCCATGGGCTGGGATGAGCACATTCTGGCTGAAACTATGCAGAGCACAATGACCTGCTTGTTGCCATTGGCTGCTGTGGGAAGGTTGCTGACTTCCTGCAGTGCTGGAGTTCACGTGATGAATGTCACTGCAGTATTTCTGAGGGTTTGGGGAACCTGTGCAGGCTAAGCCCCCTAAGCTGGCATCCCCCCATCAAAGCTTCCACCCTCTGCAGGTGGAGGTCTCCAAGAGATGTGTTTTGGGCCTTTATAGGCAGGGCCAGCCTGAATACATTGGGAAGCAGAGCAGCCAGAGTGAAGCTCCTTTGCCATTCTTCCAACCACAGAATTGCAGGAGCAGAACTGAGCTCTTGTCTCCCTCAGCTCCTTCCTTGTGTTTGCCTGATGAGTTATGAGACCTTTCTTCATCTCTCAGCAGAAATGCAGGATCCCCAGGCAGCCAGTCCACAGAGGCATAAATATTAAACAGCAACATTACCATCTAGTGGCTCTGACTTATGGAGCATCTTCTAAGAAGGGGATAAAGAGATCTTTGGGCTGAGGAGCCCAGGAGTGGTCATAGCCTTGCGTGTGTCATATCTCTGGGTTCATCTGGGTTTAGGAAACCATCTGAGCAGCAGAGCAAAGCAACACTTCCTTGGGAGATGATCCCCGCTTTGGCCTCTTGACTCCCCGCTGAACCCAGCCTGACCCACGCTCCCTCTGCTGGTAATGAACCAATTTACTTAATGTGTTCACAACTTCACCCGCAAGCACAGCTGCAAATCCAGGCAGATGCATGAGATGGAAATTTGAGCTGCAGCTCAAATTTTTGGTCCTGATGAACCAGTTCTGATGAGCCAGGAGTGAAATCTGGAACTGGACACACAAAATAAATAGACACAGTTCCATTACTGCATCAAAACCAGGCCTAAAATCAAGCATAAAGGGCACATGAGCTCAAAAGACTCACTCCAAGCAGAATGTACGTATGAAATTACAGATTCTCCTTCACAGCTGAAGGGAGGAAATCAAATTAGAGCATTTCTCCACCAGAGCACATTAGTCTCTATGCAGCTTGTTATGCTTCACCAGCACTGCGTGAGCACTGGAACTCTCCCTGCGCACTGCTACACAACCGCGGCATTGCCACATTGACAGAGGCTCTGGGATTCATATGTGCGTTGTCTCCTTCCCACTCAAAGATACTGTTATTGCATACACAGAAATGCAGTGTTGCTGAACTTAAATGCTAAGACACAATGGCAAGTCCTAAATGCCACTGGAATTTGTGTAAGAGACTGTTTTGCCATCTAATCTACTATGTCCCCTCTTTGCTATCAGGAGCACAGTGCTGCCCTATGTCCACTCACTCGTGGGCTGATGGGCGCCTGACAATTTTCTGGTTTCAAATTAAATAGAAAACCAAATTAGCAAATTAATTGTTTGCCATGTTTTTCGTTGGTCCCCATCAGCTGCCTGAGCCAATCCCATTCCCTGCACAGGAGTCCTGAGCAAGAGGTGGAGTTCCGCTCCAGTCCTGCTATCTACCAAGTGTCAGTCATGTTAATTTTAAATTACTTTTGTACAGCTTGGTGTCAAAACGATTAAAGCATGAAAAGAAAAAACTGAACTAGAGAGAGAGAACGGAGGGTGGATGCGCAAGTGGGGGGGGGGGAGGGTGGTGAGAGAGAATGAATAATTTACCTTGCATTTACATCAAGGACATTTATATTTCTTTAACTCCTCAACTCTGAGAAGCTGAAACTTTATATTTCCTTGGCTGTGACCTGCACAGCACTATGCTGTGCTCTGGATCCTTGCTATCTGCAAGAACCAGCACAAAGGTGTGCCATGATCGGAGTTTGTCCCAGGCAAGGTTTGCTCAGCTATGCACTAACTCATTGGCAGTACAAAAGCCACCCACTCATCTACAGACCTCTTCTTCCCTTACTGCTCTGCACTCAGCTGGGCCCATAACCCGTACATGCTGTGCTACCACAACACATCTCTGTGCCACATGGTGCACTCTTCAGTGATGAGCTGGGGAAGATGAAAGAGCCTCAGCTGCAGCAAATGGGGGCAAACAACACCATCTCCTTTTGACTCCCCAAGATTTGTGCTGTCTACACTCAGAGCATGGAAATTGTGTGGTTCTGCACATTTTAGGAGCTGTGACTGGGCTGCAGTGTTGCATGGGATTTCACTTAAGCATGCAGACACGAAAATGTTTCTTTCATTAATAGTGGGATTCCCTTCTCATGCTAATGTTGCTTCAGCTGCTGACTCACAAATAAATCATTTAACAGACTTTCCCATTTGGGAAGCTCCTTTAATTCCCCTCATCCTCTGCCAGAGGCCTAGCAGGAGGCTCAAGAGCTGACGAGCAGAGCTTCCTGCTCAGCAGTTCAGTGACGTCACCCAGCCATGTTCCAGGGGAGCACCGTGATCGCTGGTACCCACAGCTTCCCCCGCCCAACGCACTCAGCGTGGGAGCAGCAGCCTTTTGCTCTGCTGGATGCTGCCAGTTCAGGTCCAGAGTGATCTCTGCTCACCCATTAAAATGTAAGTCTGAACATTAGAAATACAGGTATGAAAATTATATCTGACCCAGTAATTATTTAAAATTAAGTAAAAGCTTCACCCAGGTTATCTTTTCCTTTTTTTTTTTTTTTTTTTTTTTTTTTTTTATTTAGTGATTTTTTAATTCTACCTAGTGCTGAAAGCTAACATGACAGCAGGAGGGGGACTCATATTGTATCTATTATCAGTAGTGCTTTTACATCACTTACTTGTAAGCAAAGCCTTTCTTCTCAGCTGTGAAACAGTTCCAAACCCTAAGTTGTCTGCTGGCCAGGCAGTCAGTATCATTAATTGTACAAACTTCAGCCAGAATCATTGGTTTACACCTAATGACAGAGCCTGAACCTTTGCCAGCAGCACCTTCCCACCGCATGGGCATGCTGAGGGCTGCTCTGTTGGGCTACAGGCATGAATGGCTTCATGAAACAGCCCTCAGGAACCATCAGAACCACTCAGGCCCCAAATATTAGCATGGTCCATACTGTTTCTCTAAAAACAAAAAGAGAAGCAATAACTTACAACAAAGTACAAAAAAAAGAGACTGTTTAGAATAAAGCATTTTTCCTTGATTAAGAGGTCACAAAATCCAGGAGATGTGGGTCTTATTTTTCCCTTTTCCAATACTTGTATTTATTCAGTTGGACACTACAAAGTTCTGTACTTCATTTTAATGTGTTTGGGGTTTTTTAGGCTTTTGAGAATCCTCCCATGATAATTTAAAGTATCTACCAAGCAACACCAAGCTTTTCAGTCCAGACCCCTCAATCAGTTCTTTGTTAGCAGACTTTATCCCCCTGAAGTATCTAGGAAGATTTACTGTAATGGGACACATAAACAAAGTCACATTTTCCTATCTCCTGCTAGCTAAACAGAGAATAGCAATTTCTCAAATATAGCACCAGAATCTGGTGTGCTATTTGCTTTTCAGCAGTGGCAGGTCCCCAGGACCTGCTTTTTTTACTGAGGGGCAAAAGAATCTGGAAACAACTGATTCTCAGAAAAAGGTTTTTTTGAGGAATTTGGTTTTAATTTGCTGACTTGCTCCAAGAAAGCAGCCTGTGTGCAAATCTGAAGATCTGCTGATGAATAATCAGCAAGCTTTTGTGTTTTAATATTTTGGTGGTAGAAGCAGTATGAGTCTGACAGAAGAAGCACAGATATCTACAAAACATTCTGAATTGACAGGAGTACAAAGACCAAAATAATGAAAGCGTAACAAAGAGAGCAACCAGAAGCTAGATGCTGAGAGGGATGAGGCCTAAAGCAGAGAACGGATCATCTGTCAGGATGATCATCGGTCAGGACTGGAAGAGCTCAGAATCATTGGACATCCTCTCTTTGTCCTAAAGATTCCCAAGACTAGGATACCCATCTCCTACGCAGGTCGAGGCTGACCAATGAACAAGACAGAACTTCATGAGACCCACAGCTCAGGGACATAAGGTTGAAAACCCTTCACCCTAGATTTACGTTTGGATTTTATGTTTGTAAATGAAGCCACATACAAATTTTAGGAAAGGCAACAAGGAAATGAAAGTTCATGAAAGGTGTGGGGCATTGGGAATCAGAATATTTCTATGGAAATGCTTGATGGTTAACAGGATTTACAGGCCCTACTTGCTGTCATTAATCTTTTTCTCCTGCATCTTTTCATTACACATCACCTGTTTTCCTCAGTGCAGCCCTCAATGCTGCTGGAACCCACGGGTTCAGTGCAGGAATGTTTCTGAAGTCTGAGTGACCCACAGCCCCGTATCAAGGCAGAGCGGGAAGAGGAGAATAGTATCATTAAGATCAGTATCACTAAGATCGTCAAGTCCAGCCACCAACCCATGCCTGTGACCACTCAAGACAACGTCACTCAGTGCCACATCCACCCTTTTTATGAACACTTCTATGGATGATGACTCCACCACACAGAATCACAGAATGGCCAGAGTTAGAAGGGATCATGAATCTTCAACCCCCCTGCTACATGCAGGGCCACCAACCTCCACATTTAATAGCAGACCAGGCACCACTCGCCCAGGCAGCCTGTTCTAATGTATTACCATTCTTACCATTCTTTCTGAAAATATTTTTTTTCTAATATCCAAACTGAACCTCCCCTGGTGCAATTTAAGACCATTACCTCACATCCTATTGCTATTATCTGGGAAAACAGGCCGACACCCACCTCACCACAACCTCCCTTCAGGTAGCTGTAGAGAGCGATGCAGTCTCCCCTGAGCCTCCTGTTCTCCAGATGGAACCATCCCATTTCCCTCAGCCTCTCCCCATAGCACCGTGCTCCAGAGCCCCCACAGCTCAGTTCCTTTCTCTGGACGCACTCCATGGCCTCAATGTCTTTCTTGTAGTGAGTGGCCCGGCACTGAGCACAGCACCGAGGTGCAGCCTCACCAGTGCCATACAGAGGGATGGACACCTCCTGCTCCTGCTGGCTGCACTGCTGCTGACACAACCAGGATATTGTTGGGCTCCTCGTCCCCCTGGGCACCCTGCTGGCTCGTGTTCAGCAGTGTTACCAGGATCCTGCTTCTCCACACAGCTTTCAGCTGCTCTGCCCCACACCTGCAGCACTGTGTGGGGCTGCTGTGGCCAAAGTGCGGCACCTGACGCTTGTGTTTGTTCAACCTCATCCCGCTGGCCTCAGCCCAGCGATCAGCCCGCCCCGGTCCTTCCCCAGGACTCTCCCCACTTCCCCACTCCTGTTTCTCTCCTGTTTTCCCACTCGGCAGCCAGAGGGCAGCAGAGGGAGGGATTTCACTTTTTTTTTCTTTTTTTTTTTTTTTGTTCTCAGCCCTTTGCAGCCGGAGCCTCGTAGCCCGAGCCCGACGTGCCGGGCGCTCCCGTCCCCGTGCTTCCATTTACAAGCTCCGCTCCCCTCCCCCCGAGCGGCAACTGCACGGCCTCGGGAAGGGCTCTCCGAGGGGCTCTGTGCGTAACGAGGGGCAAAGGGCCGCCTCGACGGTGGAGGAGGGCGTCTGAGGAGTTCATCCCTCCCTTTCCACAAAGGGAAATGGCGCTGGGGGCCGCCCGCGCTCCGTGCGCGCCTCACGGGGGGGACGGTGAGGAGGGAGCGCCCCCCCCCACCCGCAGCCGGCCTGGGACTCTTTCTGTGCCGCTTTCTCCCCCCCCCTCCCCCCCCGCCTGAGCGGGAGTTTCCAGGAAGCGCTGAGGGCAGCCGCAACACCCCTCTGCTCTAGCACAGCGCGGCCCTTCCGCCGGAGCCGTGGCAGGAACGCGAAGTAGTCCCGGCACCTCTCTGTTCTCAACCGCTGTAAAGTGCCGCCCCGCTCCCCTCTCGTAGGAGATGATTACCGAAGTGGGGGGCAGAGAAGCGTTTATCCCTTCTTCTCATCCCGTGGGTTTGCGCGGAAAAAGTGAGGAAGTGGAGGGGGGGGGGGTGGAAGGGAGATTAGAAAAAAAAGCGCCGGCTGTGGCGGAGGGATCCGCAGGAGCGGAGGAGTGAGACGGCACGGGGCGCTGTGCGAGAGGGGGGGGTGAGCGGGAAAACGCGGCGCGGAGCCGGGAGCTGCGCCGTACCGCCTGCCGCGGGGGGGCGGCGCTGGGAGGGGGGCCGCCTCCCCTCATCCAGCGGGCGGGAGCGAGCGAGCGAGGCAGCCGCGAAAGGCGAAGTTTGGGGAAAGTTTTTCCCCGCCTCGAGGTGCAGGGCCGGGGTCCGCGGCTCGGCCCCGCCCGGCGGCAGGTGAGCGGCCCGGCGGCCGTCCTCCCCCCCCCCCCCCCCCCCCCCCCGCCCGCGGCGCTGCCCGCCGCCCCGCGTGCGAGGAGCCCCGCTTGTCGCCGCTCGCAGCCCCGCCGTTGGGCCCCGTCCCGCCGTGACTCGCTGGGCGGCGCGAGGGAAGCTGGGCCCGGAGCTCCCCGCCGCGGGGTTCGGCTCTGCGCCCCGCAGAGCTGCGCGTCGCCCCGTTTCCGCTCCGCAGCCCCGCGCACGGCGGACAAGAACCGGCCGGGAGCCCCGCCGGGCGCAGGGCGGCACGACGAGCGCTGCGCTGACCGCCGGGCCGCGCGCTGCTCTCCCCACCCCCCGCAGCCCCATCCCCCACTGCAGCTCCCACAGCCGCCTCTCCCTCCCATTAACGCTGTAAGGGGACGGCGGCGCTGATGGGTTTTTCTCTGGCTGGCTCTGTTTTCAACCCCCCACCAACCGATACCGGCTCGCAGCCCTGCGGAAGCGCAAAGCACGCGTCTGGCCCTGCGAGCGCATCGACCGAATGCCCCCTTCCTCTGAGCCGATCCCCTTGTTTTGCTTATTCATTACAAGGACTTGGCAGTGTGCTTTTTATAAACGTGTGATCTCTCTTTTTAGAAGCATCTGTGCCTTAAAAGTAAGGTTTTGTCTTCTTTCGTCGCTCTTGATAATAATCTCTTGAAGTGCTCCATTTTTGTCTGTAAAGTTCTATTTTATTACCTTTGTGAATCAGTGAAGGTCAGTTTAACCCTTCACGTGTGAAAATGGGCAGTCACTGTACAAAAAGGTTGCATTATTCTTACTGATTTATGTTTATGATCATATTTCACTGAGCGAGAGTTGTTTCCCTCCCCCCCCCAGATAAGTCCTGATGCATGCTAGAAGTAGTGTGTGCTTAAGCACTGATTAAAGTCATGTATGAGTTAATGAGAAGCTTGCAGAGTATGTGAAGCAAGAGAAAATCTTTAACCAGCTCTGCTGTTCCCTCTACATAGCGCAAACTTGTAAGCTGTAACCAGAAGGTGGATTGGATGTGTGAAATGCTGCAGTAGGAGACTCTTGTAATTGCATCACAGGTGGATGCTCACTCAATTAATGTTAGCATTTTCACAATACATAAGAGTTGGGGGTTTGCTTTTTTGTTTGTTTTTCTCAAATTTCTGTAAGATGGCGTATTTCAAAATATATTCAAATCCTTGGATGAAGGATGCTACAAACCTACAAAGTAGTATTTTCTGGCTTGGTTTTTCATTTTAAACAATGCCTTTGTTTGTTGGGATGTTGTTCTGTTGCCTTTTTTTTTTTTCTTTTTTTTTTTTTTTTTTTTTTTTTTTTTTTTTTTTTTTTTTTTTTTTCTTTGTTT
>JAPSGF010000057.1:98902-112850 GCA_035772895.1 Perdix hodgsoniae | reverse complement strand
TTTTTTTTTTTTCTTTTTTTTTTCTTTTTTTTTTCTTTTTTTTTTTTCTTTTTTTTTTTTTTTTCCCTATGCTAGCTGCTTCCTGGATGAATAAATGGGTAATACATAAGAGACAGGTGGTGGAGGAACACAGTGCTGTGATATCAATATTCCAGTTGTGGGACTTCTAATTTAAGAAACACATTGCCAGAAGAAATAAGATCAAGGCTGAATCTTGCTTGCATTTAAGTCCAAATGTAAGATCCCCTTTCTAAGCAGTCCCCAATGAACACCAAGGGTAATTAAGTAAAAATAAAACCTTTCACTTCAGCCCTCTCCATCGTTTTTAACATAAGCAAGAAAATGCAACTGTTTTCATTATGTGTTCTGATATTTCTTAATTTTGTACTGCATCTTCAATTCTCCAGAGGCTTATAATTGTTGTGATTTGGGGGTATTTCTAGACGATACTTTTAAGGAAATCATCTCACTGTGTCCCAAAAGGAGCTACTGAGCAGTCATTCTCTTAAAAAAAAGACTCAATTTCCACAGCTTTGAGCTTTGTCTTCTACCCCCTACCCTACCTCCCCCCCACACACACTTTTTATTTCCCCCGATGGAATTTTTGTATTTAATTGTTGAATTCTTCTTTCCTTAGATTAAGTTAAATATTTATTGGTATCAGTTGGATATTTATTTATTTATTTATTTATTAAGTAGAGAGCCTTATTGCTGGGACAGTCTCCTCATACTGCATTGAGGATATGACGTAGAAAGGGACTGAAGGAGAGTTATTTTGTTCTGGGAAAGTTAATGCTGTTTTGGGGGGGGAAAAAAAGTTGTAGGAAGTGGAAATTAAAAATACATTTTATGCTGGTGGGAACTTTGTAATGAGGCTAAGAGAGGATTTGAGACCTCAGAAAAGCAGTTATTACAAGGGAAAAAGCAGGACTTTATTACCCATTTGTAAAAGTTCTCCTGCTGAATATCCATTTGGGGAACTGAAATTTGGCTTATAAACATCTGTTGAATGTAATTTTAAAAAGGCGCTGATTGTAATCTTAGTTTCTGTTTTAGGTCTGTTTAAGATGGAATTGACGGAACACAGTACGATGCAGTGGCCTCTTTTTTTGTTGTTGTTTTAATAGTGAGCTGCATGAATCTTCCATAGTCTGCAGTGCTGATTACCTGGCTGTGTATGTTTATTCTGTACATTTTTCTCTTTGGCTTATGACATACAGATGTGTGGCCTCTGCCTCTGTCTGTAGTTGGTTAATTCCATTGCTTTTCCAGTGAGCTTTCAAATTTTGTGGGGTTTGTTTTTTTTTGGTATTTTTTTGTACCAGGAGCTTTTTGGATGCCTGTGTTGTCTCTGATGTTTTTGTACAAGGAATAGAGTGATGTATTTGAGGGGAAATTTTGAGAAATGTTGGGTGTTCCCAGAACTGTCACCATTCACTCAGTTTAGCTCTGCATCCTTCCCACCTGTCTTCAACTATGTTTCTGTAAATGCAATCACTTGGTGTCCACTGTCTCTAGATAGTACTACTTCAGCATCTATTTCTGCAGTGTTTGTGACCTCCTGTTATTCAGGGAGGTCTTTGCTGTAATTTTCCCTCCTATTATTTTGCTTCTTTTGCAGCCTGATGTTTTTGCTGTTGTTTTATATTCCCAGCAAGCATCTTGTGAATGCTTCAGCTCAAAATTTAGGTCATCTCTGATAGAAGAAGGAAGAGGAAACCTAAAAAGTAAAAATAAGATTTCAATGTGCTTTAGCAAGTGCTTTTTTTTTTTTTTTTGGGGGGGGGGGGGGGGGGAGGAAAAACATACAAACTCTTCTGTATTTTATGTTCTGTATGGACCAGGGAGAATGGAGGGTGCCTTTGTTTGATTTCAGGAGGAGAGCTGTGTTATCTTCATGTGACTGTGGTTTCTTACCAATGTGCTTTCCTGGTCTTTTTCATTTTCACACCTGCCTTGAGCTTTAATCACTCAAATTATTCATAGACTTGCCCTGGAAAAAGAAGAGGCTGACCTCTTCCCATCTGAGTAGATGGATTTACTATCAATAATTGTAAATGGGCTCGGATGACTTAATGATTTTTATGCTTAAATTTTTTAATTCTGTGATTTCATTTCTTTTTAAGGATTCTGCCCACAGTCTTCCCTGATCTGATAGATCTCTATGGTATAACTTCAAGTTATTTCTTGTAAATTATATCTTAACACTGGGCTCACATCTGCAATGTGCTGATGATCCCCCATTGACTGCTGAGTTGTCAAAGAACTCTCCATTTGCACAGGACCAGGCCCGGAAGTTGCAGTTGTCTTTTTTTTTCCCCTGTAATTATATACAATGTCTTTCATTACAAAGAACCTGAAGATAGTTTATGAAATCAGCAGCCACAAAAGTAATGCAGTGCCTGCTGGGGGTTATGTATTCACATTGATTACAATTTAACAATCCCTGAGCCTGAGGATATATCTGAGAGGACTTACAGCCAACTGCTTTTCAATCCGTGCGTGTTGCTATAAGCAGCAAGCTGGAATTGACAGATATCTGTTGCTCTCACCAGCAACTATTGGTTCTCTGTTACTTTAGTAGCTTAATTTAAATTATTAAGAAACTTGTGAATCTGTTTTGTTTTTCTACTCTTCCTAGCACCAAGGCTTCATCTGGCCTAGATGTATAATGAGTACTTTAGTGAATGTGTTTTAGTCCAGTTTCCTCCATTAACTCAAGAAAGATTTCTTTTCTGTATTGTTTTTCTTTCAGACGAAGAGAAGACTTGCATAGATGGAATTCACCAGGACAAACTGAACTTGGAGCAGAATAAGATGCAAAATGAGAATGCTTGTGATTTAGACTCTAGAAGCTTTGTGTTGTTCTGCTATAGAATTGTACTTGGTAAAAGTCAACCAGAGGGAACCACCTGTAATCAAACACATATTGATGATGGAGGGAGCACCATGAGGTGACTTCAATGAGCTCAGTTTTGGGGCTGCGTATTTAGATAGCCATCCCCATATTTCCTCAGTGCTGTCTTTTCCATACTGTGCTGTTGTTCCCTCCTTTTTGCTCTTTCTGATACTTAGAATGCAATGATTTGGTTTTTTTCCACAATTAGATAAGTTTGCTGTCTCCTCAGTGTCCGCCCATGGTTCCCTGTATGAGTTAGGTTACATTCTGACACTGATGCTGTATTCTCTGCAGCTACATGGAAGGGTCATTTCAGAAATCAGCAGCTCTCTAGCTTCCTAGGTTTTAGCTGAGTTTAACCTTTGGTGATCGGTAAACAGACATGTTAAGAAAATTCATGGCCCAGTCGTTCTTCTTTCAGATTCCAGTGACTTGTCAAGAAAACTGCACCCTTGTCAGTCTATGTGTCAGTGTCCCTCTCATTGTAGTTTCTGGCTTTTGTGTTGGAGATGGGAACTCATAAAAGCATCTTTAGGGTGATGGATGTTATATATAGGTACAGATAGCAGTATTTTTGGTGCAAATAAGGAAAGAAAATGCTCTCCAACTTCTGAATGTAGATGCAAAATAAGAGAATCACAGACTGGGCTGAGTTGGAAGGGACATCAAGGATCATGAATCTCCAACCCCCGCAGGCAGGGCGAACAGAACCATGCAGGTTCTTTGCTAACCTTGGGTCATTTGTTTCTTCTACCCTCTGCCTCACACGTTTGAGAGGTTATTAATTGAAATTAGTTCAGCCAACTTCATGAATTAGTGATGTATTTCATAGGCCTGTCTCTAGCCAGAACAAATCTTGCAAGGAAAAACAGAAACTGCTTTTATTTTTTTTCTAATTTCTAACAACAAGGGGATTGAGTGCACCTTCAGTAGATTTGCAAGTGACACCAAGTTGGGAGGGAGTATTGATCTGCCAGAGGGGAGAAAGGCACTACAGACAGACCTGGACAGACTGGATTGATGGGCCAAGGTTAACTATATGAGTTTCAGTAGGGCCAAGTGTCAGGTCCTGCGTTTTGGTCACAACAACCCCAGGCAACCCTCTAGGCTTGGGAAGGAATGGCTGAAAGCTGCCTGATGGAATGGGACGTTGGTGTACTGATGGACAGTCGGCTGAATGTGAGCCAGCAGTGTGCCCGGGTGGCCAACGAGGCCCATGGCATCCTGGCTTGGATCAGGCATGGTGGGTGAGCAGGACCAGGGAAGTCATCCTGCCCCTGTACTCGGCACTGGTGAGGCCTCACCTCGAGTGCTGTGTTCAGTTTTGGGCACCTCAGTGCGGGAAGGATGTGGAGGTGCTGGAGCAGGTCTAAAGAAGGGCAACAAGGCTGGGGAAGGGCTTGGAGAATACGGCCTGTGAGGAGAGACTGAAGGAACTGGGGCTGTTTGGTGTGGGGAAAAGGAGGCTGAGGGGAGACCTTATGGCTCTCTTCCAATATCTGAGAGGTGCTTACAGTGAGAGCAGGGCTGGTCTCTTCTCACTGGTGACAGGACGAGGGGAAATGGCCTCAAGTTGCACCAGGGTGAGTTTGGGTTGGATATCAGGAAAAACTTCTTTACAGAAAGGGTTGTTAGGCACTGGAATGGGCTGACCAGGGAGGTGGTTGAGTCACCATCCCTGGATGTGTTTAAAACCCGTTTGGATGTGGTGCTCAGGGCCATGACTTAGTGGAGGGTTGTTAGGGCAGTAGGTCGTGGTTGGACTCGATCTTTAATGTCTTTTCCAACCTGAACTATTCTATGATTCTAGAGGTAAACTCAAAAATATACCCATCTCTTATCAAACTGTTTGAGATATATGTAGGTCTCTTTGAAAGTAATTCCAAATATTATTTCCATGGAAACAACAACAGATACAAAGAGCACAATAAAACTATTTGATAGAGCATGATCTTAGCCACAAAACACTCTTTTTCAACATAGTCACCACTGTTAGCTATGCATTTTCACAATGAAGAAGAGCCTGCATGCCACAGTCATCAACATCCGCACTGGTGGAGGTGATCTGCTGCCAGCACTGCTGAGACGCAACAGCCACTGCCTCACTGTGCTGACATCTACGTTCAACAAATGTCAGTGAACTTCATGCTGTTTTTTTCCGTGTGGAGGAATTCAGTTCCACACCTTTGTTGCATACGCATGTTCATGTCAGATGCCCTTCTGTCAGCGTGCCCCTCTGCTGCCATCTGCCACGTGGCAACAAAATATAGTGGAGTATTGGCAGGAACATTCAACTGCTGCCATGCCACCAACATCTGCCTGTGGCACTGTGAGCCAACGTGCTATAAGAGGCGTTACCTTTGGAACAGCTCTGGTAATTGTTTAGCACCTTTATAATTTTCCAGCTACCCCTCCAACAATTGCAGTTGCAAATTAAGCCCATTTCTCAAGCATGTGTCTTCACTCACGTGTGTCCTCTACATTAAGGCATTATTTGGTGGCTTCCATTTAACTATGTTATCCTGTTAGTGATAACACCACTGTTCTTATCAAAAGATTGGAAAGATATTCCTGGTCTTTGTTCAGCTCTGCTATGATATGCAGATATGTCTTAATTTACTCCTTAATTTATCAGGCTACATCCTAGAAAACAGAAAGAGAGAGGAAACTGTGCAGTCACTATAACTGATGTGGCTTGAAGTGTAGGTTGTGTCCCAAAGGATGCTCGTGTGCAGACTGCATCTCCTAATCCTGTAGTAACACTGCAGCTAATTCAGGCGGTTTCAGCTCTTCTGATTAGTTACCATGCTGCTTTTTGTTTGGTCTTTTTTTCTGAATTTAAACAGTACATCTTGTATTTGTTCAACATAAGGTTGCTTTTTACTTTCACTGCTTTTGTAATGTCTCCATTACTTATGGGAGCTGAGGGTGTTCTTTTTGATTGAGTGTTAGATGAATATATTTGTAGGTACCTGCAAACTTTGTCCTTGCTTCGTCTACTCATTCCGAGTTTACTTTAAGCTAAAACTATCTTCACTCCCCTAGATACGATGGGTCTTTCCTTCAGCTATAGTAGAGCTTCCTGTTGGTGTTTTGTTATTTCTGAGTAAGGAAAGTCTGATATCTTTCAGCTCAGTTGTTGCTTCATCTCCTCTGCTCTACCAGGGGGTCTCACATGCGCTTTCAGTTCTGCCTTACATTTTTGATTTTGTGATGTTCCCTACTATTTACATTTCCTCACATATATCCTCTTCATACCATCTGCTACTTTGTCTTGCTCATCTCTGAATTTGGTAACCATGCTGCATGCAACAGCATGCTACCTCATTTTCTTCAAATTTAATAAAAAGGTTTTAAAAGAACAAAACAAATTAGAATTCACCATTTCTATCTAGACATCTTAACTGATGAAGTACCAATTCATTGAAGGCCTTCAAATCCTCAAGACGAATAAATTCATAGCTGAGATTTTTTTATGTTGTTTATGCAAAAGGCATATTATCCAATCTGCCACAGAGTTTTCACTACTGACAAAAGTTATAAAATGCTTTCCTATAAATTCTTTTCTTTAGAATGCAGCAATTCTACTAAGTAGTATTTACTTCAGAGTCGGTGTGTGGCTGTGCCTTGTTAGATAAAAGCTGCAGTACTAAAACTGTTCTACTGAACTTAGCTCCTGACCTATCTTCTAAGGCCACGTCTACAAAGGGACAATACATCATTCCAGTCTGTTTGATCTAATTACAACTATTTAACTATGTTGAGCACAAGTACATCCATCTCACTTTGTTATGCTGATTTAAAGTATTTTCACTGTTGATTGTGTGCACACCATCCTTTTTTGTATCAGTACCTCTCAAAATACTCTGTGCCCTTATGCCATGGAGCGCTATTCTGCATCTCAGCTGTATGTTCTTTTTCACAGCAGGCTGACAGGGAATTCTCTGGAATGTGGGAATTCTACAAGTCAAACTGACAATTTACTATTGCTTTTTTCTTGGCATTGATTTTTGCCTGTGCAACTTCTTCCTCAAAATGCTGCAAGGTGGCACGAAGAAAAAGCCAGTAAATCCATTATAATGCTTATTCCTCAGAGGCTGCGTAGGTGGAAGGGTTTTGTTCTACAGCTTTGTAAGTAGCAAAAGCTCTATGTAGTAGAAGTAGTGCAAAAAGGGTGCATCAGGTATGATCAACCTGTTACTTCCATGCAGTGTTTCTGGAGCAGCTGACACAGTGTGCTGTGTCTGGGTGCAGTCAGCTCAAAGTGCCTGGGTAGCACGGAAGGCCAATGCAGACCAGTAGCAGCAGCTGAACAGCAGGAGGATAGCATTGCACTTATGGAAATCTGTGCAGATCTCAGCTGCAGAGGTGAAATGCAAAGTGAGGGCTTCCCTTAAGATGAAGAAGCCCATTGTTGTCTATGGAAACATTATTTCTGATTACTTGCAACTAAAAACCAGCTGGGTTTGTGTCAGGGGTGTTGAGGTTTTTTTAATGTGTATAGCTGTAGCTTGTGTCGTAAAGCTTGGTAATGCATAAGAAATTACTGAGAGCTTTTCCCAGATACAAACCATGAATTAGATAAAGGCCGTAGGGGTTCAAGGAGCAAACATGGCCTGGTGAGCCAGGAGAGAGAATTTATGAAGACTATGAACAATTTGTTAATGGTTGTACAAGGCCTTGCTCATCAGTGAAGGTGATTTACCATTAAGTGGGTATAGAACAGTACTACAAAAGTTTCTCCTAACAGTCTAGAAACTTGAAATTGCTCTGACCTGTACAACTTCTGTAAGAAAAGATACTAAAAGGTGGGTGGAGACAAAGAACGGAAGGGTGATTTTGATGTTATCCAATGAAAAAAACCTCAGCAAAGTAGTCACTTTGAGGAAGACCTGTACACTTTTCTCAACAGAATTTTTCTTCCTGTACTTTCTATAATGGTATAGCAGTCAGAGAGACATCAGGAGACTTTGTTCCCATGTGGATATTTAATGTCCTATCTTAAAATATACATATATTCTCCTCGTGCTGGTATTTTCATTGTTTGTGCATCAGTTTTGTTGCTTCACCAAATCTTACTGTGAATTAAGACGTTTCCCATTTTCAGTGGACATGAATGTTCAATTGCCAACATTCAGCATAACTAAGTGAAAGTTTGGTATTTTGTTCCCCCTCAGTTCTCAGGTCTGCTCTCCCCTTTAGTTTTTCTGAGTCATCTGACATTATTGTTCTTTGGGCTCCTCTCTGTTGGTTTTTATCAGTTTTTATGTTTTATGTAGTGCCTAAAACAGGATACGATATTCCAGCTGAGAATTTCATCAGCACTGAGTTGAACAAGATAATTGTCAGGGGTGTCCGATGTAAAAGAACCTTATTAAATATTTCTGTAATGTATTATCTTCATTGTGTGTCTATTCGAATTCAGTTTGTGATGCGTTACAACCACTGGCTCCTTTAGTGAATACTGCCTGTTACTCCTCTTACATTGCATGCTTCTCACTTAATCCTTGGCTACAGAAAACTGCTAAAGATGTCACGTCTGAAGACGAGGAGGAAAAGAGATGAGGAGCTTTTCCAAAGACGCTGCTCCTGTGAAGCCCAAGTGGGTCAGCCTGCCTATGGAAAAGAGATTATCGTTTAATGTTTTTTCACAACAATGGGTGGGAATGACAAAGTTTTGTCATTGTTAAGTTCATAGAAGTCCTAATATGAGCTGGAGTAGGAATGTTTGCTTGCAAATGAGAAAGAAGATGGTTACAGTACATGAATCTTAGATTATACTTCTGGATACATTTTTCCATTCTCCTGTTACTCACAAGATGCGCAGAGCGACTTAATAAATGTCTTTTTTAATAAATAATAGTTCTGGCTGCCAGAGTTGAGATGAACTGAAGTTAAAAGTAAAAGGCTTTTGAAGAATGAAGAAAACAACCAGAAAAGTTATGCAATTCTGCTTTTGTCCAAAACACTGAGAACATGAAGATGCTATCTATGGATGTGAGATGTTCTCTTTTGGTCTTTCATGTGGTTATCAGGTTAGAACACTACCAGAACCAACCAAACAAAGAAGACACGGATGTGTTTCTGCCTAATGCCCCTTGCATATTATTGTTTAAAGAAACATGAAGCAGTGGCAAACAAGGAAGGAATCTGACAGCGTGGAACATGGTGTACTTAAAATCATGAAAAACATATCCACTTGAGAATAGAAGATCCCAACAAGAGCAGCCAAGGTTTGTTTGCAAAAGAGAAGTATTGCTAAAGCAGGCATATTTTTATCTGGATAAATTAAGAGACCTTAGACTGGAAGAATTTGATTATTCCTGGAGAAGTTCTTTGTGATCAAAATTGAAAGTCATTAGCAATAAATAAAAATAGAAATATAGAGGAAACCTTTTATGGTCTTCTGAGTCCTTCTGGGTCTTCTTTTTGGAAAGCTCTCTCCGAGAAAAGATGGTTCTGTGAACTGCTCCTTGCAGAGCCAGAGGGCCATTATAGTGCTGAGGTGAGTTTGTCTGTGTGAGTGGAGGTTTGAGTGCAGCAAAGGTCACTGTTCAGTTCTCCAAGTGCAGTCTGACAGAATTTGCTGAGCTTGTGTGTGTTCTGTTGCTGGGTCAGCTTGCATATTATTCACTGTGTATTTCATGCTGCTTTACGCTCCTGTGACCCGGATGAATTTAGCAGGGCACTGAGCAGCAGGTTTCCTGTGTGTGCTTCTTACACTTCTGCCCATCTTAATGCAGTTCTGTGCGCCGTGATGCAGTCTGTAATTACAAATCAAATAATAAGACCTGCCTTCTCAAATGCTGTCTCATTTTGTGACTTTTTTTTCAGAATTTTTTTTGCTTATGTATTTTATTTATTGTATATAGTTCAAATTACTGCAGCAAATAGGGATTACTAATTGTAATGGATCTTCTTGATGTTTTTCGCTATGGCATCTAAATACCTTTTAACCACTTCAAATATATCTTCACAATATTGCAAAGAGTCTTTTCTACTCAGTGCAATGATGCAAAGCAGGGAAATTAATGGCAAAGCTATCAAAACTCTCTGCTGCATCTATATATTCCACAGTGACAAAAAAAAAAAAAACCCACAAATTTTCAGCTTGTCCCAGTAAAATAATTAAAAATATCTTCTTCAGCCACCCACCAGGTTGCAGATGAATATTCCAGGAGGGCTGTTGGTGTTGTTTTGTTCCTTGTGATGCTGAACTGAAGGGGCCTCTGTTGGTCACCATGTCTTATGTGAGCACTCATACTTCATGCTGTCCATAGAAACATCAAATGTTAGCACAAAAGTTGTTATCCCTTTTCAGCCTGGTAGCCCCATCTCCAGGATTATTGTTATTATTTTTAAATACATATATGTATTTAATAAGACCTCCTATTCTGACTTCCATTCTCAAGTGTAATTAGACCTTTTTGTATATTTGGTGCCAATGTAACCCAGTAATTTCAATACTTGCTTTCAAACCATAACTCATGGTCAGCCTTTCTTTTGTTGGAGTTACCTGAGCTAAAACTTCAGCCTTTTCTCATTATAGATTCTTTGCTCTTGTAACCATTTTAGTGAGCCTTTCTGTGACCATTCCAATTTTCATGTATCATCCATGAACATAAACGGTGCGCAGAATTTTTTCAGGAGAGTCGCTGCAGTAGCATCTGAGTGTGCCTTACCTGGCCATTAGATCACATTATCTCCTTCATTTTCTGTGGTCTGTGGTCATTCTGTGTCCATTCTGCTTTCAAGTCTTTATCCTTCTTCATTAACTAAGATGAATTCCCATTTTACAGGAATGTTGACTGTCAGTCCCTGGGTGAGCAGCCTCATGCTTTGCAGTCTTTTCATTACTGTGTTCCACTCCTGCTGGTCCAGCCCTCAGAATTCCCATCTTGTTCTAAAATCTGGTCTGGTTTTTCTCTACTTCTTTTCCCCTCCAGGTGAGAAATGAGCCTTGTACCTCTCACTGTGCTGGCTACTCTGTACAGATGCATACATATGTATAATGTACATGTACACATTTATGCATATGTATAAAGTAATCCTTATGAAAATGCAGTATGAGAATAGCCAAAATAAATACAATGATACGGTGGGAAGGTAGTGAATCTGGAGGAAGACATGGAGAACACTGCAGAGTGCAGTGATTACATCCAGGACCTGAGTTTTCCAGCAGCAGGGCTTCAGGGTGTTTCCTGAAAGAAAGAAAACAAATGATGCTTTGAACACTTTGTTTCATAATGTGTGTTGTTACACTTGTTACCTTTTGAAGCACCTTTCACTGGGATATCTGATTCCCAAGGCAGGAACACAATTGGCGACCTTGGGTGGTTTTCTGCTCGGTATGCTCTGCTTTAACCAGCGCCTTTGTTTTACTGAAGGTGCCTGTGATACTGTCCGCCCTTATGAAGAAGTAGTATTGCTAAGGTTTGATTGTGGGCCTTCTCAAAGTCAGAGGTAACAGCTAGATAAAAAATGACCTTGTTTCTCTGCTCCAGTAATGAGTTCCAAACATCCTAGTGAAGCCAACCTAAGCGCGAGTGAACTTCTGTGAGGTACGAACCTGTGAAGCTAAGAGCTACTTCTGGCCGTGTACCACTGAGCAAGGTGATGAATGGAGGCCTTAAAAAACGTCACATCCCTACATGCAGACTGCAAGCTCCCCATGTGGGTTAGACTACAGGATTCAAACTTTGAAATACACATTTATGGATAGCTGCTTGAAAGGTCAATGAGAAAAATTTCTGCCTGGCCCTTCCATGATCAAGTGTTTCAAGGCTAGTCAACACCTTATTTATCTGGAGTGTTGCATTTGTTGTACTGAACTTATTTATCTGTGACTGCCTTTGTACATTTGGAATGAAGGGATGTCAGTAAGCATTCTTCTCATAGCATGAATGTTAAAAAGTTTGTGTGTTCTTTCTCTGTATTAAGTATTGTGTTTGTTCCCATTTTATATCAACAAAAAGCTCTTAAAATCAATTTCTGAAAGAGATTTTCAAAGCACATCATGTGACTGAGTCACAGCTCTGGATGAAGTGAGCTATTGTCGAATCTCATGTAAAACACTGCAGTGAATTTGCCCAGTAGGGGTATTTTACCAATGAGCACAGATTCAGCGAACCTCCCCTGGAGATTTTAGTCCACTGTGATCTGATTCCCCACCTCAGGTGAACTTCTGTCTTTTAGAAACCAAAAATCTTCAACTCTTTTCAAAAGAAGACTTTCTTTGTGTTCTCAATGCACAAATATTCGTTTTCTTGAGTGAGGAGCTGCTATGGGCGGATCCTGCAGAGTGCTGAGCACACGGACAACTTTGAGGGAGTAAACGCTTAAAACCCCAACGACTGCTGCTGTCTAAAATCGCACGTGCACTGAAGCACTCTGGCGGCCCGGGGCCGATGGGCTGCGCATCGTGTGGGACCGAGCCCTGGGGAGCACACTGCGAGCCGTGCGTCCGAATTTTCTTTCTCTATTTTAAACATGAGGCTTAATGCAGAAATCCTGACAGATGTTTAATTAAATGGTTATTTCAAAAGCGAGGAATGCAATGTGTAAAGCTGACATGCCGGGTTTCTTTCTGGCTCTCCCGGCATCCGAGCTCCCTCCTCTACAGCCGTAGTGCAGCCCTTGCCGCTCTCGGTTCTGCTCCGTTCCTATGCGATCCTCTTCCATCTTTTCCAGTTGCTTCATTCTGTTTGGAAAATGGCAATGTAGAATGTGTTTGGTGTAACCTTAATCCTGACCAGCATCTGGGCTCCGCTAAAAAAAAAAAAAAAAAAAAAAAAAAGCATCTACTGCAGGCAAGGTTTGTCTGCGTGCTGCCCTGCTCCGTAGAACAAAGTTGGGAAAAAAAACACCAAACCCAACAACCGAAAATAACCGTAGCAAATAATATTTATTCGAATTGACATTTTAATTAATTGGAGGTTTAAATAAATGGTAGGTTTTAAGGTATTCTCCTGCTCACACAGAAAAACTATGAGGCTGGTATTTGTCCCCTCACCTCTGTCCTGTACGTCATGGCAGAGGCAAAGCGGATTTGCACCATTTTAGAGAAAGAGAGAAAGGAGAGGGGAGCTGTCTTGAAATCACACTGTTATTTACACAACAAATATGGGTAAGTTTAGTGCCACCATTAAAAAAATAATAATAAAGTGATGAACTGAAATTCCTGCGCGATGCCTTACGGCATTTCCTTAATAAACTTTTACGGGCCTTGCAGCGGTAGCCGGCAGAGGGATGTTTCATTCCCCCCCCCTCCCAGCGAGGCTCTCGGCGTGAGCGCGGCTCTCCCGGCCCGCACGGGGGGGCGAATCGCCTTTGAAAATCCGGCGCTCGGATCTCTGCAGCACCTGGAGATCGCGCGCATGACTCCGTAATTGTGCGCCCTGCGGAGCGGCTTTGTGTTCAGCCACACGTTGAAATCGCCGTTTCAGAGCCAGTTCCGATCGCTGGGGTGTGACTCCTAATTACAAAGCGTGGAATAACGCTTCTCAGCCAATTGCGCTTCCCTGATGTTCCCCCCACCTCTCCTTTTCTTTTCTTTTCTTTTCTTTTCTTTTTTTTTTCCTGTTTGATTTTCGCGACTCAGAAGTCGGTGGCACAGTGCCGCATCTGCCAGTGCTCACTTAGAGCTGCTGATCTTCACTCCCCAACCAGCCACAGAGGTCGCTTCTGAGCAGCACGAAACGTGGTTGGTGTGGTGGTGTTTTTTTTTTTTTTTTTTTTTTTTTTTTCCCCCCACCGAGGCTCTCAGTCCCTCATGGCCACGGTGGAAAAGCACGTTTAAATCCTCAATTCGGCTTTCCCACGTGGTGCGTTGCTGAGCTGCTGTCACAGCGCGCAGCGCGTTCATTTACACGGGATGAATGCACTTGTTTCCTGCTTGCGCTGAGAACGCGGGAGGTGATGAACATTTTTAATCAAACGGCATTTCCAGGGCAGCACGGAGAAAGAAAAAAAAAAAAGAAAAAAAGAAAAAAAGAAAGAAGGAAAAAAAGAAAAGAAAAGAAAAGAAAAGAAAAGAAAAGAAAAGAAAAG
>JAPSGF010000057.1:55563-83030 GCA_035772895.1 Perdix hodgsoniae | reverse complement strand
TTTTCTTCTTCTTTTTCTTCTTCTTTTTCTTCTTCTTTTTCTTCTTCAACACCAAGAAGAGCATTCCCCAGTTTGCCATTGTGTTCTTTCTGGAGTATTTCTGACACTAATTCACAGCTCAGTAAGTATTTCCACAGTGTAGGCATGAACTTTCTATGGTGAAATGTAAAGGATTCTACATAATGATAGGTAAATTCAATAAAAGCTACTCTTGAATTTCACAGCAAATATTTTTTGTTTGTATGTTCAGAGTAAAATGGTAACTATAGCCAGAATGTAATTTCATATCTTGTTTCTTTCTGTTTTTGGGGAGGAAAAGGGGACAGAAGTGGGTAGGAGTAAGTCAGGTAAAGGATTGGGTCATTCCATAAACAACCGTGGTGAAGAAATTTCTTTATGGGGGAGCCTGATGGTGGAGAGAGAGTGTGTGTTAGTTCGAGTGAAATTCCCATGAAGAATCAGTTTGTGTAAATAACCCTGGAATGCTGCTGCTCCATTACAGTTATTGGCATTTCATGCGATAACCAGCATGTCATTATTTCTTTCGCTTACCTGTAGCAATTGAAACGCTTTCAAGGACATATTAACTTGCAACTAACATTTCCCCCCCCTTTTTATCTTTTAAATTTGAGTGACTTGCTGTTACTCCGGGATAACAAATATTCGGCCCAAACTATCCCAAGGAACTTCATTTAGATGTGGGGAATAGTTTGTGAAGAAGCTGTGATTGTCTCTGGAGCAGGCAGTGCTCTCTCCTGTGTGTTCTGCTCAGGGCTTACCCTGTGTTCTGTGTGAGCACGAGTGGTTTTTGCTCTGTGGCAAAGCAGAGGGGACTGAGGAACACTTTCACATTTTTTTCTGGAATGTGACAAGGAGGAGAGAGTGTTTCAGGGCAGCAGCCAGTTGCTGATGTCAGACTGTGGCCTAAAGAAGCTGTGACTTTCTAACCTGAGAGATTCTGTGACTCTTCTTGATACAAATTCTTGAAGTTTGGATGACTGGAATTTCCCCTCGGGAGAATTACTGGGTTAAACAAGTACTTCCCCCCTTGCCACCCCCCTGCATTTGTAAGATTTCATTCAGGTTTGACTTAGAGAAACCCTGAAAATTACCATTTCCCTTCTGATGTCAGCACTGTTCTGGCATCCTGCCCGTGAATAACTGAGCAGGAATGCTTTAAAACCTGAGCTCAGGCCACAGCTGCAGCTGCACCTCCAGACATCGCGGTGGGAGAGCTGTTGTGCCCCAGCAGGGGTTGAGCTCTGTGATGCACTCGGACTGATGTGTAACACCGCTGCTTCTACTGCTGACAGTGGGGTTTGTATTTAGCGCTGTGTCTGGAGCGGTGGTGGCTGCAGCGGTGTGAAGGCAGACTGAGGAGCAGGAGGCATGGAAGACGCAGGGTACACGGAGATGGCCATCCTGCTTTGGTTTGAGGCTCTGGTTTTGGTCTTTTCTGGTGAGATCGTGTGGAGGAGTCTGTGGTGCCTGCAAAATATTGCAGTCTGTTCACTGCCTTTGTTTTGGTAGGTGACCATGCCTTCTGCGTTGAGCAGAGGTCTGCATCTGAATTCAGATAAAGGCCATGTAGCCTGCTGTCCTGCTCTGGGGCAGGTTCTGCTACACCTAATAACAGCACAGACTGCAATGAAGGGATGTGGCTTCTGTTTCAGTGTTTTACTGTCCTTAGCACTGGACATTAGAAAAAACGTTTCTCTAACTGAAGCAATCTTAATTATCTCTTCTTGTGCTTGTCTTTCGAGTTATTGGGATCAGACCAAAAGTGCATGATAACCAGCTTACAAATGTCTGGCTTTACCCCCTGCCGTGGTTTCTTGAGGACAGGGTTGCTAGTTAAGTTGCAAAATGTTTCCCTTTATTTCCAGATTACTGTGCTTGCTGGGGTCTGCACTGAAGGGATTGGGCTGTCCTGTGTTACCACTTGCACATCTAGGGTCCTAGAGCCAAACTGTTCACTGTGCTTCCCTGGATGGGATCCTTCCTGTCGTCTTATTTTGTGTTTCATTCTTCTTAATAGTTTGGTGATGGATTTAAAGTCCAAATGACTGTAGGACTATGCACCCTGTGCAAGTTTAGGAGGAGAATCTGGTATTCATTAACTGTAGGTAAATAATTAAACCAGTGCCAGACTAGAGGTGGTTTTTCCTCAAATGTACTTCTTGTGATGTTGTTTGAAAAAAATCTTTCACCTCTGTATATTGAACTGGTGGAAGTGCTGGAATTAGGCACAGCCTGAGCATTCTTCTCAGCATGAGGTGTCTCTGACTTTGTAGCTGGCATTGCTGGCCCTGGTAAAGGCGTCACACCGAAGGGCAGTACATGGAGCGTGATCGCACAGTCCTCAAAATGGCCTTTTGGTTGTGCTCCGGCTGTGCAGAGTGTGAGAAGGGAGTTACCCCGTGGGGCAGCTGGGTGGGTGGGTGTGCTTTTCTTTATTATTTTTTTAAAAAACACAATGGTGACCAAATGAGTTTGTAAAGGGCTTTGGTAGTTGCAGCGCTGCGGAGCATCTGGGAGGTGCACCAGGTGCCTGCTGGATCTGACTTTCTCTCTGGGTTTGGCATTGCACCTGGAACGCTTTTCTTCGTTGGACTTATGAAAAATCATCTCACTGGAAATGTCAGTTCTGATTGGCCATAAATGGAACTTGGCTCCCCTGGAACAGAACGTGTTTGTGGGGGGATGGTTTTCAGGCAGTGTGTGCTGCCCCTGGATGTGGTGAGGGTTTAGAACAGAAAAAGACGAGGAAAGCGCTCACTGAGCTGCTGCTCTGGAGGTGGGGCGGAATGCCTGGCTGCTGTTTGGCTCACAGTAGCTACTGGTGGATGTACAGAAGTGACTGACAGATGATCCTGAGGTATTCCACCAGCCTGTGCTTTAAAAAGATTTCCGAAAGGCCTTCGTTGGCCTTCCTGTTTGGTTCACGAGACATGGCAGCATTGCAAAAGCTTGTTTCTATGTTAACTGTGATTGATTACTTTGCAATCTAGGACAAGATTTCCTTTGAAAAGCTCTGTGCTGATTTGGTGTCAAGAATTAAAGTCAGATGAAGTAATTAGTGTTATGTGAAATATCCCAGAGTGTTTCTTGTTGGCTTTCAACTGTTCTTGGCACTTAGCCCTCACCTCCTTTTCCTTCTCTAGTGCAAGGTGCTAAATCTATTGTCCGCATGCTCAGGAGAATAACTCATTAGGCATATCGTATTAGGAGACTGGGGGATAATTTGCTGCTGAACTTCAGAGCATGGATTTACTGGCTCTAATGATGAGTGCGGAGTATATTGAAAATGCATTGTGTCAAAGCAGCATTGATGCTTGTACTGAACGGTGAACATGTATTAATGTTAGCTTTAAACCTGATCACTCTGTGAAAGGCAATAAACTGTTCAGAATTGTCAGTGCTGTCAAAGTACAGTCATGCCTCACCTTCCTGTTCTTGTATAAGTTGTCTTGCAGTTTCTTGTTATACCTGTTCCTGAAACCAGTAAAGACTTCACAGTGTTAGCTGATCCTCCTCCCCCTTGGCATTGGCACAATGAGGCATTTCTGTATCTCCTCACCAGCTGTCCCCGCACACTTTAACTTGCTGAGCAACTCCCCACATTGTTCGTTCTGCTTTAAAAGAAGGTGGATTTTTCTAGGCATAGATGGAATAGGAGCCCAAGGACAAAATCAAGCATAGGATGGTAGACCCAGACCTCAAAATTGGTATAATCAGCTACATAGGGCTGGTGGATTTTTATTTGAAATTTTTAAAAAAGCAATGACCTTGTGCTACTGTACAGCTGGGGTTCATGCCCACAAAAATAGCGTCCAAATTTGTCAATTGCTGTAAAAAGAAGGGAAATAAGTCTTGTTTCTTCCTATTAGTATAACATGGCTTTGTTACCTTGGATCCCTCTGATGAAATAGGAGAGGGTAATGATGTATGCATGGACATTAAAGGGAACTGAGCTGCTTTCTAACAAGGCAACAAGGTGGCTGGTGTTGCAGTGCAAGGGGCACTGTGAACATTGGGTGCTGGCCTGGAACTGAGGTGTGTTAGAGATGCTCCTGTTCTTAACAGAGTGTTGCAGTAGCACTCCTGGGGGGACTGAAGGTGTGCTCGTGTGTGATCTGCTTGGCAGGCCCATATCACCCCGGTGCAGAGCAGCAGCAGGTGCGTGAACTGGGCTTTGTGGGCCCAGAGGTGAGAAGGGCTGGAGGGTGGGCTAGTAGAGCACTGGTCTTCAATTCACATTAACTTAAGCTCATATCGTTTCTTCCGTAGTTCAGTTCCAAACCTTGGATTACTTGGATGACTTTGGCAGTCCTTTATGTTGTGTTGTACGTTCTTTTAAGCAAATTCAATTCTTTTGCAGAAGCAAAGGAGAGACTGTGTTATTCTGAATTGTGGTTTGTAGAAATTACAGGCACTGACACGTAGCTCTTATTAGTGCAAGCAGCTACTCTGGACAAGATAGATCTCTGTGTACTGAGATGAGGTAGCCTCTGACAGCTGTTCTTCTCTTACCATGAGCTGAGCTGCTTCTCCTCCATCGCAGTGCTTTGTGCAGTAGGAAAGTTTGTGCAGCTGGACACCTGCAATGTTTTAGAGCCCTGATGTGATGCTGAGGTGCCTTGGGTATGCCCTTACCAAACCAGCATGTTAAGTGGCCATGGGAACATACTTGTCAGCCACCCTTTGTTCCAGTGTAAAATGAAACAAACTTGCAAAAAAAAAAAAAAAAAAAGTTGAAATATTCAAATATACTTTGAGCTTTTGGACAGACACAAGCGGGTTGAAACCTGCAGTGCCACATTTATTCCCACTGTATGTATGGAGAAGTAAGGCATAAGTTAAGATGAGGAAAGCCACGTGCGGTAGTATAGTCAATGTGGGTCTCCAGTTCTGCAGCTTAACTGTGTGTTCTTCTCCCTAAATGTTGGAGGAAGGTCCATCTTGAGACAGACTTATCCACAACTTTTTCCTGGTCAGTTTGCAGCTTTGCTGTTTTGTTGCTTTTGAATGGGAGAGGCTGGAAATGCACAAGAAAGTCCCTTTCTAGCCTGACACTCATGATGATGAGGTGCTTTACGTCTGCATATGTGAGACCAACTTAATACCCTTCCAGCAGATGATGCTTGATGTCTTTTAGTCTTTCAGAACTTGTAGAAATTTTGTTGTTTTTTTCCACGGTGAGTAAGCATTTTTAGAAAGCTAGGAGGGTGCACTGGAGGTGCCTCCTAAGAATGTTTAAATGTGTCCTGGGACCCCTCAGGTTTCTGTTCATGAAGGGCTTTAAAGAAATTGGTAATGTTAACTTTATTCTGGAAGATAAACTCTAGTGAGCTCTCTTGCATTGAGTCTTCCTTCAGCTCAGGTTCTGGAAAACAAACGTCCACATGTTGAGTACCAAAAGCCATCTGTCTCTGAGATTAGTATCGCTTGTTTGAAGGGAAATGGCGTTATGGAGAATTAGCTGCATGACTGACGTCTGCCATAGGTCTCAGTTGTCCAACTGCATTCACTGAGCTCTGGGAGCCTTTCAGGTTTTCAGTGGTGCTTAGGGCAAATATTTTGCGTCTTGGTGATCTGGAGCAGCTGCACTCTTCCGGACTGAAATCAGACCACTTAAGCCATAGTGACACTTCATGTAATTTTGCTGTTCCATCCTTGCCCTTTCTTCTCTTGCTTTTTTATGGCTTGCTCTTGGCCTGGGCCCATTTCTGTTGTACAGCAGGAGCTTGCATGCTTCTCCTAATGCATAAGTGAGCCTGGAACAAAAATGCTGTGATAAGACACTTAACTGTCTTTTTGTTGACTTTGCTCCAGTTCATTAGTGTGGATGCAGGAGGTTGGCTAAACTTAAAGCCTGATTTAATATTCAGAAAGGATGTTGCTTTCCATCTTAAAAAGAAGAGCACCTCATTACAGCTATCACATATGTGGTCCTTGGGGTCATCTCCTGTGGAGCTGAGGTGAAGATTTTGGGAGGATTGAACAGCGGCACTTTGGAACTCTTGGGATAAGTTGGCTGAATAGTATGCTTCTAAATGAGTTAGAGAGCGAGGGGATGGCTAGTTACCTCATTATGTGGATCATATGAAATACTTTCAATTTGTACTTGTGCATGCAGATGTCATTGAAGGTGTTAGAGATTACACTGCCCCTCTAAATAGCAAAGTGGATAATCTGACTCCATCTACTTGTGAAATGTCTGAAAACTTTACTAGTTTCCAGCAGCTGCAGAAGAATCTGAATTCTTTGTTAATTTAGCCTGCGTTTAATTCAGTAAATAGTGCTTGTCAAAATCTCCTGCCGTGTTAAAATAACTCTGTAGGTAGCTGTCAGCTCCTGCTTCTGCCTCAGCATCTGATAATGAAGTTGAGATGAGAGCAAAAGAAGCCGGTTGCTTGGCCAAGGCCTCAGCCTACATGTGTCACTCAGCAAAGCAGGCAGGAGCCCCGAGAGCCGGGAGGCTCTGTGTTGGCTGCTGGGTCACCTCTTCCCTGCAGCCCAGAGCTCCGTGCAGGCATTGGATTGCGTTGTTCAGCTGCGACACCAGTGTTGTGCTGGCAGAATGGAGATGGAGGGCGAGGAAAATGAGTCTTCTGGTCAGTCTTCCCTCATGTTGGTGTGGCAGGGACTCACTTGTGCGCTTTCCACAAGGATCTGGACTCTGCTGTGCTCTGAGTCTGGATTCCTCAGGTGACCCTGAGGAACTTGTTGTTTGTGTGACTGGTGTGTCTTGTGAGTGCTGTGCTACGTGACCCTGGCGTGAGGCTGGGCTTGTATGGCTGGAGCTCCCGCCAACGCTGATTTTTGCAGAAAAACAGAAGAGATTTTGCTCCTCTCCCTGCTCAGCCCATTGCAGCACCTACACCGTAAATCTTGCTTCAGGTCCCTTTGCGCTACTGAAAAATGTCCTGCTAATGTAAGTGTGCATCTGTCTTTGAATAGATTCTGAAGATGGCAGAAAACCAGCTATGTGTCATCTTCAGGTATGATACTGGTTGAAATATTGCATTGAGTGAGGATGCTGAGAGATACCTGAATAATGTGGTGTGTGATAAGCCATGTGGATGTGTGTCAGGGAATAACAGACTGAAGAAAGAAACAGAAAATCTAGAACTTCAATAAGCTGGATTTGTTGAATTTGCTAAAGAGGGCTTAAAGTCAGTCTAGGAGGAAAAGATGAGATCCACAATTGCACTTTGTTTAAAGCAGAGGCTGGCAGAGCACCTTCCCTCTGCCTTTAAAAGAAGAAAAAACAACAGAAAACCAAAACCAAAATGTGCACGCACATACAAACAACAAAGCCTCATATTCCCCCCTGCAACTGGACGTGAGTACTGTATTCCTGTCGGGTTCTTTCTGATGATGGTTTGATATCAGTTCCTTACCAGATCTTCTGATTTACTTCTTTTGGGAGCAAAGCAGTCCATAATAATAGGTCTTGTGTCAAAACTCTGGTCAATTGTAATCAATTTGAAGAGTATTAGTAAAAGTGGTACTTGGGAAAGTCCTCTGAGATGTGTGGACTGGCCTCTTCCTGAAAACTGTTAATAGGGTAGTTACTGAATTATGTTTAGCCGGGAAGGTACATTCACAGGATAGCTGTTTGGAGGAAACTTAATCATCTTAGTTCTACTGGTAAGATGTAGCATCATGGATTTGTGGAAGATCTCCTGAGAGGAACCTGTGCTGTAAGCCTGCATGCAAGGAAAGGAGCAATGTTAACAGGGATGATGGTGAACCGGCAGGGGCTCTCAGTGAGAAGCAGGTGGGTGAAGTTGTTTAGAAAATGTTTTCGTTTCCTTTTGTGCCCAGTGCTGATTTCAGTAGCTTGTTCTGAGGTCTGTGTCAGATTGAGATTAGAGGCCTAGAAAGTCTTTGGTCAAACTCTGACCTACTGGAAAAAGAAAGAAACAAAACCAGGCTCACACTGCTTGAAGAGTGTAGGCTATTGAGCAGGGGTCAGTGACTCACTTTGGCAGTTGAAAATTTAATCTGTGTTGGCTGTTGATTATGAGATGAGTTTTCTGTTTCTCAGTGAATGTGTTCAAATCTTTTAGGTTCTTGGATTTGCAGTATGGTGGGTAGTTTTATTTATATAAAAATAGATATATCCTTCAGATTTCCAAAGGGCATTTGTAACTCTGAAGCATGATTGTCATTTAAACTGTCCCAGTGGGACACTTGATCCACATTTGTGTAGAGCTTGCTATGGGGTTTTCTAAGCCTTTCATCTTTTGTGTGGACCTTCATCTACTGCAGGAGAATTTTTCTTTTTATCTTAATTTCACCTTATCCTCCTTCCACTCTCTTTAAAAAGTGGAGCACCATAGGGAAAGAGGCTGTAAAGTGTGACCTGCTGTGCTGGCCCCTTACAAAGCTCTGGAGGGGGCTGAGCTCAGGCTGGGGTGTTGACCTTAACACAGCCAGTTGGGCCTTAAACAGATTGAATGGAAGTTGTCTGGCTGGAAGATGAGCTGTGTTTGCTTGCAGGTGAGGCTGGTTGTTAGTTTGTGCTCACTTCTCAGCCTGAGCTCTAGTCTGGGTCTGGAGTCACTTCTGTGTGGGTTTTGGAAGACCCAGCAGGCCTGCGGAGGTGAAGGAGCAGGCTGTGCCTGGGGAAGCATCTCGTGTCTGTTGGGTGTTACCGTTCATTCTGCTGCCAGTGAGTTCGTGGTGTTGGGTGATCCACTCGTGTTCTCAGGGGCCTGCGCATGGTGTGCAGGGACCCTCACAACTGCCACAGCAGCAGTGGTTCATTTGCCTTGGTGCTGCAGAGGGTGTCACTCTGTACCTTTTAACTAGAAGATACGGCAGAGTTTTAGTTTTGGGGGATGTTTGGATTAAAGCCTTCGTTCCTGTAGCACCATGAATGTGTGCTAATGGTGCTGGATGTTCTTACACCAAGCATCCTTACTCACTGTTGGTGTCTTGTGGTGACCAGAGCCCTTGGTAGCTCCAGAGCATGTGGGAGTTCCCACCTGGGCCCAGCTCATTCTGAGCGCACAGGACAGCGTTCAGCCTCAGCAGCTCTTGGGATCTCAGTGCTCCCTGTGCCAACAGCCCGAAGACGTCTGGGAGCAGCTGCCCCTGGAGCAGTGCTGGCGGAGCTTCGTACCGCTTGCAGCCAAACAATGGTTTGTGCTCGTGGCCATGTGGTGAGTCACGTGCACCGCGCTGTTTCTGCCGGGGTCCTTGCCCATCTGTTCCCGACTCTTTCTGGGTTATCAGGCGCGGGTCCAAGTCTTTGCAGGCAGCCAGCTCTGTGGCCAGAGATTACAAGCACTAACCTTCCTGGCAGGGTGGCGTGGCTTTGCTTTTATGCAGATTAGCCATGTGCTTCTCACTTCAAGGCGTTCCACAGGAAAAGACTTTCCTGTGTTTGGCTGTGGTGGGCGTCTCCGGTGCGGCCTGGCTGGGGCCATGCGTGGCGACTGCGCTCGGGAGAGGGATTACAGCATGCTGGCCCCCCTTCCCATCCCACCTCCGTGCTACGTCACCACAACACAACCACACGCGTGCTCATACTGTTGGTGTCATTCATTCGGTGCCAAGATTGCTTTAAAAAATTCCCTTGGCCCCAGTTCAAACAGGAGTACAGCTGGGATGTGTTAGATTTTAGGCAGTCTGCCCTCAATTTGAGATGAGTTATAAATAGCAGTGCCGACTTCCTTAACTACCACTCTCCGAGGTAAAATGCAGGTTAATTACTGTGGGAATCAATTAGGGCTTCTCTTGGTTAAATGGCTAGCAATGCTTTTTATTACTTTTTATCACAAAAAAATGGATAACAGACCTGGTCAGGAAAACATTTCGGATCTGAGCTGGGAGCTTGGTGCCTTTTAAATTATTTTTTTGGCCTTTTTATTTTTATTTTGGGGCAGCAGAGGAAACCAATTGTGGCCAATACCTGCATTTGCCAATAGCTATGTGACACTGATTTGAAACTGGAGAGTTCAGTAAGGAGTTCTCCTTCCTTTTCTTCCTCTGGCCTAATAAAATACAAACGTGTAGTAAGGTAATGGAGAAGGTCAGAGCTTCTTTTTGTCTGTATGGCTGCAGAGGGTTTGGCTCCTGCTCCCATAGTGGGATTTGTCTCTTCTCTTTACTCCTTTTCCTGCTAGGACTGTAAGGCATGTCCCCTCCAAGTCAAGCAAACTGCTCTTCGGAGAAGCCAAACTTTGCTTCTACAGGAGAAAACCTAAGAAGAATTTGTTGTGGAGTCCTCATCTGCTAGTTTTTTTTTTTTGTTTTTTCTCATTTATTTTGTTCAGTTTGATTATTTTTAAAGAGAGCCTCACCAGTCTCCTTGTGTAACGAAGCAGAGCCGCTGGCTGCCGTTCTTTTTCTCTGCTCGGGGCCCACTCTGTGCTTTCCCATCTCTACCTGCTCACAGCCCCAGCATCCTGGCATGTTTTGGAAGAAGTGTGGGTTTTTGCAGTGCTGTTGCATTGCAGGTACTGCTTGGAGAGCTTTTTAGCTCAGCCATTGAGGCTTGCTTTGGGCTTGCTGTTACAAGCTCTTACTCTAGGAATAGTTTAAATTTTCTTGAAAGCTCAGCAGTTTGTCTGGAACATTGGCTTTCAGTGGCTTTTATTTTACACCATACAAAACAGCCTAGCTTTTTAAAGTTTGACTGGGAACAGGGCTGTGTTTTGCCAAGTTTTGGTGCCTAACAGTGTTGTAAAACAGCAGAGCTACTGAGACTGAAGGGAGAATAGAGGCAATTTCTATGAATGCAAGGAGGTGTAAGCAGGGGGTCTGGACTTCAGTGATCAAGGAGCAACACTTTATCTCAATTATGTCTCTCTGTGGCGGAGCCTTTGCTTTTGAAGTGTAATCACAGTAATCTACTCCTGTGGTTTCCTATTGAAAGGATTTCCCATGTATCAGTCCAGAGAAGTGTCTCCAGCCTTTTGCAGTCAGGGTTTGGTATTTCCTTGTTTATCCTGGAGTGTTCTTGTGAGCGGGCTTGCTTCCTCTCAGCTCTCCCATCTCACACACATTGGTGTGCAGAGCAGCTGTGCACCACCTCCACTCCCAGTCTTTGAGAGCTCATGGATCGATTTCAACTTCTGTATTTTGACTTTGAACGTTCCTTTCTCAAGGCACATGTGGTTAAATTACCAACAAGGGCAGAGATAGCAGATTGCAGCAGCCCTCCTGATGGCATGCTCCTGAGGACAGAACAGCACTGCTAAGACATGAGTAGTTAAAGCCCCGTTAGTGAAATAGATGTGTGTCTTTAATGGGAGATTTGGAGGGGAAAAATGAAGTGCTGCTGCCCGAGATGGCCAGGACAGTCCTGACCAATTAGCTTGTTGGTAAGCAGCAAGTCCAGGCTGTGTGTATGAAATGGTTCCTTCACTTGAAAGACATGAATTGGGATTTACATTTCTCTGCTTAGAGAATTTTATGTGTAAAGCTGTAATTCAGAGTGCTGCTCTTCATTGTTTTTTTTTTTTTAGCATCTTTGTATGCTACAGTCACAGCTGAGAGCTGTGGTGTTTGAAAGTCATCCTGCACTTCGTTGGGTGATGGGCGATGACTTGGTCACATCCTCAAAATATTGTTTGGGTTTTGCGTTGCCTTTTAAAATTTCTTTATAACTGCAAAAAGAGTTTTTTTTCTTTAACAGTCATCGTGTTTCCTGTAAGAGCCATGGAAAAGTGGATCTTCAACTTGTTTCTTATCCTTGTGGGTGACCACAGACAAGAAAATCTGTGCAGAGGAGGCAGCATGTGGTGTGTGCACATTTAAACACAACAGCAACAACAACAGAATTTACAGGGATGTATTTGAGAAGCTGTCCTTGCTGGCAGACTGTGAAGATGAGGTAACATCTGGGGAAAACAAGTAACAAAAGGAAAAGATACTGAAATGTGCAGTCGGTAACAAAAGTTGCTCTCCAACAGATAGCAGCAGAACTGCACTGTGTGCATTTCTTGGGGGAAGAGTGAGCTGTGGGGGCAAGGAGGTAATCATCAGTACTGCCTTAAGAAAAGCAAAGAAAACAGTGTGGGGAAGGAAAAGATGAAACCCATGGAGGTGCTGGTGATGTGCTGGGTGGAGTTTGGCTGTGAGGCAGTGACACAGGTGATCCTGGGCTCCTGAGACTCCATCTTCTGAGTGCTGCAGCCTCAGCCCATGCTGCTCCTCAGTTCTAGCAGCTGTGGTAGTTTGAATATTAAACACAAACTTTTTCAGAGCTGTTTCAGTATCAACTTATGAACTTAAAACAAAACAAAAAAAAAGGCACAAAGGAGAGTGGTGGGTCATATCTCTGTAAAACTGGTTTGGTAGAACCATACTGATGCATTGCACGTGGTTGCCCTGGAGTGCCTTCTGTAAGATGGCAGAGTGCTGCAGGGCTGTCTGGGGCTGAACTGGAGGGAACTCGGATCTGGTTCCTAATGGATTTCAGCCTTATTGGTGCAAATGGCTCTAAGGGAGCTGGTTTGGCTGGGTGGTAGCACCACTGTGCCATCTGTGGGGTGCTTTGCCTGCATCCCCACTAAATTCCATCCACTAAATTCCGGCTCGTGCTGCCCTACAAGAGTGCATCAAGCTCCCCGTGGTGTTCCTGCTTGCTTCTCTTCGGCATGGGCTCAGAGCTGGGCTTGCCTGGCAGGCTGGAAGTAGCAGACAGCTGGTCAAACAAATGTTGTCAGGGTCTGTGTGTTGGGGCTTCAAGCTGTGCTGGCTGTTGAGGTAGGATTTTCTGAAGTGTAGCATACTGCATGAACTTTTTCCTGGGAGGGTGGATTCTGCAAACATAACTGAAATACTGTTCTAGTGTCTGGGATTCTTTATGCTTCCAGCAGGAGCTGGCTTTACGCGATGTTTGCTTGTGCAGGCCTGTAGTGTCACTCCTCAAGCACCTGACCTCAGCAAGAGCGGGTGGATCTGTGCAAATACCACCCTAGGGCTAGTTGCAGGAAGAGACGATGTAATAGAGAGTCCATTGTCATGGTGATGCGCTGGAAAACATCTAATTGGTATTAGTTAGGTCGTCAGGAGATCAGTGGAATTCCTTATTCAGTCTGAGTGATGGAGGTTAAAGACTGCGGCTGGGATTCATTTAGAGGTCACTAGCCAAAGCAGGCTGATGGCAGGTCTTGCTTTAGTGTAGTAATACTGCTGCCTATATAATACTGTAGCAGTATTGTGTTTTGGGGCTTACAATATTTTCAGGAAATTTGGTTGACTGTTCCTACGTCTCTGCAGGCCGAGGTAGTGCAGCTGAGGCAGACCTACTCAAGTTGCATTTACTCGTGCATCTGCTCCAGAACTTATGGACTTGACATTCAAGGCTGACCGGTACTTTTTCATGCATCTAAAGAAATTTGATTTAGAATCCTGTATTCTGCAAAAGGCAGCAGGCACAAAGCACATGTTAAAAATAATAATAATAAAAAGTAGAACTGCAGTCTATGGCCAGTATTACTACACCGATATGGATTAATTGAAATCCATAGGTGTAAATTAACAGCCTGTAGTGCTTTGGGAGACCTTGTTATACGTGAAAGAAGAAGTATTTCTTGTGAATATTTAAATTTTCAGAGTGAATTTACCTTGTTGTGGAGTATCTGGATATTAAACTGTTGTTTACTGTGGAGAAAAGTGACTTAAATTGATAATATATCTTTCTTAATGGTCCTTGCCACTTTCTTTCCTGTCCTCTGGCCATAGGAGATATGTCAGCATAAAATGACTGCTTCTCATTGGGTTTGTTCTTTGTGAAATGTCTGTTGTTTGAAATGGCATTGGAACCCATGCTGTACTTCAGAATAGAACTGTGGGTTGTAGCACCCACAAAGAAGCTTCTGCTGCTTTGCACCAACCTGGTGAAGTTTTTTAAATTGTGAACAGTTCCTGTATGCAGCTGGGTGTATTATCGTGTGTCACAATTTGCTTTGCAGCCTTCAAGCCCAATGGATCAGATGGGGAAGATGAGGCCTCAGCCGTATGGAGGAAACAACCCCTACACACAACAGCAGGGACCTCAGGCGGGGCCACAGCAAGGACATGGCTATCCAGGACAGCCCTATGGGCCACAGACTCCCCAGAGATATCCCATGGGAATGCAAAGCAGGACACAGAGTACAATGGGCAGCATCTCATATGCACAGCAGGTAGAGCACCCAAGCTTCTGTAAGTCTCTGTTTGAAGCAGGGGCGGGTAGAAGAGCAAGAAAATCCTGTGTGTTTTGAAGGAACCACCTTCCATCGGGTTGGAATTGGTTGGTTAGGTGAAATGGCATTTCTTTAGGCTGCATGTGGAATCCTTCCTTCCACAAGAGGCAGCAGCAGAGCAGTGAGTCAGAACCAAGGAAAAAATAAATAGTGAGGCGACTGAGATACTCTCACCACTGTTAACAGTTCTGTTAATGACAGAACTGTTTCTTGCAGTGGAAATGACTTCCAGGTCAGTTCTGGCTCACTGCATGGACTGAGTGCTTCCTGCTGAACTGTTAACAAGATACAGAAGGCTGCCTTTTTGTGGAGCAAGCCTTCTTTCCTTTTGATGTTAATGTCATCGAAGCATGATTAGATAGACATCCCTAAAAAGTTAGTTATGGTGCCTATTAAAATTTTCTTACTGCTGAGAATAATGTCATGAACAAGTGACTTTTGATACTGTCTGGGAGGTTTCCTCACATAAGTAGTGACATTTCATGTACCTTCCAAGTTAACTGCTCTGCACAGGTCTCTGAATTGTTTCTTCTTGAGTATAATGTGACTGTGTGTATGTAAAATCACTCCTTAACTGGTGTGATTCTACCCTCCTCTTCTGTAGATTCCACCTTATGGACAGCAGGGTCCCAGCGCATATGGGCAGCAAAGCCAGACCCCATATTACAACCAGCAAAGCCCTCATCCCCAACAGCAGCAGCCTCCATATTCTCAACAGACTCCATCCCAGACCCCTCACTCTCAGCCTTCTTATCAGCAGCAGCAACAGCCTCAGTCTCAAGCTCCACAGCTTCAGACATCGCAGCCTGCGTATTCTCAGCAGCAGTCCCAGCCACCCCATCAGCAGTCCCCAACTCCATATCCTCAGCAGCAGTCCACAGCGCAGCAGCACCAACAGAATCAGCCTCCCTACTCACAGCAGCAGTCACAGTCACCCTACCAGCAGCAGCAGCAGCAAACTCAGCAGACAGCTTCCTCAGCTCTTTCTCAGCAGTCATCTTCATACCCTCAGTCACAGCCGCAGCAGCAGCAGCCTACATATTCCCAGCAACGGTTCCCCCCTCCTCAGGTAGGCCATCTCCTGCTTTGCTTCCATCTCTAAGTTTTAAGAAACGTGGGCAAATGGTTTTCTTGGTGGGTTTAGTAGAACTATGGCCAGTAGAACTGTGCATTGACAAGTTGGCTGGAACAATTGCAATAATAGATGTGCTGCTTCTCCTTTGTGTGTAGATCTGCATCTCTTTCAGAAGCTGCAGTAATGCTGCAGTTCTAAAGACCGGTTGCAAGTAAATGCTGTTCATCAACAGTACCGGACTAAAAGATTTCATAGTGGCGTGGATTTCACACTGTGGTCTGTGGAAGATCTCCAGGTGGTTTACAGAGCCACTTAATTGAGCACAATAGCAGAACACTTCGGAGTTTTCAAAAAAAAAACAACCCTATTTCCTGGTGCTTCTATATCTCATCCCAAGACTTCAGGAGGTGTATTGATCATAGAGAGGAAATGAGCATGGGAAAGCTCTGTGGGTTCCTTGCTGCTTGGGTGGAATTTTTTCACAGGCATTTACAGAAGGCAGCACACAAGTGGAGATGGAACGAGTAAAGACCGTTTTCAGAGTGACACATAGATGGGAGAGTTTGTGCTTAAATGTAAAGCTTTGCTTTAAGGGAGAGAGATAAAACATGAAGCGTGGAGAATTGAAGATAAGATCAAGAAACAGATACACTTTTTGCTGTGTGTATTTTCAGTAATATTTAATAACATTCTAATAGTCATAAAAGGCTAGATGAGACCTTTAAGCAAACGTTGCAGTGCATCAAAAGTAGCTTTTTGAAAGTAGGGAATCTTAACTGACTTGCAGCATTTGTGTAAAGAGGCACTTGTAGCTGCTGTGTGATGTTAGAAAATCAAGAAGCTGAGTAGGCAGTCTCCCAGGACAGTCTGTGTTGTTCAGGATCTATCAGTAATAAGAAAAGGGCAAAGAATTACTATTTTGTTATGATTTGGAGTTCTACACCCAGCACTTACCATAACAGTCTGTGGAGCAGTAGGCATGCTGGCTTCAACTCTTTTCTGTCCTATTTCCTGATTTAAGCAAATGTCACTGAGGGTACGTAATTCTTCCACAATGTGAAAATATACTAGAGTGATTCCAGCTGAGCCTTTCTTGTACTTCCATTTGTGATTTTTTGGGCGGTTGTTTTTTTAATTTTTCAGGAGTTATCTCAAGAATCGTTTGGCTCCCAGACATCATCTGCTCCCTCAATGGCTTCCAGTAAAGGGCAAGAGGATATGAACTTGAATCTTCAGTCCAGACCTTCTAGCCTGCCGGTGAGTTGTGACCTGTTCTACAAGTGAATGGGGCAAGAGCAATCAGAAGCACAGCAGGATAAATTAGCAGTGGTGGTATTCCACATGGAAATGGGAATGATGGAGACTGACTGTGCTTTTTACTAAGTCATTAGCTTCTGGTTTCCCACTGGATATTAAATGTAATTTACAAAAGTAATGGATCTGAGAGTAAAGTTTACCCCTAAGTACTCTGGTCTGCATGTTCTAGCCAGAAGATTTTTTCTTGGGGTTTCTGTTCATAGTGTCTAAAGTACCTGATTGCTGTTACAGTAGGCTCTGACCTTCAGGAAAAAGTGTCTCATTTTATTTTATTCTGTTGTTTCTTTAGTCCACTGACGCATCAGTTGTTTGTTGGCTGTGTAACTGTTGTTCTGTCACTGGAACCTCATGCTGCTGATTTAAGTTTTTTTGCTCTAATCTGACCAAATGGTTGATTAAATCTAAAAAAAAAACAAACACAAAAGTTTATTAGTACCTGAATTGAGGAAGATCAGCTCTTTCCCTGACAGAATGCAGAAGAAAATATAATTCTCCATCTAAATCCTCTTCTCACAGTATGCACAGTGAACAGTTGGGTATGAGATGAGTGCCTAGTTTTCCAGCACATTTGGGCCAGAAGGGTATAACTTTGGCTTCAGACTTCATAAAGGAAATGGAGGAGGGTCAGATTAGTTTGCACAAATTGCTCTGTGCCTCTGACTTAGAATCCAGCATCTCAATGCTGTTCTTACGCTTTTTCTGGTTACTTTCACTTCTAACCAGTAGGAAGTGAGTGTGGTTCTTTTTGTTGTTTTTTGTTTGTTTGCTTGTTTGTTTTAATTTATTTAGCCACTGGCTAAGTCTGTTTTCTGTTTTTGCGTTGGTCAAAGGGGAGTGAGCTGTGTATATAGCAAAGTTTTTTTTTGTACTCAGCAGTGAGAACAGCTTTGTTGTGAGCCCCTTGAAATAATTCCTTTGGATTGTGGGTACAAATTGCTACCCAAAATACAAAGTGATTCCAGTTCTGACCACCTAATGGGACCACCTTTTTTTTTTTTTTTCCTTAAATTTTGGACCTTTTAAATAGCACGTTTCTTTCCACTCTCTCTCCACAAGTTCTTCGATGTGACCGATCTTCTAGCAAAGAATGTAGGAAAAGTGAAGCCACTGAAGTAGTTGAAGAAATTGCTCTAGTTCTGAAAGGGTGGAAGTCCTGTTCAGTAGCATTGTTGGTAGAGCCTTCATGAATCCTACCAATCAGCACCCTCTGACTCGGATTATGGGAATTAGCTGCTCTGCTTAGCAGAAGTGGCTCCTCAGCACCAAGTGGGAGTTTGTTTTATACCCTGTGGTATAATGTGTTTGGCCCCTTTCAAAGCTTTCCTTTTTCCCAAGCAGTTTAAGAAAATATACCATCTCTGCTGTGAGGGAACTTACCCAGTTTAGAAGTTTTTAATTCTAATGAATTTCTAAACAGATACTCGGATTTTCTGAAGAGAAATCCAGGGCACAAAGATTTGCTCTAGTTTTGAGTATCTGCCATCTATCAAGTTTGTTTTCTGTATTAAACAGACTTTACAGTCGCAATGTTTTCATATCTTTATCACCAAATCATGAGCATTTAAGAAATGAAGCAGTGTTCAGCTTACCCAACCCTCACGTACTTCTGGGCTTTATCTTCTTCAGTAAGGAAAAAACATTAAGTGGTACATATGTATGTGTGTGTGTACGTATGTACCTGTGTGTGTTTCGCAGTTCTTTGTCCTCCAGTTAGGATCTTGTAGGGCAGGACCAGTGTTCCCATCTGTAAACTGAGAATCCATTGGATAGTGATGCTGTGGAATGGCTTAAAGAGGACCTCTGAGGTGCACAGAAACCAGCTCTTGGTTTCAGTGACAGATGTCTTGCAAGAAACTTGGCCTAGAGGTCCTTAGAAGCAGAGGAGCTACGTGGAAGGGTGTTAGCAATTTCTTTCGTCTTCCTTACGTATTACTCATTCTGTCTGTTTTAGAAAGTTTTATCCTACTTGGGAGGATTCTTAGACTCCTGTTTTGCTAATCTGTATGACTTACAGCATCATAGTTTGTGGGTTTTTAATTTTCTGTGGCGTTAAGTCCTCTTCCAAGCTTCAGTGGGCATTGTGGAGAACTGTTCACTGGATATCTTGGAATCTGGGCAAATCATATGATGCATCATCTTTAATTAAACACAGATCACTAGGAAAAAGCGGTTGCTGCTTTTAGATGTGTATTTGTGAAGTGTTAAATGTACCAAGTGCCTTTACAAGTCTGTGGCTGTCACCCATTTAATACTATGCATCCGTATTTATGCTGAAATTTCAAGTAACAAAGGCAGGAATATATCTTTGGCTGACATAGTTGTAATTTTGTGATGTCCTAGAGATGGAAGCGTTGGTTTGGTGACATTGTCAAGTTGTTGAACTGCTGTCAGATGTTGCTGGCTTTCTAAGGACCTGCCTAACAATGAGAAATGTCACACTGGTCTCGGTGCATGGTGGTCTTCAAGATACCCTTCCTTTCAATGATGTTCGTTTGAACAGCTTAAGGGTCAACCTACTGATCTCTAGTGGTTTGCTGGAACATCTTTAAGTAGCAAAATACTTTGTCTTTCATTTCTGTCCTGGCCTAAATATTTTTGGGTTTGTTGTTCTCTTTCTGAAGGCTATATTTGCTGTATTGGGGAAAAAGACTGCTGCTAGCTTGAAATCAGTGATGCCTTTTAGAGAGTAATAGTGCATCTGCAAGAGTGTCCTGGCTGGTACTCTTTCCCTACAGCAGTCAGGATGAAGAATTTCTCTGAAGAATTTGCTGTTTCCCTCGGGAATTTCTTGCCAGGATTGCAGTTCAACTGAACTTAGATCCCTATTGTGTATGGGAGAAGCAAAGTGTAGTCTTTTGTGTCTGAGCGTGATAGAGGAATAGTAATCCATAGTATAAGTCTTATTCTTCCAAGAGGTTCCTCAGCCTTGCCTTTTCAGCAAAGAATTCTTCTCGGCAAGTTGTATCCAGTTTATTTGGAGCCTCTACCTTTGCAACTTGGATATTGAGTAAGTGGAAGTCAAATATTTCCAGCTATTAATTACCGTCTGCTTAGACTTGGAAGGTGCTCTGGCAGCATGGGCAAAGGGGAAGCCAGCAGGGTGCTAGGGTGTCAATTTGGGTTTGAATTGAAGTCAGCTCTGCAAAAATCTCTGGAATTTTGGGGCTGTTCAGAGTAATTTTGTATCTTGTTATAGAACGAGCAGCAGGTCTGTTGTGTTGCCTTGGTCTTTGTCTTATGGGCCATTGAGTGCAAGTTTCTGGTGTCTCTGACGTAGATGCAGGGTAGAACATGGGATGTCTTTAGTTTGTTTGGTTGACATACTGTGTAGTTTGAGAGAGAATCCCATTCCTTTCCTGAGTGTCTTTCTTCCATCTTGTTGTGGAGTGGGAATCATTTCTATCTCAGTATTTTTCACCACTGGGGAACTGTTGCTCAGTTAGCTGCATTTCAGCTTTGTTCATCACTGGCTACAGGACTGAAATGTGTCTTGTTGATGGGAGGAAGGAATTCAACTGACTGCAAACAAATTCCTGATCTGTGTTTAACTCATGCATGTGCACTCTGGTCTTGGATCTTTGTAGAGTGGATTTGACAGTATTTGGATTTTGTGGGGAGAGGAAAGGTATCACAGCTGTAGCATATTCTTTGTATGATTTCTTCCTCTGAAGTCATTTCTGAATGTGGAGACATTGGCAAGGGTAGCAGAGATTTGTGGGTCTCACAAGGAGGTCATTACAGCGCTCAGTCTGTGGGTACCTGAAGTGGGATAAAGTCAAGCCCTGTCAGCTGCATCCCATGACCTGGAAATAATCATAGCAGCAGCCTGACATACAGTGAGAAACTACCTCAGGGCTGCTATGGATGGCAGGGCTCAAGGAATTTTTCTGAAAATGTTCCTTCTGGCAATTTCTTTTGGGGCAGGGGAGAAGAAACTTTTATAGTTGAATCTCTTGGTGGCTTCAGTCACTTTCTTTTTCTCCCTGGGACTTCCTGCTTATGTTTGGGTTGTGTTTGATGTCCTGAGCGGAGTCCTTGCCTCAGGAAAGATTAGTGATAGCTACAGGCCCTTGTGGTTGGGCATCAGTGGACACATGGGGCACTTGGGGGCTTGTCCCAAGCACCAAGGACCTGAACCACCAGTGTTTATAGGGTTGGTATGTTCCAGTTTCTGCTGGTAGGAAGGCTTCCATCCCAAGTTACAGAGATCTGTGGAGTTCAATTGTTTTTGTGCTGACCAGGGCTTCTCTAGGCTTTTTTAGTGTGTATGATTTTTGGCAATCGTTTTTGTGTCCTTTCTTAAGAAGGCCTTGCTTCTTTAAAAACTAATTTTGCCCACAGCCCTTACAGGTATGGGGAGTGCTGGGTGCCGTGCTCATCCAGCCGCTGCAGGCGAGCTCCTCTCAGGGCTGCTCTGCTCTTTGTCCGTTGGCAGCTGCTCTTGGCTCCTCTGGGTCTGAGCCAAACTCACCCAAGCACCTTGGAGGAGCTCCTTGCCTGTGTGCAGCAATTGGGCCAGCTCCAGGTCGCCCCAAGTGCTCTGCCTTCAGGGAGGGGTCCCTGCAGAAACCTCATGGCGCTGCTGGGGTGGCTCAGATTCGCAGGAGCTGGCAGCAGATTGCACTGTGCTCAATGCCGGACTCGTTTCCTGTTTCTATTCTTGTTGTCAGCAGCTCAGTTCTGCTTCCTGCCTGTGTGCCTTGTGCAGATTCCCCTACCCAGAGCTTTTTGATTTCTTAGCCTGCAACTAAAATTGCTCCTGAACTGCAGAGCGATGGTCTTGTGGAGGGCAGGATGGCTGCCGCAGCTAACTTGGGATTTGAACACCCTGTGTTCCTAGTACAGGCAGGCTCTGGCCTAGCTGGAGTGATGGTGGGAGCGTTAATCAGGAAATTGTTGTAGGATAAGTAGTTCTGATGTTGGATCCTGAAGAATAGTCCATGCTCTCAATCGCACATGCCCTGTGGTGCTGCAGCCTGGAAATGTAGCGTGTGTGTTGCAGTATCACTGCTGCAGCACACACTTTGCAAGATGAGCCTCTGCTTTCAAACACACTTTCAACGTGCTTCTTGTAGGGCAGGGAAACCAGGTTTTTTCTTCGTTTTTGTTGCTGAGTTGGTGTTATTGGAGACGCCTTAAAAAGCACAGGAGCCTCAGCCAGCCCGCCGCTTGGTGCAGCAGTCACATCCCTCTGCCTTGGCATTGCAACAGAACCACACTGGAAGTCCCAAACCATGCAGAGAGAGACAGGCCGTGCTGATCTGACCTTGTGCACTATGAGGAGTGGCTGCAGGGATAAGTGAAGACATTTAACTTATGCTGACAGCACTGCGCTTCATGTGAGCACTGCTGTACCTGAGCCTGAAATTCACAGGATTCATTTTCCTGCTAATGTCATTGTGGCGTTTGGGTTTGACATGTCTTAGAGATGCACACAATCGTAAGTGCAGTGGAGAAAACTGCTTCCACGTGGAAGCATGGCATGGGCCCAGGCCTGTGCTTACCCCTCTGCTGTGGCAGTGGCAGTGCTGCTGGGTTGAGCTCATGCCACTGTTCTCGTGGGTGTGAGGTTGCCGCTGAGATTTCATGCAAGGCCTGCATGGTTATCAGAAGAGGTATTGTGTAATGGTTTTATTGTGGTTTTAAATCAAGTCTGACTGAGGAAAATAAAGCAAAATTTGCTGAACTAACAGGAGATGCCATCTCTAGGAATTGACTGCTCTGGCAACCCCTGGCCCTTTGGTGGTAGTGAGTGTGCATCAGTGAGTGGCACAGCGCGGGTTATCAGTGCTGACCTCCTCCCTTGCATGCCTGCTGCTCTGAGCAGAATTTCCTCGTTTCTTCTGCAGTTTGCCTTCAGTTCCCCTGTCCTGCCTAGGTCAGAGGTCCCTGAGGGGATGCTGCAGCCCATGAAGGCACTTTCTCTGGCTCTGCCCTGCTTGCTGGGTCAGGAGGTTGGCCATGGCCCCTGGAACCACTCTCTCACTGTCTCCCCACAGATACAGCAGCCAAACTCCTGCTTCTGCTGCCTTCTTTGCCTACCCAAACTCTTGTGATTGGCATGATGACAGTGGTGACGTTGTATGCAGAGATGCTGGTGAATGCTTTGGATTTTAAATGGAAGTTGTCAGAGACTGGAAATTGCCTTTCAGTGTGAGCACTGCTGTGGGGTTGGAATATCCTTATGGCTGCAGTCAGATGGTAGCTGCTGCCTCTTAGACAATTAAACTTGTTATATGCTCTGGGCTTTGTCTTCAGTTTGAAGCAGAAGATGCCATCTGAGCTCCTGGAAGAAAAACAAAGGCTCTGCAAATGACCAGGTTGTGATCTGTCATTTGAGAGCCATGCAGGTTTCCTACTTGCTCTTCCCTTCCTAAAGGTTGGTGTTGGGTAGCCCTTCTGCCTGATGTGGCCAACTGGTAGTTCTTGCATCCCCAGCACCCTGGCAAAAAAATTCGTATTGCTGAGGACATAGTCTGATACTGCTGTGATGCTGTTGCTCACTGTGCCTGTGGTCAAGCACGTCTCCTCCCTGCATCCAGTTCAGGGTTGAGGTTACTCTTGATGCTTTAAGATTTGCCCTCTACTCATGCTGCTGCTGGATGGCCTGGTCAGCCCCTGTGAGAGCCAAAGCGACGTGGCTCTGCCAAGCCAAACTTCTGCATTTACCACTGTTGCTTTGAGTATTTTTTGTAGCAAGAAACCTTGGAGTAATTCTAGAAGCTGAGCAGCTTTCCATGGGTTAAGTGGGAGCAGAGCTTTCTGCTGTGTTTCCCAGGGTCTTGCAGAGGAGCTCGGCACCCAGCACTCCCTGGCTTCCCTGCAGTGGGTTTTCCCTTCAGCGACATCTTGTTCTGTGGATGAATCATGTTACTCCTTCTGTACTTTGTGCTGCAGCTACAGCTTTGAATCTCTCTTCTCCAAAGAGAGAGAGTATGAAATTTGTTAATCTGTTTAGCGTTTGGAGGAGGAAGGAAGTTCCCTTCCTTTCTCCCTTTCTCCCCCCTTTATGGAAATTTTATTTGGAGGGGGAAGAGAAGGAGAGCAGGCCCGGAGTAGGAGCACTAGATGTGATTAAAGCTCTTGCCGAGCAGATCTGTGGGAGTGGAGTATTGACCTCTGAAAAATCAATGGCTGCTGCCGTAGCTGTGCTGCAGGTCTCCCATTGCAGGAATGAAGCAAAGCCAGCAGCACTTTGTCTGTCTTCCTCCCTTTTTAGTTTTGGACCTGTTTTCTGTCAAGTGGCCGACTCACCTAGGTGTGCTGAGATGGATTAGAACAGCAGCTTATTTTTGCAATCAGGATAAAATTTTTTGTGTGACGCTGAGTCCCTCCTCCTGACAGCCTCCTTTGCAAATGCTTTTTCCTGCAGTGCAGCTAGAGCCAGCAGCTTCTACCAGTTTTTCTAAAGGTAGCCTGGAAGAAGGAGCTTCTCAACTTCTTTTTTGAGCAAGGAAACTGCACCAATCTCTCCTGCATGTTCTAGTCCCCATCTTAGGTTTGTTATTGTTAGCAAAGACACCGGAGAGAAGCTTAAACTCCTCATAAGGAAAGGGAAAACGGACTCAACTGAGCAAAGGCTGAAGCCTTGATAGTGTTACCCTCCTTGTTCCTTGTTTTACTCGGCTGTTGATTTTTTCCTGCAGTAGTGAAAGTCTAACTCTTTTCATTTATTTAAGGCCTCCTTGGATAAGGAAGTGGCATGTAATAGAACCGTAATGTTTTTATGTGCGCTCGGTTTTGTAGCTGGGAACTTAGCTTTTCTCCATAGCAGCTTGATGCAGGACCCGAGAACCCTCTGACTGCTCAGGTCAGAGTGTGAACTTCTAAGAAAAAGGTGTGGGGCCAAAGCCAGCAATTTCAGTGTAGAATTAGAACTCTGTGTTCCTTCTTGTTGCTGGTCTCATCCTGCTTGCAGGGAATAGAAGAGGCAATACCCCAAGCTGGAATAGCTTTTATAAATCGCAGAAGTACACTGTGCAGCTCACATGACAGCAGCGCTCATCTTTCTGGGTATCCTCCATTTCTTATGCCAGGTGAAAGTCGTATTTTACACTGAAAGCAAACCCTTCAGCAGCTTGGAGACTAAGAACTGAGAGGTATCTGGCAGTGGAGGAAAGCTGCATGTGATCAAGGATTGTGTGAAACTCATGTTGCTCCATTTTGAATCTATTCAATTAGTCCTTAGTTGTCTTGAGCAGTTTGGGAAAGATGGTAAGTGTGTATGTAGTTTGTGCACATTTATGGACTCAAATCAATAATGGATAGACTGGCAGCTTAAAGATGTGTATTGTTTGGTCTCTACCCTTTTTTTCCTGTTCACCTGAGGGATGTGGTGCAGACCTCCTGTCTGCTGTTGATGGAGCACAGCATGGCCCCCCAGACATGCAGTGCTCTGTGGGGCATAAGATGCACAATTAATTTGTCTGTACTCTAAAAGGGGGAAAAAAGTCTGTCAGTTTTCCCCAAAATAGCAGGGAGGCTTTGGCTTGCCAGTCAGCTGTGTCATTTTTGGGATAGAAAAGATTGAGGTATTTTGGGTATGGAAGTAAAGGGGAAGGAGAGGACAGGCTAGTGATTTTTAAGCATTGATACATGTTGCATGAATGGAAACTAAACTGCAGAGAGAATGAAATTGTAACAGAAAGTAGGTATTTCAGTTAGTCACAAGCCAATAGGCTTTTCCTCTTTCAGAAAGAACTGGGGAATAAATTTGGCCATAGTTCTCTGGTCTTGCTTGTAAGCATCTTCGTGGAAGCAACTGGTTTTACAGATTTTATAAGCTCCACCACATGCTTGTCACTAGCTTATGATTTCCTCGAGTGCTATCTAGTGATCCGACAGTGCCTACAGTTGTGTCAGTCTGCCTGCACTCCTTCCCTCTTCCCCCACGCTTTCTTGTGCACTTGCTGGAGGTTGTGGGAGAGCACTGTAGGAGGCTCACAGCCGTCAGTGGGAAGATCAGTTTGCTTTCTGGTCAGTCTCCCTCCTTTAACAGTTTGGAGGGATGGGCCGGGGAGCCTTGAATCTGTCCTCCTCGAGGGTTTTGTTTGATCGTAAGTATTTATCATTGTTTCATCTTTATGTTTGTTTAACAAATGAGCTCGTATCAGATAGTGCAGTGGTGGTTCCCCCTTTCATGTAAAAGAAATCTTGCTGTTTCCAGCATAACCTAAGCAGCTCCCTTGAGCTGGTTGTGCCAGGACTTGAAGCCCTCTTCCAGAGATAGCTGAACTCCTCTGCCCCCTCCTTTGGGTACCAGATTGCGTGATTTCAGGCGTGGTTTTGTTGTGGTGTGAGAAGAAGGTGTGAGCTGCTGAGTCCCTGTTTGTCAGCAGTGCTGACAAAACCATGCTGGCATCAGGGAGAAATGGGCAGCCAATCGCAGCTGGAACTGTTATCGTCTCAGGGTCCCTGTGGGCTTCCGCTATCAGGTCACATCCCAAAATAACACTGGGCAGTATTTCAAGTGAAGAAACTCAGGCTTTGGGGCTTCAGCCAGCTTGGAGTGTGAGATTGTGTGTGAAAGGGTTGGAATCCCTCCAGCGTTTTTGATCTGCATGGCAGATGAGCAATAAAATGCATAAAAACCACATTGGAAACACGTGAGGAAATTCTCTAGCCCCTGACGTCTCCTTCAAGTTGGCAGTTACTGCTGCTGAGCTTCATCTCCTGTCTGGGCTCCATTGGCTGCGCTTGCAGTAGGAGGGGAGAGTAGAGCCCTCTTCATGGTGCAGTGTCTTTCAGTTTCCTTCTTGATGCTCTTAGGGAGGCAAAGAAAACCTTGCTGACCCTCTCCTCTTTTGGCTCAATCCAGAACCCACTGACAGCAGCACGTCTCCATTATTTCAGTGAGGTTCTCCCTTTTTAAGGTTTCTGTGCTCTGACTGTCCTTAGAGTGGTCTGCAGGGAGATTGAGAGATTTCTTTTGCCCGTGGTTTGTGGTGCACTTGAGTAAATGAGATATCAGAGCTGGAAGGTGTCTTTAAGTTTAGTTAGAAAACCATTTGATGCCTTGATGTTTGGCATCCTGAGAAAATGACTTGGTAGGTCGAAAACAGCTCCTGCTGAGCTGCTTGCAGGTCAGCATTGCAGTCTTTGCTTCTCTCCTTCTACATGTAGGAATCGCACTTTTGAGAAACTCAGTATTGCTGAATAACACTTAGAAGATGCTGCTGTACTGATAAAGCACTGCTTTGCTGGAAAATGGCTGTATTATTGCAATTCATAAAACTGAAACATCTCAAAAGCTGAAATTCACTTTAATGAGTTAATATTTTGTAAGAATCATAGAATCACAGAATTGCTCAGGTTGGGAAAGACCTTAAAGATCACAGAGTCCAGCCATGACCTGACCATAATATCCTTACAACCCTCCACTAAGTCATGGCCCTGAGCACCACATCCAAACGGGTTTTAAACACATCCAGGGATGGTGACTCAACCACCTCCCTGGTCAGCCCATTCCAGTGCCTAACAACCCTTTCTGTAAAGAAGTTTTTCCTGATATCCAACCCAAACTCACCCTGGTGCAACTTGAGGCCATTTCCCCTCGTCCTGTCACCAGTGAGAAGAGACCAGCCCTGCTCTCACTGTAAGCACCTCTCAGATATTGGAAGAGAGCCATAAGGTCTCCCTTCAGCCTCCTTTTCCCCACACCAAACAGCCCCAGTTCCTTCAGTCTCTCCTCACAGGCCGTATTCTCCAAGCCCTTCCCCAGCCTTGTTGCCCTTCTTTAGACCTGCTCCAGCACCTCCACATCCTTCCTGCACTGAGGTGCCCAAAACTGAACACAGCACTCGAGGTGAGGCCTCACCAGTGCCGAGTACAGGGGCAGGATGACTTCCCTGGTCCTGCTCACC